>JACGDI010002511.1:974905-1076015 GCA_014898725.1 Jacaranda copaia | reverse complement strand
TATCTTACCAAATCAAATCTATAGCATGTTTAGATCCCTGGTGGCTTGAGTAGCGTAGTTGATTTTAGCTTTTGAAGTTTTAATTATTGGATCCTAGTGCTACTTTTGTCTTCATTATGTCTCTTCTAGTGGATAAGATAAAGTTGTGCCATAAATCTAGCTTAACTAGAAGTATTTGACTCCTCAATTTTCACAAGCTTATTTAGTTGCAAAGTCCTTAGAGTCACATCTTAACTTGCACCACTATTTTCTTTTAAATATTTGTCCAAACTATTTAGACATCATATTCTCACTTCCTATTAGTATGTTGAACCTTTATGTTCATGCCCCAATTTATTCTCTACCTTCAAAATCACTTCGACAAACTTAGCATTTTTGACTGGGGAGAAAGGAGTTGTACTAACTAATAGTGAGGAAAGCAAGAAAGATACAATGCACTGTTTAGTATTTCTCATTCATAAGTTTACACTCAATTTTAGTGGACTAGCTATGCGGATAATTAACCCTCTTACATTTTCCAGCATGTCTTTCCTACTAGAAAAGTTTTTGAAAATGGAGATTGACCTTAGTAAGTAAGCCTAGCACCCTCTAGCTATCATGGTCATTTTCTTAATTAACGTGCCAAAAAAATAAATAAATAACTATTGAAAATACTAGCTCAATTACATCATGGAAAAAAATCTCTTAAATGTAAAATAGACGAACAAAATTCACCTTATGTCTCACAAATGCTTTGGTTCAAAATAGACTATATCGGATAATTAGTGCCTTTCGCACATCTCCAATTAGTGGCTCACACCTATTATTAAGCATAGAAAAATCAGCTCATGCCCATTACTGAGCTTGAGATATTGCTTCACAACTTATAATACCTCTTTTGTTGCACCATGGTTGCATAATATTTGATAACAGTCTATATTCTTGCTCGATCTTCAACTGACCAACAATATACCAAGTGTTGCCAATATCTACTATCCAATAAAGAGAGAATTGGAAACACTAGCAAACAAAGAACTGAGAGAACTTTGAGAATCAAACTTCGACTTAGTACTATTACAAGTGAAGTAAACCATCCCTAGAGTTTCCAACACTTAACATTTGTTGGTACTTTGGTTGCTTCTATTATTATAGTGACACATTACTTTGTTGGAATAGTTCATTGTTCTAGTTTTTCTATTTGCTTTTATCTAGCTCATCCTTGATTGTGCCAACATCATCTTAATGGTTAGCGTAAACTACAAATGTAATTACTTGACTATCCATAATTAGCATCCATTTTGGCGATTTTATAAAAAAATGATAAATAGCACAAATTAAACTTATCCATGAATTTGCTTAAATAGTGATTGGGGATAATTAAAACCTTTTCTTATGAGTGAACTCATCCTACAAATAGAGCTCAAACTCTCTAGTTAGATTTTCTCATTTGCAGCTTAAACAATTTTAGAGCGCAAACTTAAATTTTGATCTATTCATTGACAATCAGCATCTAAATCATGATAATATTGGGCAACCTATCCATTTTTCATATTTAATTAACTAGAAATTACAGCTAGCGAGATGGTCTAAGATCAATGAAAATAACTATACAAATAGGTATTGCCTAATATTTTATTCTAGATCTAGGTAAATTAATTATTACTCCCTTATATCCAGTAAAATAAAAAATTTCGCAACTCAGGCTAGTAATCATCTCTCACTGAGTTAAAAAGAATAATAAAAATTTACTGATTCTGAATAAAATAACAATTGTCTAAATAAATATACATCCCATTATGTAAATATAAAAAAAATAATAATAACACCAGTTAGGCTACATTAACATGTGGTGCTTCATGCTGAGATAATTTGACATGATAGTAACAAAAATATTCCCCTCAACCCCTACCCTACAAAAAAAAAAAAAAAGAATTGATGAACATAGTTCAAAATAAATTGGTCTAATAAATGCATGCCTCAAAATATTAAAATATTATGTTGGTTTATGGACTACTACATCAATATAATCATAATGAAATTGGGAATAGTATCATTGCCACAAACTATCTCCCATGAAAAAATCATTCATAATTAAGTAATCAAGATAAAGCTCAATTTACATGAGCACCCAAATGTCAATATATATGCATGCATAAGATAAAACATCTCATTTGAATAATCACAATTGCATCATATAAATAATTATAAAGTTGCAATAGAGCATGCAATTGATAAATATATTGTAGAGCAATTCATCTAATGATCAACCACATAGGAAGACAGAGCATATCTTTACATATACATACATAAACATAATTTTTACCCACATATATTAGCATACAACTTTTATGCGCAAATATCCCAAAAAGTATTTTCTATTAATTCCAACGAAATTAATAAACTAAAATAATTAGGTCAAAGAAATATATATATTATCTTATGCTCATTTTAGGTGCATAATTTATTCTTTTGAATAATTTATCACATTCTACAATATGATATAAACATTATAACAATCATCACAAAACAAATTCTATTTTATCCAAAAGAATTTTTGTCACGAATTCAATTTTCCGGCTAAAACTTAAAAAAATCACATCTTTCTCATTTCAAATGTGTTTTTAATGAATAATATACTTTTAAAACCTTTTTCAATGCTCTACAAGATAATCTAAACAACTTATAGCAAAAATAAAACTTTAGGTTTGAAATTTTTAATTTAAGAAAATGAATCTCAATTTTAGATTATGTTTTTCTCTCAAACTACCAGTCTATTTATCATCAAAATTTAACCACATGATACTCATGCCAAGATTTGCATATGGTGAAAATTCATGTCAAAATTTCATGCTTTAAAAAATTATAAATTTAAGCATAAAATAGTTCTATAAAATTTGATCAAATCAATAGGTGAGAATGAACTCTGTTAGCTCTAATACCATTGTTAGAAATAATTGTATATAAATAATTATTTGATCCAAATAAAATAAAATGGATGGTTTAATGTTACCTTTTAATCAGTAGAGGTTTCTATCATCCTTGATCGAAGCTTGTCTACAAGCCTCTGATTGCACATAGACTCCAAGTTTCTTGATTCAATCATCTTCCAAGTATAGACTCCATGTTCTTTAATCTCTAGCGATTTTCTCAATCTCTACTCATCTTGTGGGATTGCTACTAGAGCTTGCACAAACTTATATACCTCAAACCCTTGAGACATTTTGGTGATACTCCAAGAAAGATTGAGAGAGAAGAATATAGAGAGAGTTTATGGAGAGAGTGAATACTCAGGTTATGTGTAAAGTGAAGGTTTGTGTGGCACTAGAATCCAAATATTTTTAAAAAAACTGAATAAACTAGCCAACACAACACCACAAGGATCTAGACATACATAGGATTCAGATTTAGAAATAAAAAATACCTGGGTGAAAGCAAAAAATTCGAAGAGCAAGAGTCAAACTCTTCCCTACCGTCAAATGGGCTCTTCGCTTGCGTAGCAGGATCACCACCATTGTTCCCTTGGATAGATTTATCCATTTGGGCTGAAGTTTTAAATAAAACTCCTCAACCCTTTGAAGATTCTATAGTTCAAATTTTACGTTGATCAGAGCTCCAAATGTACTCCAACCAGAGGCAAAAATCGGCTACCAGAATAGCTCCAATCAAGAGCAAAAAGCAACCAAATTAGATTACCTCTAATGCAAACGTCCACACACCAAATTAATGACCTATTATCTACAAAAGGCTGGAATATCTGAAGAGAATGAGGGGAGGAAGGCTGAGAATATTGTGGTGGAAAGATGAGGGAAAATGAGAGAGTGATGGGACACTAACAACTTAGATTTCCACTACACAATATTGTTAGGAGAATATCATACAAAATAGCTCACCTCATGCATTTTATGGCCAGCCACACACTATATCTATATATAGGAGTGGTCACATACCTCCTTCAAGAAGGTGGTGCCAAGTGTCCCTTGCTTAGGTAGCCACTAACTTTGTGATTAGTAAATTTAATTGAAGCACCAATTTCATCTAATGAAATGTCTTGTAATTAAATTCTAATTCTTATTAAATGAACTCTTCATGTAATAATTCTTGCAAAAAATTATCTCACCAACTTAATTAAATTAAACACTTTAATTTAATTAATAATCATTTGATTTAACTCTTAAGTCAAAGTGCTTAACATTTTAAGCTAGTCAAAATTAATGCAACCCTAAATTAATTTTGACCAATTAATAGTCATATGACATCAATTAATTAACCTTTAATTAATTGATCTTAATTTAACTCTTAAATTAATTTGACCAATTTAACAATTGAATTAATCAAGCCAAAATGACTACAATTTTGCCTCATCCTAAAATCAGTCATGAATTTTCTAACTCTTAGAAAATTATCCTTCCTTCAATAGACCATGTCATTGGCTTTTGTGTGTGACTCATTAGGTTCTACCATTCATTAGACATGGGCTCACAACTTTTTGTGACTTTTGGAATATCAAATATTCACTTTAGTTTAAACTCCTTTAAACTAAGTGACTTAATTCAATTAATCACATTAATTGAAGAGTACCTAATCTCTATGGTTGATGTCCAACCTCAAGCCCATGGAGCCAAATTAATTGGCCAAAATGAATGCTCTTGAAGAACTATTCTAACATTACATGTACCATGCAAATACAGTATTTTCATCTCTTATCTCCCAAAAGAGGCCTGGGGTAAGATATTTGTCAGCTCTCTAATAGCCTCGATACTATGTTTCTATTCTTATTGTTCAATTCTATTGTGTGGCCTCACCTTTGAAAAACTCCTTTTTTTAAATTATCATTCCACCTTGTGCAAGGATTTCTTGGAATTGATCATTATAGAACACATAGGAGATGCACTTGCCCTTCACAAAGATGAGAAGTCAAATTCCATCTTAGATATCGTAAACCTCTATGCCAAGTAGCTCATGTCTAATCTCAACCCAAAAAACCTGCTAGGTGGTCATGAAGACCAGACACAAAGTTACCATGGACCTTCAGGTCAGAGGACTAATAATATGTACTAACGTAAGTAGGAGAACTAGCTACTACCGACTTGCAACAATGGCTATCTAGTGGATTCTTCGATGGGTCTTTAGTACCTTATTCTCTAACAATCACCCACTAACATGCACTCTTATCTCATACAGTTGCTCATGGAGCGAAGTAATTTCCAACCCTTAGATTTATACATCGTTAGTATAAGTCTATCCAAATCTTAGATGCCCTGTCTCATAAGATCATATGACTCAAAAGATTCAAGATCATGATCGTGTGAGACGTATTCCATGATCACCACCCAGTGCGTGACCAAGTCCTATAGTCTTGTGTGATTTAGGGATTTTATCTAAATGCTAGTGAAGTAAATAAAGAGCATATGATGAAGATGGCCATATAAAGAATATCATTCAATCAAAATTGTCTTACAAGAAAATAGCTTACAAGTCCAAACTCATTGGCTTGTAGGATACTATTCCAATAATTTTTCACTTGCTCTAAAGAAAATGCCTTGTGGCCTTGAGACCCATCTTCATAAAATGTCCTCCAAAGAGCTTTAGCTTTTAGGGGTTAATATAATAGTTCAGCTATATTTTCTTTTGAGGCAACTTTTATCTACTTAGTTGTCACCTCCATCAATTGATATCATATATCAAATGATAATGCATTTAATGTGTCTGGATCACTAATAAGATCTTGGCTTAAGTCCTATATTGTCTTCCAAAGACAATTACTAGCTCGTGCACAGTAGGCACTATATTCAACCCTTAGATGGAGTTTTTTTTTTAAATACCTATGATTTCCAAAATCACCAAGTATTTCACCTTAGTGATTATCTAGGCCATGGTGTCTAGTTGAAACTCTTCCAATGCACCGTACTGCCATTAAGGCAAAACATGTATCTAAAAGTAGATATTAGATCATCTACATTAGATTGGAAACTAATACCTAAAAGCTCCACGAGTTTCAATTCTCCATTGCCGTATAGTAAAAATAAGTTTTTAGTCCTTCTTAAGGATTGCTTTTATAGCTATCTAGTTACTCTCACCAAGATTGGATTGGAACCTACTCAAACGCTTAGCGAGTGTGCCACATCTAGTTTGGTACAATGACTTGCATACATTATGCTTCCAATAGTAGAGGCATAAGGTATGTGAGACATTCTTCATTTTTTTTCCTCAATCTTGGGGACCATAAACTTTGAGAGACGAATGCCATATCCAATTGGAATAAATCCTCTCTTGGATTCTTCCATACTAAACCCTTTTAGTATCTTGTTCAATGTGTGTGAATTGGGAATGCCCTAGCATCCTCCATGATCTATCTCTATAGATACGTATTTCTAATATGCAGGATGCATTTCCCAAGTCTATGGAGAATTGAGTAAAAAACCATGCTTTAGTACACTCTAACATTTCTCTCTCATTCTCAATGAGAAATATGTCATCGACATAAAGCATAATAAATTATATACTACTCCCACTATCCTCTTACGCACACATGGTTCATACACTTTTTTGACAAAGCCAAATAATTTAACTTTCTAATCAAAACGTATGTTCCAAGTTTAGGATGCCTGTTTGAGTCCATAAATGGATCTTTGGAGTCTATAAACCTTTTGCCCACTCTCCTTGGATGTAAAACCTCATGGTTGCTCCATATGAATCCTTTTTTCAATATCTCAATTGAGGAAAGCTATTTTTACATCTATTTGCCATGCCCTATCATCATAATATGCGGTTATGGCAAGTAAAATTTGAATGGACTTAGGCATAGCAACCAGCAAAAAGGTTTCCTCAAAATCGATATTAGATCTTTGAGCGTAACCTTTAGCCACTAGTTGCACCTTAAAAGTCACCACTTTTTCATCTACTCCAAGCTTTCACTTATAGATCCACTTGCAACCAACATAATCTATTCCCTTTGGTTGATCTACTAAAGTCTACACTTTATTTGAGTACATAGAGTCCATTTCGGATCTCATAGCTTCTAGCTAATATCCCGAATCTATGTCCAACATAGCTTCTTTATAGGTCTTTGGATCTCTATCTGATTGACCTATATTATGAAGAAATTCAAACTTTTTGGGTTACTTCTTGATCTTGTCCAACCTTCTCAAAGGTTGTGTACTAAGCTCTTTGATATTTTTTTGTTTCTATCGCTTGTGGGATTTATTGATTGTCTTGAACTGCATCAAGGTCAACAACAACAACCTTTCTATTCAATGGAAATTCCATTTCCAAAAAGGTGGTGTTCCTTAAAACAAACACTTTTTGTTCTGAAGGATCATAATAGTAATAACCCATAGACTCTCTTGGGTATCCCACAAACTTGCATAAGGTAGATCTACTAACTTATCTCCCACTATTCATCTCATGTGGGCAGGAGATCCCCAAACCTTTAAATAGTGGTAAGAGGGTGCTTTGCCATACCATATCTCATATGGTATTTTTGGCACCGACTTTGAAGGCACTACTCTTAGTAACTTCGCTGCTGTTATTAAGGTATATCCTCAAAAAGATATAGGCACATTGGAGAAGCTCATTGTAGAACATACCATGTCCAACAAGGTACGGTGTCTCCTCTTGGCTACTCTATTTGGGGTGTGCCGAGTGGAGTCCACTAAGAGAGAATCTTATTCTCTTTTAGATAATCCAAAAATATGGTACTTAAATATTTTTTCTCTCGATCTAATTGAAGGGCTTTAATACTAAGTCCCTCTTTGCTTTTTTACTTCATTCTTGTACTTTTTGAACTTTTCAAAGGCTTCAAACTTGTACTTCATAAGATACACATGTTCGAATTGACTATAATCATCGGTGAAGGTGATAAAGTAAGAATAGCTTCTTCCAGTAACTTTTAATAACCCACAAACATCCATATGGATCAAATCCAAAGGATTCATGGAGTGCTCCGTTTATCCTATAAAAAAAGCTTTGGTCATTTTTCCCTTCAAATAGGATCACAAGTAGGAAGGTCCTCAATGCTACTAACATTTAGTGCTTTGAGAGGTTCCATCTTATTCATCCTATTTTTGGAGATATGCCCAATTCTAATATGCAACATCATGGCATTATCTCAGATATCTAATTTCTTACTTAGTCAAAAGTACATTAGTGATAGTTAAGAATCCAATATATGCAATCCTTTGTTAAGTGTACCATGAGTAATTAAAGAATCCATTCTTTAATGCCTTCAATCTCCTATTTGATATAGAAGGATCAAATTCTTCGCTATCAAAATGAGAATTGAAATAATGTTCTCAACAATATATGGTACGCTATAACAAAGGTCCAATACAAGTATGGAGTTCTCTAAGTCTGACTTACGGTATGACTTTGGCTTTGGTCACAACTCTTTCTCCTTAGCCAAGATGGTGCATTATATTCACATCACTTGGTTCTATTCTTTATAACAACTTATAAAGAAAAGAATCACATGCGATATCATATATCCATGAGGAAGAATTTAACTTAAAATGCACTTCGATAAAGTACATACCCCTCTTAAAGGTTGCAAAATATTCCTTGCAATAGTGCTTTCAATGGCCTATTTTGCCCAAGTAGAAACAAATAATATCGATTTTTCTCTATAATTTTCTTGACCCCTTCAGATGAAAACAAATAGGCACTAAGATCTATAATGAAAACTTTAAAACATGAAATAACCAATGCCTAAAATCATTACAGGGATCTAATCATGCCTTGGATTCAGATTTAGATAGAGGATTACCTTGATAAGCAAATCTGGAATGTAACAAGTCAACTCTTCACTGATTCCAGATTTTATCTACTTGCAACACAGTGAAAGTATTGTGATGATTGCCCTACCAAATCACATCAAAAATTATAAGATAATTATTAAAGATAGCCAACACCTTAGAAAAGCTATAGTCAAAAATTTAGATCAATTGGCCATCTGGATCATCTTGGAGAAATTTGCAAAGTTGGACTTCGCACAGAGAGCTCTCTAGAAATAGAGCAAGCCACACGTCTTACCTATATTATGATAGTCCACACACAAATAAAACTTTTTTAATTCTCTAATTCATAAGCTAGAATAGAACCAGAGAATTGGGGATGAAGGAGGCTAAAAATGAAAGCAAAATAAGTACTAGGATCTATAATCAAAACTTTAAAACATGAAATAACTGGTGCCTACAAGCATAACATGGATCTAATCATGCCTTAGATTCAGATTTAGATAGAAGATTACCTTAAAAAGCAAATCTAGAAAGAAACAAGTGAACTCTTCACCGATTTCAGATTCTATCTGCTTGTGGCACAGCAAAACTATTGCGACAATCACCCTACCAAATCACCTCCAAACATTCCAAAATAATTACTGAAGATAGGCAACAACTTGGAGAATCTTCAAATAAAAATTTAGATCAATTAGATCAATTCCACCAATAGAGAACTCTATACTTGTATTAGACCTTTGTCATATAGTACCATATATTGTTGAGAACATTATTTCAATTCCCATTTTGGATAGCAAAGGATTTGATCCTTCTATATCAAATGGGAGATTGAAGGCACTAAAAAATGGGTTCTTTAGTTGGTTGTGGTACAATTAACAAAGGATCGTATATATTGATTTTCAACCATTACTAATGCACTCTCAACTAAGTAAGAAATTAGATATCCAAGATAATCCCATGATGTGGAATACAAGACTTGGCCATATATCTAAAAACTAGGATGAACAAGTTAGAAGTACTTAAAGTACTAAATGTTAGTGGCATTGAGAACCTTCTTACTTATGAATCTTGTTTGAAGGAATAAATGACCAAAGCTCTTTTTGTAGGATGAATGGAAACCTTTACAAATTCTTTGGATTTGATCCATATGGATGTTTGTGGACCACTAATAGTTAGTGGGAGAGGAGGCTAATCTTACTTCATCACTTTCACTGATGGTTATAGTCAGTTCAGACATATATATCTTATAAAGTACAAGTTTGAGACCTTTGAAAGGTTCAAAGAGTATAGAAATGAACTAGAAAAGCAAAAGGGACTTAGTATTAAAGCCCTTCAATTGGATCGAGAGAAAAAATACCTAAGTACCATATTCTTGGATTGTTTAAAGGAGAATAGGATTCTATCTCAATAGACTCCACCTGGTGCATCCCAACATAATAGAGTAGCCGAGAGGAGTCATCGTACCTTGTTGGGCATGGTACATTCCATAATGAGCTTTTTCAATGTGCCTATATCCTTTTGAGGATACGCTGTAATGACGGCAGCAAAGTTACTAAACGTATTACCTTCAAAATCGGTGTAAAAAACACCATATAAGATATGACATGGCAAAGCACCCTCATAGCATTATTTAAGGGTTTAGGGATCTCCCGCCTATATGAGATAGACAGTAGGAGATAAGTTGGATAGTATATCTATCTTGTGCAAGTTTGTAGGATACCCAAGAGAGTCTATGGGTTATTACTTTTATAATCCCTAAGAACAAAATGTGTTTATTTTGAGAAATGCCACTTTTTAGGAAAAGCTATAAAATAGAAAAGATATTGTCATTGAACTTGGTGAAGTTCAAGAAATAAATCCCATAAGTGGTAGAAACAAATAAATATCAAAAAATCTCACACACAACCTTTGAAAAGGTCAGATTAGATCAAGAAGTAATCCAAAAAGTTTGGATTTCTTCATGAGATGGGTGAATCAGATAGAGATCGAAAGACCTATAAGAAAGCTATGTTGGACATAGATTCAGGACATTTGCTTGAAGCCATGAGATCCGAAATAGACTCTATGTACTCAAATAAAGTATGGACTTAGGTAGATCCACCAAAGAGAATAGTTTTTGTTGGTTGCAAATGGATCTATAAATGAAAGCTTGGGGTAGATAGAAAAGTGGTAACTTTTAAGGCACGACTAATGGAAAAGGGTTACAATCAAAGACCAGGTATTGATTTTGAGGAAACCTTTTCACTAGTCGCTATGCTTATGTCCATTTGGATTCTACTTGCCATAGTTGTATATTGTGACTATGAGATATGACAGATGGATGTGAAAACTGCTTTCCTCAATGGTGATATTGAAGAATAAATTTATATAGAGCAACCACAAGGTTCTACATCCAAATGGAGTGAGCAAAAGGTTTACAAACTCCAGAGATCCATTTATGGACTATGATTGGCATCCTGAACATGGAACATACATTTTTGATAAAATAGTCAAATTGTTTAGCTTTGTCAAAAAGGTGAATCAACCTTGTGTGTACAGGTGGGCTAGTGGGAGTAATATATAATTTATTGTACCTTATGTCAATGACATCCTTCTCATTGAGAATGGGGTAGGAATGTTAGAGTATACTAAAGCATGGTTATCTACACAATTCTCTATGATGAACTTGGAAAATGTATTATGCGTATTGAGAATACATATCGAAGGATGGAAATCGTGTTGTGTTGGGTTGAAATAAGGATATCACAAAATTCTGCTCAACCTGAACCTAACCCAATAAGCCTTAATCCGAACCCAACCTGAAAGTTTTCGTATCAACCTGGACCTAATCTGTTTCAGCATATGATTATTTTTTATTAATAATTCATACAAAAAACATACACATTTTATGTTCAACTAGAATCTTAATAAAATAATTAATTTATACCAAGATTTTGAGAAAAGTCAACTTATGCCAAAAAGTTAGAAAAGTCAACATTATATTCTAGTAGCCTAACTTTTGTACCATAGAGCAATTTGATAATTAGACTTTATTTAATTTTCTCTACAATATTAATAATATACAAATTTTCATGTTAAACCAAAATTTTTTTACAACTTAACTGTAACAATAATGAAGTCGAATTCCAACAAAGAAGTATAATTCATTCCATTTAATGATTAATAATTATCTCAATATCATCAAATAGTCAAAATTTACATAATAAATAATAATCATTAATTCTTATAAATCAAAATAGAATTGTTCAAAAATAACAAGTCATTACTTGAAAATACAAAAAAAATAGGGTTATTATTGTGTAACATAAAATCTAACCCAAACCAACCTATAATTTTTGTGTTGCTTATTAGATCAACCCAATATCGACCCAACCCAATAACCCCCAACCCAAACCCAATAATTTTGTGTCGTGTTATGGTATAATGTCAAATATTGCCACCCCTATACGTATCTACAAAGATAGATTAGGGAGGATGTTAGGGCTTTTCTAAATCCCATATAATGAATTAAATACTAAAGAGGTTTAGTATAGAAGAATCCAAGAGGGGATTCCTCCTTTTGGGACGTGATCTTTGTCTCTCCAAGTTTGTGGCCCCTTAGACTGTCAATGAGAGACACAAAATGTCCCACATACCTTTTACATCTACTACATGGAGTATAATTATATGTTTTTCAATGTACAAGACCAGATGTGGCACACTCGCTAAGCATTACAAGTAGATTTCAATCCAATTCTGGTGAGAGTCATTGGTTAGCTGTAAAAATAATCCTAAAATTTTTAAGAAAGACTAAAGACTTATTTTTGGTAAACGGCAATGGCGAATTAAAACTTGTAGAGTTTTGGATATTAGTTTCCAATCCAATGTAGATGACCTAATATTCACTTTTTGATACATATTTTGCCTTAATGATGGCATGGTGTGTTGGAAGAGTTCCAAATAGACACCATGGCCTAGATAACGACTAAGGTAGAATACTTGTGGTTTTGGAAATCACAAAGGAAGGTGTTTGGATAAAAACTTCTTCTAAGGGTTAGATATAGTGCCTAGCATGCATGAGCCTATGATTGTCTTTGGAAGATAATTTAGGACTTGAGCCAAGATCTTATTAGTGATCTAAATATTTTAAATGCATTATCATTTGATATATGATATCAATGGATAGAGGTGAGAACTGAATGGATAAAAGTTTCCTTTGAAGAGAATATAGTAAAACCACTGTTTTAACTCCTAAAAGCTAAAGGTCTTTGGAGTACATCTTATGAAGATGTGTCTCAAGGCCACAGGGCATTGCCTTTAGGGCAAGTGGGAGATTATTGGAATAGTACCCTGAAAGCTAATGAGATTAGCCTTGTAAACTATTTCACTCGTGGTACAATCTTGATTGAATAATGTTCTTGATATGACCATCTTCATCTTATGCCTTGTTTCACTTCACTAGCATTTGGATAAAGCCCTTAGATCACCTATGACTGTGGACTTGGTTTGGTGACCATGGAATAAGTTTCACATGATCGTGATCTTAAAACTTCCAAGTCATAGGATCTTACGAGATGGGGCATTTAAGATCCGGATAAACTTACACTAACAATGCATAAATCTAAGAGTTCGAGATTGCTTCATTACATGACCAACTGTATGAGATACAAGTGCTTGTTAGAGAATAAGGCACTGAAGACCCATTAGAGAATCTACTAAAGAGCCATAGTGGCAAGTCAGCAATGACTAATTCCCCAGCTTATACTAGTACATATTATTAGTCCTTTAACTTGAGGATCCATGGTAACCTTGTGTCTAGTCCTCATGCTTTGACTCATCCTTGACTAACTAATAGGTATTTTGGGTTGAGATTGGGTATGAGCTACTTGGCATGGAGGTTTGTGAGATCCAAGATGGAATTCGACTCCTCGCTGTTGTGAAGGGCCAACATATCTCTTATGTGTTCTATGTTGATCGATTCCCAAAAATTCTTGCACAAGATGGTGTGATAATTTTGAAAATAAGTTTTCCAAATATGAGGTCACATAACAAGGATCGAACATTGAGAATAGAGACATAGTATCGAGGCTATTAAGAAACCGACAAATATCTTGCCCTAGACCTCTTTTGGGAGATACCAAACGAAAGGACCGTATTTGCATGGCACGCATAGAGCGATGATGCTCTCCAAAATATTCATTTTGGCCAATTAGTTGGGCTCCCTAGGCTTGAGGTTGGACATTGACCATGGAGATTGGGTACTCTTCAATTAATGAGATTAATTAAATTGAGTCGACTAGTTTAAAAGGAGTTTTAAACTAGAATGAATATAAGATATTCAAAAGTCACAAGGAGTTGTGAGTCGTGTCTAATGAATGGTAAAATCTATTGGGTTACACACAAAATACAATTAGCTTTCTAATTAATGGAAAGAATTTTCTAAGGTGTTAGAAAATGGTGTCTCTTAGTGGACCGAATTTTGGGGCCAACTTTGAGGGTCAATTTGGCTTGATTAATTTAAGTGTTAAATTAATCAACTAATTTAAGAGTTAAATTAGACTAATAATTAAGGAGTTAATTATTTAGTGCCAACATGACCATCAATTGGTCAAGTTAACTTAAATAATTAAGTTAACGAATTTAGCTTAAGGTTTGACTTAAAGAGTTAAGCCAAAGGATAATTAATTAAATTAAAGAGTTTAATTTGATTAATTAAGGAAGAATGAATTTTGGAGGGAAAACTCAACTGATGTTTGAGATGGTATCTTAATTAATTTAAAATGAGATTCCAAATGTAATTAACATACAAATAAAATTCAAATGAAATTTGGATTCATATTTTGCCACCTAAGCAACCCCACTTGGCCACCCCCCCTCATGCATCGCGTGATGCCAACTTGACATCACAAATTTTTAGCCTCTATATATAGATATAGAGATAGGAGGTTGTGCATATCACATTTGGTGTGAAGAATTAGATTCCTCATTTTTCCTTCAAAATATTTTCAAGCTAGCATTTCATGTGTTGAAGGCTAAGCTTCTTTCTTCATCTTCCTACCCCAAATTCGCCCTCCACCTTCACCAGATCGCTGATCTTGTTCCAACTAAAATATTAGAGATCTAGGAAGATCTCATCGGTGTGTGGACTTTTTCAATAGAGATAAAAATGTGTGGCTTGCTCAATTTCTGGAGATCTACCTATGCGAGGTCTGACTTTGCGATTTTCTCCAAGACGTTACAGAGGGCAAATCATTCTGAAATTTTAACTGAAAGTTATCCAAGGTGTTTTCTATCTCCATATAGTTTTTGAAAATTTTTGGAGGTGATTAGATAGGGCAATCATTGCAATCTTCTTGTTGCGCCACTGGCAAATAGATTCCGTAATCAGTGAAGTGTGCACTCGATTCTCCTTGGATTTGCTCATCAAGGTAATCTTATATATAAATCTGAATCATAAGCATGATTAGATCCTTGATTAGCTTGTAGGCACTAGTTACTTTCATGTTTTCAAGTTTTGATATTAGATCCTAGTACCTTACTAGCCTTCAAGTAGTATCGGCACCATAATCATGCTTAGATTTGGATTTTATTTGGTTGATTGATTCACGTGATGGATTAATTTGGATCTCCATATTCTTGATTCAATTGATGGATTGGAGAACTGGGTTGACTTGTGTGTAGCTCCTTGATTGATGAATTAAAAGCATGCTATTACGTGATTTAAGTGTTAATTCATGTAGTTAGTATGTTTTAATTCATAGTGATTAATGTTGAATGTTGATTTGGTATTAATTGATGTTATATGATGATATAGCATGTTGAATTATAACTGAAAGAATTTTGGTCATTTTTGGATTCAATTGGATTGGAGTTTGGAAATTTTCGGAGACTTTGATTCTCAATTAGACTTGATTTTTGAAGCATGATTGAGCACTTTAATTTTCAGTTTTGAAATGAGTTTCAGATCTGGAAATTGATTCCTAACATGTGATTTAATGTATAGAAGGTCTATAGCATTTTTGGTGCACAAAAATTGAGTTAAAAATCAGCTTGACTCGCCTTTGACCCCAAAATAGGGGCTGCCGGCCAGCTTTGAGCAAGCTGCCAGGGCAATGGCTACCTGGTGGCATGCTCAACTCGGATAGCAACCACCGGTTGAGGGTTGGACAGGTTTGAGCCATTATTTTTGGTTCCTTAAGTGGCTAAAAATAATGTTAAATCATATGTTATGGATGCACAAATATTGTGCAAGTCCTCAAAATGATGTTTGACATTTTTGTTGCTTCTTAAAACTTGTCAAAGTTAATCTCCAACTTATGGCATTAGTGTTTTGCTTGGTTCAATTATTTGTTTATGAGATATGTATTTAATTGTTGGAATTAATTGTTAATTCTAGATTTATTTATTGTTCATTTATTTGTTCAATGAATGGTGATTGAATGGGGAAGATCATGAGCCTTTTAAATTAATTTTATTTATTTCAAAGTTGTTGAAATGGGTTGTATTAAATGGGACTTGCATGCCTTTTATTCTATCTTATAAATGTTATGAGAGTTGAACCACTAGGAGTGAGAATTTTGATTTTATGTAAATGTTGCATGGAGCAAAGAGTCCAATGGAGGCATGGAGGCCATTTGAAGACCCATGAATATATAGGATACAATCATGTAATAGTTCAGTTTAATTCAACCCACTTAAAATTAACCAAAGTAATGTACCTATGGCTCTAAATACATCACTTGGTTAGGCTCATGGTCATCCCACCCTAGGAGCATGCTAGGCTATTTACTTATTTATGCTTTCCATATCTTATTGATGCATGAGATACATGATTAAAATATAGAGAACCTAAATAAGAAGATAAAATGATGAGATCTTTGCACGCAAAAATCCTCCACTTAGAATGTCAAGTATTTACAAATATTAAGTCAAAATGGATACAAATTAAAAGAGTTTTAATTAATCCAAACATTCCACCAATAGTGTATGCCATGATGATGCTACCGATTTTGTGTGATGGCACTCAATCATGGGGGTCACACTTAGGTGGAAATCTATGAGCATACACTTAGCATAAAATGTACTTTTGACTTGAGAACCCTCACGCATTGGCACTCGGTCATGGGGGATGTCATGAGGCCATCTTAAGATAAAATTTGATTGGTGGGTTTGACTTAACGCTTAGTAATATAGATGGTGCATGGTCATGTGGGTCTATATGAAAAGTGAGGCAAAATATATCAAGAGTTGTATCAAATGCAATTAGCAAAAGTTATTTACCTTTTGATTGCTTGTGGATGGCACTCGATCACGGGGGTCCATTGGCAAGTTATTGGGGTCTTGATTCTTAATAGAAAATTTGATTTCCCAAATTCTTCTTAAGGTGAAGAATTTGATAAAATAGTGAAAGACAAATATGCTTGAAAGACTATAAACATGTTTTAATATCAAATTCAATCACATGCTCATATTTTCGTTTTCACCTTTGAGGATTTGTTAAATCTAAAGAATGGTTAAAATTCCACTCAACGTTGTTTTGGAAACCAATAAACCAACCAGGCTAAACTTCAATGATTGACTTAACCTTAAAAATCATTCTAGATTCCTACAAATGGATATAGGTCCTATATCATGGTACTTCTAATCCCTTTAGGTTTAATATAGATTTAGAGATATGTGAAAAGTTCACGAATTAAGCTTAGAATCATCCTATCCTTTAGTCTCTTGATGGCATCTATAAACTTTAAAAATCTCAAGGACAAATGAATTGTACCTTGATTAAAGTTTACAAAGAGTTGTAAAGTAAACGGGGTATGAGAAGTTCATGCTGTCAAAGAAGACTTTTCAAGCTAGGATGAATGGAAAGTTGTGTTATCGACTACAGTCTAAAGATGATTAGACTTGGAGAAGCTTTTCAACTTGGACGTAGTGATGGACCGTGATCTCCATGAGGAATTGATCCTCACATTCGCATCGAGTTTTATTGATCAAAGTGTTGATCTGAAGGAGATACTAGTGAAAAGTGTACTGTAGTAAGGGCGATTGCTGATAGCTCAATAACCTTGCCCCTCTATGTTGGGACTAGCAATAAACTATGTTAAATTTGGCTTAAGACTTCTGGGTCTCTAAACTACTCGAAACACCCATGGTCTTAGTTTAGGACTGTAATAGCATTTACTGAAAGCTCTCCTATATGATAAGTTAATGCACTAGTAAGGTAAGTAAAATAACCTCTATAATATGTTAAAAACTTGTAGTAGCTCTCCTCATCCTATAGTCTACCCCCTTCCTATCAGCTTATCTTCAATAGGTACACACAAAAATCTCTTCCACTGTCTGTGACCACTTCAACTCTCAGGCCTATGTTCACAAAAAAATTAAAATAAGTGTGTTATATACACATGTCATAAAACTATAATTAATACAAGAAAAAAATTGTCGAAGTCTCATCTTAAATTTGCTAGAGCTTCGTGGTTAAAAGTATACATGACTTTGAACTGATGTTTAGACAAATGAAGGTTTTTATAAAGTAAGAGATGAGAGAATAGCAAACTACCATAGCTAAATTGATTAAAGAAGTCATCAATGGAATTCCAATTAGTTTAGATACTAAGGGCAAAGAAATGCTAGGTTTGATTTTCTTACTAGAAAGAGTTAGTTCTCAATGTATGCAGAACTTAAAGTATTACAAAACAAGAACTGAAAAAAACTACTCTTAGCATCAAAATAGTTGAGGAAAAGGAATTTGATAATCAACATGCTTCCATCATTGAGAACCTAAAAGGAGGCAACATAGACACAAATGTTAAATTGAAGATCAAGCCAAAACTATTTGCCTTGATAAATGGTATACTTTAAAAAAGTTTTTTCACTTAGTGTCTACTCAAATGGCTTGTAAGAAAAGAAGATAATTATGTTATAAAAGAAGTTCACATGGGATAATATGCAAGGATAGTTGCATTAGCTAGAAAAGTACTTCTATTAAGGTATTTTTGGCCAATATTTAAGTCAAATGCTGCAAAATTGGTTTAGGGATATGAAAGATGTCAAAGATATTCCACGATAATTAACTAGCCAATTAAGCCTATAAGTATTATGATTGCTCTTGTCCCTTAACCAGGTATGGAATAAATACCATGGATCTATCTTTTATGGTAGCAAGATAAATTTTTGATAGTGGTGGTGATGACTTTAGCTAATAGGTACAATTGAAGACTCTGTTTAGAATCATTGAGAATGAATTTATGAAATTTTTGTAGAAGAACATAGTTTACTGATTTGGTGTCCCAAGAGAGCAATCTTGGATTGTATTTCCAATTTGAAAAAAAAAAAAGAGATTTTATTTGGGGGTGGGAGTGGAAGGGGGAATGAGAGAGAGAGAGAGAAGCAGAGTATAGTTTTGTTTTCTATTTTCTTGGAATGAATAATTAGGGAAGAAGACTAGCTGCTTAATGGCTGATTTATTGATTTGTCACCATCATTTACACAAACCAAAAAAGAAACTAACTACTTTATTAGTGAAACACATTTTTTCTTCTTTAAGTTTACTTCTTTTCTTCTTCAATTCTTTTTTGGCGATGCTTCACCAACCTTATCTACATCTCCTTGTTACTGCACCCTTAGTTGGCATTATTATGACTTGTTTCAATTTCTCCCCATGAGAGGATTCTTGTCCCCAAGGATAAAAGTGAGGGTTATTTTGCTACATATTATACAGGTTTTCCCATTACTTTTTGTCTTTATGGACGTCAAAACATTTAACAAGAATTTATGTAGTTGGGTGCCTATTCATCTACACCAATTTGTGATTAAGAACACACTTGGGATCAAGTAATACATGCACATGTGTCATGAGATTGTTTGGCATATGAAAAATGGCAATAGCTGAACTAATCTTTTTCTTAAGAAGTGAAACATGAAAAACATTATGAATTTTGGACTTAAGAGAAGTTCCAGTTGATAAGAAACTTGTCCCACCTTCTTAAGCACTTTAAATAGACCAAAAAATTGTGGATTAAGTTTGTGATATGAGTGCTTTTTTAGTGAATTTTTTTTATAATAATTTAACGTAACATACACTAAATCCCCTTCCTCGGAAGTTCTTTCATTTCTATGTCTATCAGTTTATGTTTCATTTGGTTTTGAGCTTTTCTCAAGTGTTGCTTAAGAATGCTTAATGTTTTCTCCCCATGTTGAAAACCTTGATCTTTTAAATTCACCTATGACTCAAAGAAAAAGTAAGGAACAAGAGAAAGTGGTGGAAACTCATAGAGTGCCTCATAGGGTGTGGTATGTATTGAAGAATGATAGATGGTGTTGTACCACCATTCTGCAATGAGTAACTAGCTCACCTAAGCTTACCTCAAATTTTACATTAGCCTATAGGTGATAAAAAGTGGACATGTGAAGATGAACTCTCTAAATTCTATATAAAGTACTCTTTCCAAAAAGCACTAAAAAAGAGTAGGATCTCTGTCATTCACTATAATTTTAGGCATGCCATGTAATTTGAAAACATTATCAAGGGATAATTGTGCCACATAGATAGCAATTTAGATGTTTTAGTGCTATAAAATGAGCATACTTACTAAGCATGTCAACCATTGTAAGTATAACATCTTTCCTTTGGATAATGAGAGTTTTTCTATGAAATCTATGTTGATTTCTTCTCACATTCTATTAAGGATAGGTAAAGGTTGCAAGAGTGATGGGGTGACAATATTTTCATGTTTATTCCTTTGGCATACCTCATACTTCTTGATGTATCGATGAATATTTTCTTTAAACCTTTTTAATAGAGCATACTCATTTTACGTAATGTGTTTCCAACCCCAAAATTAAACACCTATAGAACTATTGTGAAAGACTTTAAGTAATTCCAATTACAATTCACATCTTTACCCATCACAAGTTTCCCCTTTTTGGTTAGTAATTTATTTGCCCATAGATACTTAAGTTTACTACTAGGTTACTCTTCACAGTCTCAATTTTCTTTTGAATCTTAGGGCCAATTTGCCAACTCTATTTGATTTTAGCTAACAAGTAAGAGTCAACTAAACTAATACTCATCACATCTAAATTTCTAGTCTCATCGGTATGGTTTTTTTCTAAACAAAGCATCAACTATGATATTGTTTTTGCCTTTCTTATAAACAATAGTGTAGTCATATCCCACAAGTTTTGCTAGCCATTTCTATTGACTAAGGGATGATATTTTCCCATCTAGCAAATACTTAAGACTTTGGTGGTCAGTTTTGATGAAAAAATGCTTGCCTTAGACGTATGGTCTCCACTTAGTTATTGCAATTACTACTACAAATAGTTTTTTGATGAAAAAATGCTTGCCTGAGAGATGCGATCTCCATTTAGTTATTGCAGTTACTACTACAAATAGTTCTTTCTTGTGAATAGAAAGTGCTAGGTTTCTACCAGATGGTGACTTACTCATAAAGGCCACAAGTCTACTGTTCTACATAAGAACAGCCCTAATTCCTTGACTGCAAGCGTTAGTCTCAAGCACGTAAAGCTAGAACTAGAGTGTTACATATAGTATGTTTCAATTGAATAAAAGCTTTCTCAGCTTTATCATTCCATATAAAACTATTTTTCTTTAGCAAGGCAGTTAAAGTTTAGCTATGGTTCCATATTGCTTAATAAACCTTCTATAATAGCCAGTAAGGTGTAAGAATCCTCTTAGCTTTTTAACTATGATAGGTTTTGGCCATTCTCTCCCGGCCAAAATTTTTTCTTCATCAGCTGACACTCCTTTAAGAGTTATAAGGTAACCAAGATATTCTATTTTTTGGCAAGCAAATTGACACTTGTTTCTTTTTCTTAGGAATTGATTATTTCTAAAATTATCAAAAGTCATTTGCAAATGTTTAAGATGCATATCCCAATCCTTATTATGAGAATGTCATCAAAGAAACAAGGATGAATTTTCTAAGATAATGCTAGAACACTTTGTTCATCACACTTTCAAAGGTGGATAGAGCATCGGTTAAGCTAAAGGGAATAACCAAGAAGTCATAATGCTCACTATGAGTTCTAAAAGCAGTATTGCATATGTATTCATTATACATTTTGATTTAATGGTAACCAAATCTAAAATTAAGTTTAGGGAACCAAATAGATCCATAAAGCTCATCTGGGAGATCTTTTATTACTAGAATGGGAAACTTATCTTCAATTATGTGTTTGTTAGGTTCCTTAAAGTCCACACACATGCGCCAAGAGCCATTTTTTTCTTTAGTAATATTACAAGTGAAGAGTTGGGACTATTACTCTCTATAATTATGCTAGCATTCAACATCTCAATAATTAGTTTCTTAATTTTGATTTTTAGCATGTAGGGTACCTATAGGGCCTCACATTAATAAGGTCAGTGCATTTTTTTTTTTTTTTTTGCTTCCTACAAAGTAGCAGAGTTCTAGGTTCCTCAAACAAATCTGCAATTCTTTTCCAAAATTTCTTTGTTGTCAAAATGTCCTTTAGGTTAAAAAAGTTTGAGTGAAAAATAGTGTTGGTTTTTCCTTATCTTATTTCTGTACTATACCTAAGCTAACCATTGATAGCTTCCCCAGTTTCTTAAAGATTTTACTTATTTACTTTCTGGAAATTTTAGTTCTTGAGATTTCTTACCCTTAAGAGCAATTTTCTTCCCATTAGACATAAACTCCATCTTAAGTTCTTTAAAGTCCCAAATTACTCTTCCCAATGTTAAGGGCCATTGTATACCAAGAACTAAATCACACTCACATTGAGGAATTGTCATAATGTCACACTTAAAATCAACTCCTTGAACCCTCCAAATAAAATCTTTACACATATATTGACTACACATCTTGAACAGCCCTCCCCCCCCCCAAAGGTAATTAAGATAGTGAAAGGTTTAGTAGGTTCAAGACTTTAAGTTCATACCCAAGTTTCTTTACCAAATCTAAATCTTCAAAATTATGAGCATCAATAAGAATGTTAGTGCTTTACCTCTACTACTACAAGTAATTTTCATAGTTTGGAACACCATGATAAGCCTTAGTTGAGAATTGGAAGTTGGTAACTATATTTTTCTCTTTTCGAGCTAGAGCTAGTTCTTCAATCTCTAACTATAAGGATTCTTCACCATCTGTTGCTTTGATTTCTATAAAAAAGTTGCCTCCTTGGAATTTTATACTGATACCCAACCAAGAACACCTTATCATAATTGAAATAAACGTTTTTAGATCTTCTATCTTCTATCTCTTGGGGTGTCAACCTCTGACCCCTCATATTACCACTTTTATTGAGTTGAACCTATGTTCTTGGTGGAGGTAAGGCTAAAAGTCAAGCCAAAGCAGTAGTAATTGTTGCTTTTCTATCCAAATAATATGTAACTATGGTTTTAGTTGTTGTAGTAGTTTGAATGTATTAGTCCTTGTGCCATCTCTCATAGCATAATTTTTTTCAGTACGGAGGCTATTCTTGTTACTTCATGAAGATTTTTAGGATCATATGTTTCTACACCCAAAGCAATATCCTTTCTCAATCTATTGATGTAACAACTCATTGTGTAATGGGATGCCAATTCTACCCTATTAGCTAATTCATCAAACTCTCTCCAATATTCTTGAATAGATCCCTTTTACCTCAAATGCATGAGTTCATTCATTAGATCTTTACTGATTTGAATCTTGAACCTCTCATTGATGGCTTAGATATATTCTTCCCAATTTGCAAGTGTCATAGTTACTCTTAATTTGAGGAATACTTGATGCTAAGAGTGTTTCTCCCTCTAAATGAATTGAAACTAATTCTCATGTTATCAAATGTCTTTGCAATTTTGAAGAATTGTTCCTTGATGATTCAACTTTTTTCTTGAGTTCTACCACTCTAGTTCCATCAGCTATGGTTGAATTTGTAATTTTTTCTACTTTTTTCCAAAATGCCTGGCTTAAAATGCCACTTGAAGCAATATGGAACTAAATATCTGCACAAACTTGATGAAGATTAAGTGAAATAAAGCAATCTTGGATTATATTTCCATTTTTTTAAAAAAAGAAAAAAGAAATTTTATTGAAAGAGAGAAAAGTAGTGTACAATCTTATTTTTTATTTTCTTGGAATGAATAATTAGAGAAGATAACAAGCTATTTAATGGCTGATCAATAGGCCATTACCCATAATTATACAAACCAAAACAATAACTAACAACTCTATTGCTGAAACACATTTTTTCTTCTTTCAGTTTTTTTCTTTTCTTCAATTCTTCTTTTGTAGAGCTTTATCAACCTTACTTGTATCTCCCTATTACTACACCATCAGTTGGCTTTATTTTATCTTGTATCACAAGTAGATGCTCTAATATATGTGGAAATAGGCATGGAGATGCAAGTACAAATGTACAACCTAGAGGAGAATAAAGAAATGGTTAGGCAAAGCTTGGACATGTTAGATTGGATATTTGCCTGTTGAGCTAGATTGGACATTTAGTGTTGAGAAGGGTTGATGCATTCAAAGTAGTTGGAAAGTTAGACCTCACTTACAATGGCCCTTAAAAATTTGCCTAAGCTTTCGAAGAAGATCCTATGAACTTGAGAATAAGCAATGTAAAAAATTACCTAACCTTATAACACTTAAAACTTGAAATGGTTTTATTTGTGACTGTTGTTTTTAGTTTGACCCATAGACCTATTATTGTCTATTTCCTAGAACATTAATGCCATTTGACTAAGCTTATGTAAAATGGTTTATTAGCTTTTAGATCTTATAAATGTTTTTGGAACTTATAATATGCAAAATCATTTTTTAAAAATAAGTTCTTAAAGTGTTTGGATGAAATAAGATTTTGGAGCTTATAAGATGGTAGTAATGGCAATTTTGTAATTAATATGATTAAAATTAAAGGAGTTTATTAAGGTTTTAAAAATAAATTATGAACTCTTTACTTTTTTAGAAAGAGTTTGTAAGCTCCTAATATCTTATTTTAGAAGTTTATAAGCACTTTTTAAGAAAATTTACCAAGTGTTTTTTGACATATAAGCTCTCAAATATCTTATAAGATGTTTTGAGAAACTTATAAGCTTACCCAAACACCCTCTAAACATTGATTACCTTGTGAGAACTAAATTACCTAAGATTGATCGTAGAATTTGCTCAAGGGAAAGAACTCAATTGTCTACAATTGAGCTTACAGTTAGCTTAATAGAATAGGCCTAGTTACCTAGAATTGTACTCAAAATTAGCTTTGGGAGTCTAGGATATTATGACCTAGAATCAAGCTAGGAACTAACTCATGGACAAATTACTAAACAAATTAGAAAACTAATAATAACAAGGTTGAAAGAAAGGAAATAGATATATGAAATACATTGTAAATAAAATTCTCTAATTGTTACATAACAAAGCAGGGATCATTTGTTAGTTCAACACTCAACAAAAGAGGCTAGCTTGCTTACTTACATTAGCTCCATCTAGCTCAAATGGAGTCTTTTCCTCAATATCTTCTTTCTCAAACTCCAATTTAGAAAAAAGGATCAGTATGTAAACCTAGCTAGGTTATAGTTCAGCAGTATCTTTGGAGAAGGCCCCCTAACCAACTGCTCAATGCTATTATTGTTAGAACCATGCATGGAAATAGAGTTAAATAAGTTTCTTTAATTTGCTACATATCACTTATAGTTCTTGGAGCGAAGATACTTAGCTTGGGGACTTTGTCAATCATTGTGTAGATAGGCCAGTCCTTCCTCACTAAAAAGGAAAAGATCAAGAAATTATTAATTGGTGCTTTCAATTAAATTACACCACACTTTTATTTCAATTAATTTAATTTCATCTAATTTTATGTTTTTATTTCATCTCATAAAATGTTGATTGTTTACACAAACATTTAGTTGTAGTTTAAGTATTCAATTCTTTGTTCTCTATTGGTATGAACTTGGTCTTCATTATCTTTTATTACTTCAACTTGTCTACTTGTAGTATACCCATGACATGCATGAATATACATATACATTTATTACATATTGTTTAGTACTTAAGTTCTGCACATAATTGTTGTGTATTGTTGTTAGAACCCTAGATCACTAAGGAAGAAGATGAATGAAATAAGAGAAAATTGGGGGGAGGGGGAGAGAGAGAGAAAGAGAGACAGAGAGAGAGAAGAGTAGCAAGCTATCTACGTATTCAAAATGTGTGTGAAATATGAATTGTATTTAGAATAATGCTATGTACATGATTTATATACACAAAGGTAGTTATGGCTAACTAATTATCTGCTGAGTATGAAACTAATATTGCAACTAACTAATTACATGATAATTAATGCTTACTAAACTTTAAACAATCTAGATATTTACATGACCTATGCTAATACCCCCATCATGATGAACAATGGGGGTTCCAAATGGCCATCTTGGATATTAAAAATAGTAACGTAACACTTGGTAAAGCCTTAGTAAAAGCATTAGCCAACTAGTTGTTTGAACGAATAGACATGAGATGAACTTTTCTAGTTGCAACTTTTTCTTGAATGAAATGGCAGTCGATTTCTATGTGTTTTGTATGTTCATGGAACATCAAATTGGAGGCAATATGGAGAGTTGCTTGATTGTCACAAAAGATGAGAGTAGATGCATCAAGATAAACCCTGAAGTCTTGACAAATCTACTAGAGCTAAATAATTTCACAGGCAGTGGTCCCTAGGGCTTGATATTCAACTTCGATAGATGATCTAGAGATAGTCTAATGTTTTTTAGAGTTCCATGATATGAGGAATTCACCAAAAAATATGCAAAAAACTATGGTAGATTTACGGGTGTCAAAACATGAGGCCCAGTCCACATCTGAGAATGCAGTGAGCAGTTGCAATAATTGAGAAGAGAAGTAGAGACCTTGGTCAGGTGTAGCTTTGATATACCATAGTAGGTGATGAACAGCTTGAAGATGTGATGTGTAGGGAGCAGCAACAAACTGACTAAGGCAATGAACACAACAAGTGATATTTGGTCTTGTTAATGTCAAATAAAGAAGTTTGCCAATCAAATGCTGATACTATGATGGGTCTTGTAGTGGGTCGCCATTAATGGAGATGTGAGGGTCTATAGGAATAGTAGAGGGCTTGGCAACAAGAAAGCCTATATTCTCTAATATCTATAATGTATAGTACCTTTGAGAAATAAAAATACCAGAGAGAGACAAGCAATTTCAAGACCTAAGAAGTACTTCATCAAGCCAAGATCACGAAGTTTGAACTATTGCTTAAGTATAGACTTGAGCTCAGTAATATCCTCAAGAGAAAGACCATCAATGACAACATCATCAACATAAACAAACATGGTAATGAACGACTCTTGAAACTTGTTGTGAACAAACTATGGTCGGCATTTAACTAAACAAAACCAATTTTGAAAAGGACTGAAGAGATCTTAGAATATCATTGGCGAGATACCTGTTTGAGGCTGTATAAAGCTTTATTAAGTCTGCAAACTAGGCAGCCAAAACTCAGTTGTTGAGAGTTAATAGGTTTATAGTTATGAGGAAGCCTCATGTACACTTCCTCAAACAAATCTTTGTCAAGAAAAGCATTGTTGAAGTCTAACTATGATAGATGCCATTGTTTGACTACTGCAATGGCGAGAAAAACTTTTACTGTAGAGAATTTTGCCATAGGTGAGAATGTGTCTAGAAAATCTACTATGGTTTGCAGTATGTATCCTTTGGCAACAAAATGTGTTTTGTGTCTATCAATAGTACCATCTTCCCAAAGTTTCAATTTATAAATCTACATACAACCAACAACATGTTTACTAAGGTAAAAGAGAGCCACACTCCAAATGTGATTTGATATTAATGCGTGCAACTCAGAATGCATAGTTGTTTGCCACTCAAAAAATTTAATGACTTGATTGTAAGAGTGAAGTTCAAAATGAGTAGAGAGATTCAGGAGTAAATGCTTATAAGTAGGATAAAATGAAGTATAAGATAGATGTTTAGAGATGGGATGAATACATTTTATGTGATAAGGAAGAGACTGTAAGAGATAGCCGGGATAATCCTAAAGATAAACTGGTAGTCTGGTTTGTCTTGTAAATTTTCTGATGGTTGAAGATGGCAGAGGCTATAGGAGCTAAACCAGAATGGCATGATTGCTAAGTGACAGGAGGTAAGTCACTAGATAGCATAGGAAGAACAAATCAAAAAAGAGGTCAATATGTACATTATAGTTATTAAGGTCTTGAAATGGAAATACTTCTTCATGAAAAACAGCATTCCTAGACAGTATCAACTGTTTGTAGATAAGGTCAAAAAACTTGTAACCTTTTGTGGGTGTGGGATAGACTAGAAAGACACATGGTTTGGATCGAGGATCGATTTTAGTACAGTGAGCTTTTAAGGTATAAACATATGCTAAACACCCAAACACCTTAAGTAGAGAATAGTTTACTGTGGATTGATATAATAGCTCAAAGGGGCACTTTTTTTTTTAGCAAGGGAGATAGAGTCTTATTGATTAAAAATGTGGTAGTTAAAATACATTCGTTCCAGAAGTGAATGGGTATGTGGGATTGAAAATAAAGGGCATGCGCAATGTTTAAAAGATGTAGACACTTGCGCTCAACTATAGAATTCTATTGTGGGGTTTCAATGCATGTATGTTGATGAATGACACCTTGTTTGGCATAAATCTGTGAGATTGAGCTCTCTAGCATTATCACTATGAACTTGTTTGATAGTAGCATTAAACTGAGTATGAACAAGAGTGAAAAATCTAGATATGGCAAGAAATGCTTCAACCTTAGTTTTGAGCATAAAGGTCCAGGTGAACTTAGTACAATCATATACAATGTTGAAGAAGCATCTATGGCAAGTATGAGCTATAGTATGGAATGGTCCCCATATATCTAAATGAATGAGATCAAAAGGGGAACAAGATAAGTGATTATGTGAGACAAAAGGTAGCGATTGTTGCTTGGCATGAGGACAAGCACAACATGTTTTATTCATATCCTTTATATCAATTTACAACAAGGATTTAATAGAAGCAAGTTTTTTATTAGACAAATATCCTTGTCTATTGTGCCAAATTTGCACTAACACTTTATTCAAAGAAATAGCATGATTTATAGGCTGACGAATATGAGGTCAACTTCCCTTTCACCCCTGCTAATCTCCTTCGAAGTCTAAGTTTTCAGAATCACAATGTTGTCATGAGAAAAAATGACGGTGAGATTAGGATTTTTAAAGAGAGAGCTAATAGATAGGAGTTGGAGTTTAGACTGAAACTATTGAAAGAGAAGTAGTGGGGAGATGAGATGTCACTGAAACCATGTTAGAACCCTGAATTGCCAAGGAAGAAGATGAATGAAGCAGCAGAAAATGGGAGAGAGAGAAGAGCAACAAATTATCTATGCGTTCAAAGTGTGTGACATGTGAATTGTATTCAGAATAATGCTGTGTACATGATTTATATACACAAAGCCAGTTATGACTAACTAACTATCTATTGAGTATGAAACTAATATTGTAACTAACTAAGTACAAGATAATTAATGCTGAGCAAACTGTAAACAATCTAGATATTTACACGACCTATGCTAATAATTGTTGGGTTTTCTAGCTATGTTGCATTTCGATTCTATCAGTCACAATTGCAAGTTAAAAAAAGGAGATTCCTTCCAATTGTGCCATGAATTTGCAACCAAAAACAAATGTCCAGGTAACACGTTTCTATGTACGTAACTACATTCACATTATATCATTTACATGCATGTGGTGTAATCTTTTTCATCATTTACAAGTAGAAGAGCAAGTGTAAATATGATTTACAATATGACATCAAATATTGTAAGTCAATATGACATCAATATGGGTTAATGACTATGACTTAATTTATTATTCTAACTACATTGAATCCTAAATTTTGCTAATGATATGATGGTTTTAGTTCATTGCAATAGATTTCAAAATTATGTCAGTAATGCTATTGGTTGATATACATCTTATACTACAACAAATAACAGTTTTAGTAATGAATAATTTCGTTACCATAATATTGAAATTCGTTACTTCGTTACCCAAAATATTAGTAACAAATTTTTCGTTACTTAAGTTTACTGCCCTAAAGTCCGTCGCAAAAAGTCTTGGTAACAAAATTTATGATTCTTTATGAATGTTGGACTTATGGTGATGAAATGTATCATTACCAAAAATATGATATTAGTAACAAAAAAGTATATTAGTTATAATAGATTTTTATAATGCAACAAAATATTTAGTTACTAAAACATTGGCAATTTTGTTGCATTTTATTTTTTCATTACCAATGCATAATATAATGGCATTATGTATTTAATTAAGTATAGTTACTAATTGTTTGTGTAACAAAATATTTTGTTACAAATAGTTAAATAATCTTTTAATTAAAAAATAAGCATTTTGTTACTAATTGAATAGATAACTAAGAGTTTCATTATAAAAGAGTTTAAAAATTTTGTTATATTTAACACCTAGCTCGCTTCGTAGTGGACCGCCCTGCCCCGCCCACAACGTGCTCCCCCACTTGCCCGACTCGCAACGCTCCTGGCCTTGACTACAGTGTGCCCACCCACTCACTGGGAATGGAAATTCAAAATCTGAACCTTACCAACTTAGCTACAACTAACCTTTGTTAATATAGATATATGCATAGATATTTATACTTAATAAGCTTGGTTTGGCTCATTTAACTGACGAGCTCGAACTATTTGCGAATCGTCTCATCTCATTTATACCCCTAGTTTTTACTGTAAATAAAATAAAATTATAAAAAATATTAGTCGGAAGAGTAAAAGTTGTGAATTTGTTTACACTATTAAAAATAAATTTTGAAAATTAATGATATGACATAATTAGTTTATTAGAATATTTTAGAAAAATATTATTATTTTTAAAAATAAAATAGTAATTGTCATTTGAATAAATAAAATAAGAGTATCATATGGTGAACTAAAAGAAATAAATAGAAAATGTGGGATAATTATATAATATAATTGCATGAAGCAAAGAAATTTTATTACATATATGTATATATAAATTATTAGGTAAAAGAGCAATATTTTTGCATTGTGAGTATTGCGGAAGGAAAATACTATAATAATTCATTTCTTTAATCAAAATATATAATACTAATAGACAAGTAAAAATATTGACGAAGTGGGTGTTTGGCTAAGTTTTTAACGAAAATATATTATAAAAACATTTTATGATTACAAAAATATCAGATTTTATCTTTTAAAATAAGCCTTGCAATGTATGAATAAAATAAAAACTTAAAATTCATATGGTCTAGATTATTGTAGGAGTATGTTCAAATTTTAAAAATAATTAAGTAAATACATCTATACATTTTGTAGAAGAGCTTATACTATAAAACACTTTATTTTAGAAATTTATAAAAAAAAATATTTATCAAAAATAATTGGCATTACATATATATATATATTAAAAAATTATGAAAAAAAACCTTTTAAGGAAAAAAATGGAGGGCAATCTAATAAGTAAAAGAAACAATATTATGAATTGTGATGTGTAGAAAAACTAGCGCGAAGTTATTCATTTAGTGGTGGTTACACTAACCGCCACCATTTATTATGAATTCCATAGCATAGTAGGTTGGATAAATCGCCACTTAATCACCATCAAATTAACATTTTGCGGTGGTTGAGAAAAACCGCTGCAAAATATATGCTGCGATTAACCTATTTTTTTGTGGTGTATAAACACACACACACTATATATGTATATAAGTATGAATAAAAAATTATATTATATATATTTTTATAAATATTAAATATTATTTAATTCGGAATGAATAAATTGAAAAAATAGATAAAAATAAAAGTAATTTAAATTTCATTGATAAATTTATATATATGTATATTATATATATGTGGATAAGTATAAATAGAAAAAAATAAGTATACATGTATGAATAATTAGAAAAATAAAAGATAAAAATAAAAATTATTTAAAATTTTATAGGTAAATATATATGTGTGTGTCTATAAAATGAGATAAAAATAAAAATTATTTAAAACTTTATAGATAAATATGTGTGTGTGTGTGTGTGTAAAATGAGAATATATGAAATAACGAGAAATGAGAATCAATGATAAATTTATTTATATGTATAAAATGAGAAATATATGAAATAACGGAAGAAGAGAGAAATGAGAATAAGAAGAAAGAAAAGAATGAAAAGAAAAAAATAAAATATGATAATAAAAAGTAATTTAAATTGAATTGTATATATTTGAAATGATTAAGGGTAAATTGATCTTTTTATATTAAAATTACATTAAATGGGCAACAAATGTGGAGGGGAGGCGGTGTGCGTGGTTTATAAAACATAATGAAGTTATTTATTTTTTTTCACATGAGGGTTTGATGCTTATTTCACAAATCATAGGGGGGTTAATTGCAACTAGCCCAATAAAATTGTTACTATTTCAATGAAGCCTTTACTTTTCTTTTTTTTGCTAACGTGGTTATATTGGAAAAATTACATTTTGGGTCCCATTGGATAGAGGGTATTACACTTATGATACTTAGGTTGACACTTATAGGATCAAAACTCTAAATTTACTAACACATTTGGGATAATACCTCAACTTTCGTTAGTGTTCGGACAAAACCGTTAAATTAAAATAAGTTAATTACCTAACAGCCTCAAATTTTTAATTTATTTATAAAAATTCCACAAAATTTGAAATGCCCAATCAACTTGCATTAAAATTTTTTAAAAAATATATAACAAAATCCTCATAGAAAAATTAAAAATTTAATATAACAATATAAATATCATATAAATATATACAAAATATATCATATAAATATATATATATATATGACCCCAACCCCTTACCGCCGGCCTGCTTCTAGCTAGCCATGGCTAACCACTGGCTGTGGCCTATGGCCAGCAGCTAGCCATTGACCACTGGCTGACCATGGCCTGGGATGGGGGTGGGGGGGTCCGATTGGAGGAGGTAGGGATGGGCAGGGAGAAGGGGAAGAGGAAAAAGAATATATATATATATATATATGTATGTATATATATTTTTACATATTATAATTAAAATATTTATTTACTTAAAATCAGTAAAATTATATTGTTAGGATAAAATTTTAGATTTTATTTTTTATTTAAATTACTTATATTGATTAAAACTCTAGATCTCACACATTTTGACTCATTTATTTTTTATTAATTAACAAATTTAATGAAATTAGTTTAAATTAGGGCTTGTTTATTTATGAATTAGAATATTTTGTCAAAATATTTTAGCAAAATAATTTTTCGAAAGTAGGGGAGGAGAATGTTATGGTTGGTTTTTGTATTTTGGGTCATAGATAAAAAATAAATTGAGAATTTTTTTTATTTATTTGTATTTTAGGAGGGAACAAGATATCATATCAATAACTTTTTTATTAGGTTGGTAGAGTGAAATTGACATTTTAAAATTACCATTGTTAATATGATATTTTTAGATCTTATTTTTATTTTTAAAATATTTATTTTAGTTTATAAATATTTTTTATACTTAATAAATATATTCAACTTAATCTAATTAAATTATTTTAGATATGATTATTTTTTAATAATATTGAGATGTAATTTAAAAACAAAATCATATTTAATTAAGGGATAGATTTGATTTTTATTTCTTATTTTCTAGTTAATAAATATGTTTAATTAAATTTGATTAAATTACTTTAGATCTGTTGATGATTTTTTAGATTTTTATTTTTTTAATTCAACCTCAATTAAAAGATTATTTAATATTTAAAAAAAATTATTCATAAAATTATTTAAATTTATTTTGAGTAATTTAAATAATATTGAAGTTAAACCCCCATGTTAAAGTTATAAATAACTCTAGGGATATTTTTGTCTAAAAAATAATTAAAGCAGCTTTTGAAGGATATTTTTGAATTTTAATATAAATTTTCAATTATATATACAAATTTGTTAAGAATACTAACAGTTCTTCAAATATTTAATTAAATATATGGGGATAAAAAATAATTTTATTAAACTTATAACTATATTACGAAGTTTATATTACAGTGTCATGAGTATTTAAATTGAGCATTTTCAAATTGTCATCGGATTGGGTTGGGTTAGAGTTGAGAAAATTGATATTATACCCCTACTTCAATCCAATCCAAACACATATGATCCACGCAGATTGCCACCCCTATGACACTAATTCAGTATAAAATTAGTGAAGTCCAATTAATAAAAAAAGGGCTACTAAAGCTCAATTAATCAACTCTGCAATTTGATGTCAAACCCAATCCTTTACCAAATGACATTAATTTACTAAAAAAATTGATGAACTCATATTAATAAATGAAAAGTTGTAAAAGAATAATTAATCAATTCTTTAAGTTAATATCAAATCAAATTCATTTTGAAATCCTATTTACTAATTTACTAGAAGAATTATTAAAGCTCAATTAATGAAAAGAAAGTTGGTAAAGCCCAATGAATGAATTCTTCAAATTAGTATGAAGCTCAATTTGTCAATTCACTAAAATATTAGTTAAACTCAATTAGTCAAAAAAGCCAGTCAACTCAAAGTAATCAATTATTTGAACTAATGTGAAGCCCAATAAATAAAAAAGAAGCTCAGTTCCTTAAAGAAAGCTTGATTCATCATTTACCTCACTTCAAATTTGTTCAAAACTAACTCTTAAAATAAAGCCTAATTCACTACCTAATTTACAATAAATTTGATCAAATATATTTCATAAATGAAAACTCCCAATTCATTGTATAATTCACAAAAAAGTTATAAAACCCAATATTTTAAAGAAATTAGCTCAACTAATGGATTATTCACTTCAAATTTTTTCAAGCTCATTCTTTAAAATAAAATTCAATTAAGTAATAATTCACTAAAAAATTAGTTAAGCCCAATTAACAAATTCTTTACATTATTGTGGAGTCCATTTCTTAAATGAAAGCCCAACCCACATGCACTAGTAAAAATTTAATTTAATATTCATTTATAATTAGTAATGAAAATCATTGTTACCATATGTGTACAATTGATATTTGGTGGGAATAAATTTTGGAGGGAAGTTAATTAAAGTTTAGTAACTAAAAACTTTATTACAATATATCTTATTTGTAACAAATATTTTATTGTTACAGAAGGTACCAAATTTTGCTACAAATATATCTTGTTATATGAAGAAAAATGTTATATGTAATAAAACAACATTTTCTATGATGAATTATTATTTAGTTACAAATATAAAAATTTAAGATAACAAATTTGAGTTAAAGGTAACAAAACTTTTACTTTGTTACTCAAGAAAATGTTATTTGTAACAAAAAATCAATTTTGTTACAATAAATCTAACATATGTAATGAATTTTATCTTTGTGACCAAAATTTTTGTTACATGAAGTGCCATTTGTTGTAATGTTAATTTGTATGTAGATCGAGGAACATGATTCTTGGTGTTAATTTGGTGAATATATGATGCTATTTTGGAATATGGTTAATAGAGGGGGCAAATTGGATCCAAACCCATGGTTCCAACCCAATTCATTTTGGGTTGGGTTTTAGTGTGTTGAATATGGGTTGGATTGGATTGTAAATGTAAATAGATTTGAAATAGGTTGAAAATGATTTCTAAATAATTCAATCCAATTTCAACCTCAAAATTGTCCTTCCATTTTCTCACTTTCCCAAGATCATACCCTACTTTATTTTTATTTTTATAACACTCTAAAAATAAAAAAATAATGAATTCAAAATCAAATAAATTATATGTCACTGATTAATCATTTACCATTTCTCCATCTCATTTAATTTTAAAATATTAATTTATTAACTTAATTCGAATGAATTAATCAAGTAACTTTTTATTTGAGATTATGATTTAAAAATTTGTGATATCATTATTTAGTTTGTAAACTCTAATTGTTTATAAAAAAAATTTAGCTAGTTACTTTTATAACCCCCAGATTATTTTCAACCTAGAAATATGAAAATAAATAATTTTTTTCATTTTTTTCAATTTTTACAAACTACCAAAATATAAATATGCAAGCACAACAAATTTATTGTGTAGGGGTAGTATGTGGGAAGACAGGCTGCGGTCATCCATTTCATTTCCTTTGCCTCCACATGAAGAAAGGGCCCTAACCTTATTTTCAATATTTTTTGAGTATTTTATTTAAAAATAATAATTTAGGTAGACATAAGAATTTAAATTTAAATGGTTTATATTTTTATTCTTAAAAAGATATATGCACATTTTAATTATTTTAAATTGATAGTAATACTTTTATACCAAATTGAATTTGAATTTAATCATTGATAAACAATAATAGACTAGATTGAAAAAATTAAAAATAAAATGAGTACTACTTTTGCAAATATTGACTAAATATAAAAAGTAAAAAAGAAAAAACAAATATGACTAGTATAGTAAACATTTTGTTGGATACAATATAAATATTTTGTACTAAAAATTTAAAATATTTTAAATAGTTATGTTTTATTCATTGAGCAAAATTATTATTTTGTGTTAACAGAAAAATTATAAATATTATAAAATAAGTAAATTATACATTTACATAATTTGATTTGATTTTACATAATTAACAAAAATTTGATAATAATTAATTAACATACATCGAATAACGATAAAAAGATTATAATTTAATAAAATAATATAACAATGTATTTAACAAAAAACAAGTGTTGGAGAGAGGAGTCGATCTTACTACTGGAAGCATAAACTTGGTTGCTGCAAATTGATTCAACTTATTGTTGGGAAGGGGGACTCGAACTCCACATTGCATTAACTCAAGGCTGCAGCAAAATTGCATCAAGTTTTGATGGAACGGGGACTCGAACTTGCATGGGAAATGGGACTAAATGTTTTTACAATTCCCAGTTACAAGGAGGAATCGAGCAACGTTCTTCTTAGAGGGCCAATGATTTTGGGCTGAAATTTTGCTGGATTGGGGATTACAACTTGCCCCGTTTGTTTTTCAATTTCCTTTCCTTTTTATCTTATTTTATTTTCCTTTTAGGAAGACTAATTAGCAATTCTTACTTTTATTCTGAAAATGTTGTAAGAGAAGTAAGTACGGATTGTCTATAGTCCTATTTAATTTGTAATATTTATTATTAAGTAATCAATTTGTTTTGTACCAACTGTCTCCTTGTTTTTAATAAAGAATGTAGATTTGTGTGGCACTAGGGTCCAAATATTTTCACAAAAAGCTGAAAAAAATAGTCCACACAAACACCCCAAGGTTCAAAACATGCACGAAATTCAGATTTGGAAAGGGAAAATACCTTGGTGATAGCAAAAACAAAGAGCAAGAGTCAAACTCTTTCCAACTATCAAATGGGCTTTTCACCAGCGTAGCAGAATCATCACTATTTCTCCCTTGGATAGACTTCTCCGTTTGGGTTGAAATTTTTACTGAAATTCCTCAACCTTTTGAAGATTGTACAGTCCAAATTTCAGGCTGATCAGAACTCCAAATGTATTCCAAATAGAGGCAAAAATTGGTTGCCATAATCAATTCCACTCAAGAGCAAAAAGCAACCAAATTAGATTGCCTCTAATGCAAATGTATACACACCAAATCAATGGCCTATTCTCTATAGAAAGGCTGGAAAATTTGCAGAGAATGAGGGGAGGAAGGTTGGGAATATTGTGGTGAAAGGAGGAGGGAGAAGGAGAGAATGATGGGAGGCTAACAACTTAGATTCCTACTACACAGTATTGTTGGGAGAATGTAACACAAAATGTGCTCATCTCACACACACTTTGGCTAGCCACTCATTATATCTGTATATAGGAGTGGTCACACATCTCTCACAAAGAGGTGATGCCAAGTGTCCCTTGCTTATGTGGCCACTAACTTTGTGATTAGTGAATTTAATTTAAGTACAAATTTCATCTAATAAAATGTCTTACAATTAAATCCTAATTCTTATTAAATGAACTCTTCATTTAATAATTCTCTCAAAATTATCTCTTCAACTTAATTAAATTAAACACTTTAATTTAATTAATAATCATTTGACTTAACTCTTAAGTCAAAACACTTAACATTTTAAGCTAGTCAAAATTAACTCAACCCTTAAATTAATTTTGACCAATTGATAGTCATGTGACATCAATTAATTAACCCTTAATTAATTGATTTTAATTTAACCATTAAATTTATTGACCAATTTAATATTTAAATTGATCGAGTCAAAATGACTACAATTTTACCTCCTAAAAAAAATAGTCATGAATTTTCTAACTCTTAGAAAATTCACCTTCCTTCAATAAGCCATTTAACTGGCTTTTGTGTGTGACCTACTAGGTTCTATCATTTATTGAACATAAGCTCACAACTCATTGTGACTTTGGAATATCAAATATTCATTTTAGTTTAAACTCCTTTAAATTAGGCTACTCAATTCAATTAATCTAATTAATTGAAGAGTACCCAATTTTCATGGTCAATATTCAACCTCAAGCCCATGGAACCCAACGAATAGGCCAAAATGAATGCTCTTGAAGAACCATTCTAGCATTATGCGTATCATGCAAATATCTTCCTTCCATCTCCTATCTCCGGAAAGAGGCCTAAGGCAAGATATTAGTCGGCTCTCTAATAGTCTCAATGCTATGCTTCTATTCTTAATGTTCGATTCCGTTGTGCGACCTCACCTTTGAAAAACTCCTTTTTCAAATTGTTACACCACCTTGCTCAAGGATTTTTGGGAATCAATCGTTATATAATACATAGGAGATGCACTCGTCTTTCACAAAGACGAGGAGTTGGATTCCTTTTTGGATCTCACAAACTTCTATGTCCAGCAGCTCATGCCCAATCCCTACCCAAGTGACTTGCTAAGTGACCAAGGAAGAGTCAAAGCATAAAAGCCAAACACAAGACTACCATGGATACTCAAGTTAAAGGACTAATAATATGCACTAGCGTAAGTGGGAGAACTTACCACTACAGACATGCAACTTCAACTATCTAGTGGATTCTCTAGATGGGTCTTCAATGCCTTGTTCCCAAAGAAGCACCTATCATCATGCATTCATATCTCATATAAGATTGCTCATGGAACGGAGCAACATCCAACCCTTATATTCATGTCAATGCAAGTCTATCTGGATCTTAAATACCCTATCTCATAAGATCCTATGACTTGGAAGTTTTAATATCACGACTGTGCAGGACTTATTCCATAATCACCACCCAATGCGTGACCAAGTTCCATAGTTTAGTGTGATCTACGGACTTCATCCAAATGCAAGTGAAAAAAATAAAGAACATAAGATAAAGATGGTTATAGAATGAATATCATTCAATCAAGATTGTCTTACGATGAAATAGTTTATAAGGTCAATCTAATTGGCTTGCGGGACATTATTCCCTTCCTTGTTATCTTATTTTATTTTCCTTTTAGAAAGGCTAACTAGCAATTCTTATTTTTATTTTGAAAATGTTGTAAGAGAAGTAAGTACGAATTTTCTATAGCCCTATTTAATTTGTTCTATTTATTATCATGTAATCACTTTGTATTGTACCAATTGTCTCCTTGTTTTAATAAATAAACACAAAGCAAAATTTAAACAATTACCCTTTTAAAATCAAATACCCTAAATACCCTTTTCTTATTTATTTGATCATTTATTAAACATATAATTTTATTTAATCTCTCATATTTTATGATAATATTTTTTATTTATATTTTAGTATCCATCTATTAATCAACTAAATTATAATGATTCTAAAACTACAATTATGAACTGCTCTTAAAAATTAACCAAAAAAATAATAAAATATTTATTAAAAATTTTTAAAAATAAATTAAAAAATAAAAACCAATCCTCTATTCCTCTTTCAAATATGTATTCAAAATATTATAAATATTTATATGTATATATATGTGTATTATACACACACATAAACATACATCTAAATCCCATTCCTCCCCTCCCCCAACTCAAAAAAAATACATACATATATATAGATATATATACCCCACCCACCAAAATTCAGTGGCCATGACCGGTCAACAATCGAATCATCCATGGTCGGGTGGCTAGATCTGCTATGGCCGGGCTGTCAGGTTACTGACCGCTGACCATGGTTAGCCTGGCTATGGCCAAGGAAGGGGGAGCGGCGAGGCTTGGGGCCTTAGTTGGCTGGGCAGGTGGTCTGTGTGGGGGACGAAGAAGAAGAAGATTTTTCTTCTTTTGTTTTTGTTGTTTTGTTTTTAATTTCTTGTTTATTTTATTTTTAGTTAATATATAAAATTGAATAAATTACTTTACATATATTTGTTTTTTTAATTTTATTAAGTATATATTTAAAATTATTAAATTATGTTGTTAAAAAATGACAACTTTAAATTTTTATTGTTTTAATTTTTTATTTAATTTATATTTAGTTATTACATAAATTTATTAAATTATTTTAAATATGATTGTTTTAACATTATTGAGGACATAAATTAAAATTATTAAAATTATATTGTTAGGAAGATCGATTTTATTTTATTTTTATTTTTTAATTTTTATCTTAATTAACAAATAAATTCAATTGAATCTAATTACATATTTTAGATATATTTATTATTTAATATTATAAAATATGTAAAATCTAAACAACTAAAATAACTATGAGGAGCCACCATAAAAATGAATCTGTTATTTATGTATGAAAGAATAGATGATGCTGCCAAATTATTATATTTGAATTATGTGTTGGAGGCTTGAGCACTAAACTAATTGATCTTAGTAAATGATGCTCTTAAATTGTTTTATTGACGTAGAGAATGTTTAGTTATATATTTTATGTGATTTTATTATGTATTTTGGAAGAATAAATTATTTGAGAATGTGAATGTTGTGTTTTAATATATTTATTTATGTTTTGGAAGGAGATATTTTTCACTATAACAGTCAAATCAATACTTTTTTGTTGGATTTTGGGGGCAAAAATGGAATTGAATAATTTTTTTATTATTAGAATGATAATAATATATATGTGTGTGTGTGTGATGCATATAATATATATGTATATATATTAAAAAATGGAAGTTTTGAAAGGAAAATAAAGATATGTTTGATTATATTTCTCCAAAATAATTTTGTTTTGGAAAAACATAATCAAACATTCCCTTATCCAGTATTGTTACATTAATGGAGGATGCTTTTTCTTTGTCTAAATATTCTTCGAGTTATTTTTTCCCTTTGAAATTTCTATTGTAATTTTGCATTAATATTCATACTTGAATGTACTACTGTTTTACATAGAATTTTACTAAAGTTTTCCAGGTTTCTTGCTCGGAAATATATAGAAAATTTATTACTTAAGTGAGTATAATACTATATCTTAATTCATCACTTTCTAATATATAAAAAGTTTACACGACTACAAAAAAGTTAGATATATAACTTCACGCACCCTTTCTAGTGTGTGTTTGTGTGTGTGTGTGAATATACACTTTCAAAATCCGTCTCAAGTGGGGCGGGTCAGCAACGGTGCCTGTCTAATTAAAAGAAGCAGCAATGAGGCAGTTTTGAGAAGAGCTATCCATCCAGTATATGAATATACACAACTGTGGCACAGATCAAGATCCATTATTACAGAAACTCCACTTAGGGAAAGGTGAAGTGGTGATATATATTAGCTAAGCTTCTTTCACACAACAAAGATCTATATTAACCATTAGTAGTGGTAAATGGGTGGATTGAGTTGGTTATGGATTGGGTTTAAAATAAATTGGGCTCAAAATGAGTTTATATTTATGGGTTAAAAATGGATTGGATCGGATTTGGGAGGGTTCAATACCAAAAATAACCCCCACTTAGAGCAGAGATCAAATCTCCTTTCTCCCAATTTGCATCAATAAAGACCAACTCCAAGTCCAAATCAAGGAGCTAATCCGTATCCAAATCCAGACTTGATTTTTATCATTCCGGCAGCAATTCTCTTCACTATTTTTCAGCAGCAAAATTCTTGGGGAAAAGAATTTAAAGCAGCAAAAAACCTCCTCTAACCACTCAAAGTCGTTCAAACATTTGAATCAATAAATTATACCCTGTATAGAATTTCCATGCAAAACCCGTTCCATCATTCTGAACACAATTCCATCACCGTTATGACTATTTTCAAGTCATCCGCAAAATTGACAGCAAGATAACATCACCATTCAACAACCAAATCTTGAGAAAGCCAAATGAACTAATCCCTTGTACAAATTTTCGGCATGAAGGATCAGCAGAATTCTTTACATTCCAAAAGGTTCACAAATTAAAAGCACATCAATTAGAATCAACAGAAATTCTGCTCGAGGATCTAAACTTATTTCAGCAAAGCAAGGAGCAAAAGCAATCTAAATAAAAACAAAAGGTGATCTGATTTGCTCCCAGATGAACTCAAGAGGAGGTCAGTCAATGTCCTGAATAGTAACATCAGTTCTAAACAAAAAGGGGATTCCAAAATCAAATCAAATCAAATACGATATGGCAAGCCTCAAGCTGCTACAGTGGTAAATTTACCCATGTCTGTACATCAATACCAGCCAAACAACCAGCATTGTATTGGCACAGAGTGAAGCGACCTGTAAAGATTAATAAATTCAATAAATAGAGCCCATAGTGATACAAAAAGGCAAGCCATTCTAAGTCTATACTGTCACCATATCTGAGTAGGATATAAAACCAAGTAGAGACTGAGTACGTTCACAGTGGTTTCAACAGAACAAGTGAAGGTACTGGCAATCCAAGGCAGTATAAGGCGGAATAAAGGATCGAAAGGGGTTAAAACAGACAAAAATAGCAACTGTCGCAAAAGCTGATGGAAGCTAACACCATACCGATATGTTTAGTATATTGATGCCTTTAAATGAGTATAGACTTTTTATGAAGTAATTTAATGCTTCAGAAACAAGCTTAACATGAGGGAACTTTTCAACTTCAAGACAAGTTGTTATAATCATTACCCAGGACTGATTGATGAAATGGTTTTAGGACTGGTTGATGACGTAATAAAGACCAAAAGACATAATGTGTGGTGTGTGTAAGGATCCTCCACATGTGAATGTGTGTTAATGTATAAATGAAACAACATGCTTAATATAGAATTTCCTCCACGTGGATTGATGAATAGTTTTAGAATTGTTTATTTTATGTCAAAACACAATATTCAACCATGCAATTCAATTTTCAGTTACGCCAGCCATTCACTGTATTATCATGGAGCATTTCATGTAGTATCGCATAATATGCTATTCTGTGTATCCTTTTCTTATTAACTAAATTCAAAATTATTTTGTCTAAATCACGCATAAAGTCAATAAAAGTTTAACCTTCATGATTTAAGTTCAGGACTCCAATCGATCTCCACATCCAACTTGAGGGAGGGTATTAAGAACCAAGAGATGTTTCTTTTATTTAATTGCAACTGCACAAAAATATATATATCTGCATAATTTTGCAGTTGAATCCTCCATGTGTTATTTCTTCACATGTGTAATTCACATAAATAATCAAGTGGTCGTTGTAATCTTAAATTAGAGAAAATGAATATTTTAGCCATTTGAACATTTGTACTGTGGATATAGGCAGAGTGGCCAGACAACGTAGTTCTTTCATTTTCTTCTTCAATTTTCACTTTTCCCTACATGTCTAAAATTTAACGAACAGCATGTGTTTGGTTTCAGTTAAAGGTTGCAGAAGTCTGGCCGTGTGGTGCAGCATATTAACACCAAAATGTGCAGTGATATTTATGCTGGGGATCCTCAACGGAGAGTTGGGAATGATGTGTACTTGGTGGCTGGCCTTGGTGAATAGTGGTATAGCGAGAGGGCTGGAAAGTCAGGCATCCGCAATGCCCAAGTCTCTTCCACAAAAGGTACTGAAAAAACTAAGTCCCGGGAACACTACTATTAGGAATAAGATCGGAGAAAAAGTCAACAGATCTTCTCCACATCTCTTTCAGTATTCAGATTTTCTATATGACTTGGTTCCACATGAAAAGTATAATCTGGGCCAAAATACTTCTTGTATGGCATTTTGTTACCAGGCTCCACACCTACTGCAACAGCAGTCTACACAGAGAAACAAAATCTCAATGGATATCCCGGAAAAGTTGCAGGACCTGGAATGATTCTATGAAACCAGTGAGAAACATGAAAATCACATGTCAAGTGAATAAAAGTGATGATAGGAACGTGCATGGAGAGAGAGAGAGAGAGAGAGCGAGAGAGAGACCTCGTAACACCAACAACGTGCAACATTCCTAATTGTATACCCTCCCCCACCCAAATTCCTAAATCCCGAAAAAAATGATGGCTCGCTCTGCCTCCAGAGCTTTCCCATCTAATTGAAGGGATTCCGTAAGAAGAAGAAGAAGAAGAAATTTTCTTTTTTTTCCAGTGGAAAATAGGAAAATCTTCCAAAGGAAGCCACCAAGAATCCCACAAAATCAGGAGTCCAGAACCCTAATCTACCTCGTCTGTCTTCTCTCCCCAGCCAGCACCACAAAATAACACAAATATAAGGGAAAAGGGAAAAAACAAAAACATACATATCCTCATTCAAGAACACAGACACGACTTCACCAATTACCCACAGGCAACAGCAGGACAACGTTTCTTCTGCTTTCTGGGGCCCACATTTTCTCTGTCTTTCTTTGAAAAAAGGGTACCAACATTACAGCATGGCGTACAGCAACACAAAGCACTCATCACCTAAACCGGCACCGTTTTAGTGGCGCGTCAGCCAAAAGAGAAAAAAAAAACATAAAAAAGGGAGCATGCACTGAAGCACTGTTGCCACACGCATCCAACGACAGTAACGTATGAAAAATGTGAGGCGGTGTTTGATAATATTTTTTGTTTGATTTTATTATATGTTTATTATATATTTTGAGAGAATGAATTATGATTATATTTTTTATTTTATTTTGTTATGTATTTATTATGTATTTTGGGAGAATGAATTATTGAAAAATGTGAAAGTTGTTTTTTGATATAATTATTTGTTTTGGAGGAGACATTTTTTACTGTAACAGTAAAATTAATATTTTTTTGTTAGATTTTTGGGGATGAAAATGAAATGGAGTGATTTTTTTAATATTAAAATGATAATAAAATATATAATATATAATATATATTGAAGAATGTGTATTTTGAAGAAAAAATAGAAATATATTTAATTATGTTTCCCCAGAATAGTATTGTTTCGGGGAAACATAACCAAACAAAGCCTAAATATTACATGTATGTTCTATATAAAAATAATAACATAGTCATAATAAATAGTTTATGCATTCAAATGCATATACAAGTAACAATAATATTTGTAATTTATTATTTTTTAAAGATTAAAATATGCATATTTAAATATTTAAATAATAAATTCTTTGTTAATATTATTATTTTCTCAAATTAGAAAATTATGGTGATGTTATATTTTTAAAAAATATTTTATAAACATTTTAAATAGGTTTAACATGTGCAACCTGCTAATATACAAATTCGAGGTGGAATGGATTTCGAATCCATAAAAATTTTAACGGAGCGGGTTTAGAATTTTATCAAATTCGCTTCATTATTATCTCTATTTTAAATATATGTATAATAATATTCAATTTGTTGAGCTATTTTTAGTTCAATGATATAAATTTTATATATATAAATGAAATTGGAGGTTTGAATCTGGCAATATTTGGAGATAGTGAATAAAAAGAGAAAAAGGTTTAGCTTATCATTAAAACCCACCAGAGTTTCGTAGGTTTGCATTTGACATGGTATCAGCCAAAAGCATTGTCGGCGCGTCATCCATGAAAAGTACCCACTGCTATATGGGTCCGTGCATCAGATATAATTCATAAGCCAGGACAAAACTTATTGCATTAGATTAATTTTACTCCTTTTTCTACCTTTTGTTACCGGGCCCCCCCTAACTAGAATTTCATAATTAGATTCACACGATTAGCTTAAATACATACACAAAAATTCAAGGGTGATTAAACAAAAAAAAATTGCATAGCTTAAATTGATGCCAAAAATAATTTTTCAAAGCATCAATTGAAAACAAAAAAAAGTAATTTCGTATTTTTTTGATGAGTTGTTTCTTACAATTTCGTACAAAGCCTTTTATATGACTAGGAACTCTACTAATTGGGATTATAACCACACACTAAGTCACTAACTACTCACTTACATCAAAATTGATAATATGACGCCACGTGTAGACTATGTTTCTACTCTTTCGGTTGTGCATTGAACTGTTGAAAATGTAGCAAATCTGAGCACAGCTCGGCTATCTTCTGAGAGCGGCTCAGCCATTTCATAATCTCATCTCGACTACTTCATTCTGAGTGCAGTTCGGCTATTTCATGACCTCATCTCGGCTACTTCCTTCTGAGTGTAGCTCAGCCATTTCATGACCCCATCTCGGCTACTTCCTTCTGAGTGAAGCTTGGCTTATCTATTAGGGGTGAGCTCGGCCTGAACAGATTTTCAACCCCCGCAACCTTCATGAATACTTTAACTTGGGCTAGAGATACATACACATCACCTCTCTCCCCATAAATTAATTTCAGAGATTTAAACTACGACCGAGTCTGAGCTAAGGGTGAATGAAGTGAAAGTGAAGCGACATGGGGTATAATGCCTTACCTATATTCCTAATAGGATGCTCAACCAAGCTGAATGGCGCCCAAAATGGGCTTATAAATAGATCTGCCATAATTTTGCTCCTTCCCAAGAAAAACCCATTATTGCTCTATTCTTCCCTAGGTTCGCTAGTCTTATTCATAGCATCAATTGAATCCTTCTATCTTGCGTATCCTCAGAGACACATGTACGGCAGAGTTTGAACCCAGGAGTTCAAAAGTCCTTTTCCCTTCCTATAAAGACCGCTTGCCCGTTTATTCTTCCCCATTTTCTATAATTCCTCTCCAATTTTCTTTTTTTTTTCCACTTTGGTCACACTCTGCCATCTGTGTAGCAGTTACTGTCACGAGTTGAAGAAACTCCCTTCACTTTCCTCTCACCTCTAGAAAGTGAGTCCAAATTTTTTCTAATTCCTCACTTTGCAATTTCACTATTTATTTCATAAGAATTTTTAGAGACCCACAATGTCTATTAAGTTGGTCAAGGATAGCGACTTGGATGACTAGGCTCTCAACATCCCGTCGAGGTGATGAGGGAGATTGAGCAAGGAATGACTTAGGTGGGGTTGCCTTATTATGAGATATACTTCTCTAGGATAACTAGGCATAAGAGTTGTTGGTTGAGAGAAATCATAGGAATCCCATATGAATATCACATAGTAGTGCTTAAATCTTTAGATTGGCTGCATCACCCCCTTTAGGATTTCTGTGCTTCTATGTAGAATAGTTGCGCGGTGGGCTGCTCTTCTCTCTGCCCGAGCTATTTAAGTTAGTATCTAGAGGCTTGGGCATTCTGCTTAATTAGTTTACCTCTAATTCATTTAGGTTAATGAACGATTTTCTTATCTAATGTAGATATTTGCAAATAGAGCCTACGATTGCCTTCTTTTATTCCCTTTTTACCCCAAATATTTAGGTTCTGGGCTATTTTATTTGACTTCTCAAGAAGATGTGTGCTTCTCATCTAAATACCCTATTTTTGTGAAGCATTGGAAGGAGTATTATGTGTACATAGCCTTGCCCGAGCCGTGGGGCTTCCCTCAGAGATGGATAGAACATATATCTTTAGAGAGCTTGGACAAGAGTAGGACGTTTTCATCATGTCAGCAGTTCTTATAGACAGACTAAATAGTTATCAATTACAGTTGATCTACTTAGGAACACCAGGCTTCTTGTACCACTTTACCTTGAGTTCTAAAGTTGAGGAGCTTCCCGAACCTTTTGGTATTTATCTTTACCTTGAGATGAGCATTTCATGAGAGATCCTGTGTTTGGCTTACTTTCCTCTATTTTTTTTTTAAGAGAGGATTTCCACCAAGGCATTCTTGTTGGCCACAGCAGCTGGCCAGCTGGGTAGGCAAAAGAGCAATTGCACCTCAAAGTGGTCCAATGAAGCCAACTCTTCCCACAAGACCCCTATCGAGCCGTCTATGTGGAAACATCATATCCCTTTCCCTGCAAGGAGCCGAGCTCTCTAACTTTGTGTTGCAATTTACCTAACACCTGCCTCATGGTTGTAAGCTCGATTCTAATGGTTTCCACTCACACTTTAAGTAGGGACTTTTTGCGGGGGATCTTTACTACCTCAGATCGGCAGCTAGCCAATGGAATGCCCTTTGATAGCCTCCACAATTAGTTCATTTCCTATCTTTCCAAGGTATGAAACTTCTTTTCGAGGCTCAGAATTTCTTTATTTTTATCACCCTTCCTAATTTTTTCTTCTCTCACTTTTTTTTGGCTGTTCCAAAATAAGTATCATAGTGGGGAGTGTTTTCACGCAATAGGAAGAGGAGCACCAGCAACTAGAGTTGAATAACCAAAGGTTGAAGGTTGAGTTGGATAGGCTTTATGTTGAGATGAGCCAGTTCATGGACCTGAGGCAACAACTTTTGGCTTTAGAGCCAAGCATGATGAGATGACCGACTGCCTCTCCAAATCCTAGCTGAAAATATTCAGGCTGATGTCTCAGTAAGAGAAGGCCTTAGAGAAGGCCAGAGAGGAGGGCCGCCGTGAGAGGTAAGACTTCTTCTTCAAGGTACTCCAGTTTACTAAGGAGAGGAAGAACATTCTAGAGGCCAATTGGAGATCAAGTTTAGCTGTATCTAAAGAGCAATTAATTCAAGCAGATAATTATGAATAAGGCCCTAAAATATTACCATAATGGCATCAATGCTTATGCGGACTAACTAGAGGCTAGGGGCGTGTTGTGCATGGGTTCGCTGGATGAGAATGTGGACTACCTGTTTGGGCTGGAATCTCTGCCCTTGAACTCAAAAGATGAAGAGGACCTTGCTGGTGAAGGTAGAGGAGATCTTACCGAGCCTTAGCCTGTAGCCGAGCTAGAATCAGTGATTGAGGTTTTAAGAGGGGTTGAGATGTTCCCTAGGGTTGAGCCTTAGGACTAGGCCGATACACCAGCTGTTGTATCTCCCTTTAAGTTGGCCGACCTTAGTAGTTAAAAAGCCCCCTTATAAAGCACTTGGCTCATATGTTAGGGTGACTTCTTTCTCTTTTTTTTTTTTTTGCAACGAGTGTTGGCCGAATTATTAAATGAAAAGGAATCCTTAATTTGAAGTGTTGATTACTTTTGATATGTGTATGTGCTGTGAAAGGATGATTGAATTATAAAGCCAAGACTTTCAAGTTGCCGAGTTGATATTAACTCCACCTCCTTGCAAATGCCTTAGGCATCATTCCATCGTTATAGATTAGCTGCGTTGATTTTAGTTTGGTATTCATCACTTTCAATTAGATATTCATCCTAAGTTTAGATTAGCCGATCTGATTTTTATTTGGCAATCCCCATCTTCAATTGGACATTCGTCCATTGTATTTTGATCAGTCGAGCTGATTTTTGTTTGGCATTCGTCCTCTTCAATTGGACATTTATCCATTATTTAGATCAGCCGAGCTAATTTTTGTTTGGCATTTGCTATATTCAATTAGACATTTGTCCACTGTATTTTGATTAGCCGAGTTGATTTTTGTTTAGCATTCACCCTTTTTGATTGGACATTCATCTATTATATTTTGATCAATCAAGCTGATTTTTGTTTGGTATTCGCCATCTTCAATTGGACATTCATCCATTGTTTAGATCAATGAGATTTAAAGGAACAAGCATTATTGAATTTCAAAACTTATAGGAAATAGAAATTGACTCAGCTTAACTTGATCTTACAAGAGCTAACTTTTATGAAATAAAGCTAACGTAAAGTAGGGATAGTAAGATAAACTTTAAAAGGAAATTACATGTAAAAATGCTGCAAGTTCTGTTCATTTCATGGGCGAGCTACTTTCTTTCTTTCCACTATTTTCAGCTCATATGCTCTCCCTTTCAGCACTTTGATCACCCTATAGGGTCCTTCCCAATTTAGCTCCAGTTTTTTGACATTCCTCAATGCATCCGTTCTCCTCAAGACCCAATCTCCCACCTAGTAATTGTGAGGCTTGACCCTCTTCTTGAATGTGGTTTGGATCCTCTGCTTGTATTTAGCCAGCCTGAGACAAGTGTTTTCCCTCTTTTCTTCAATCATATCTAGGGAATCCTTGAGCAGCTCCCCATTCTCCTCAGGATTACACACCAACACCCAATGTGATTCCAGGCCCACCTCAGCTAGAATTAGTGCATCCATGCCATAGACCATACTGAAAAGTGTTTTCCCGATTGACACTTTAGGCGTAGTCCTGTAGGCCCATAATACGCTGGAATGTTCATCCACCCAACTGCCCCCAACCTAGTTCAATCTTATCTTCAAACTTCTCAAAAGATCGCAATTAATCTCTTCTATCTGCCCATTAGTTTGTGAATGGGCTACGGCATTGAAGTGTTGGGCAATTTTCATCCTTCTATACTAAGCTTGCACCTTGGCCCCTTGGAATTACCTCCCATTGTCCAAGATCAGCTCCATAGGGATGCCATATCTATATACTATGTTCTTCCACAGAAATTTGAGCACTTCGTTCTCACTTATCTTAACTAGGGGCTCCGCTTCTACCCATTTGCTAACATAAATCCACCGCTACCAATCAGAACTTTTTTTGCCCAACTTCCATAGGAAAAGGACCCACAATATCCATCCCCCATTTAGTAAAGGGACAGGGTGCACTCATTCTGTGCATGGGCTCGATCGGTATATGGCTGATCTAGGCATTCCTCTGACATATTTCATGTCTCTTCACCAATGCTTTTGCATCAACTCGAATAATAGGCTAGAAGTACCCAACTTGTATAGTTTTGGAGGCTAGCATAGTCCCTTCTAAGTGATTGTCACAGCACCCTTCATGAATTTCTTGTAAGACATATTCCCTTTCTTATGGGGATAAACAGCATAGCAACGACTGAGAAAAACCCTTATTGTATAATAGTCCATTTAACATAGTGAATCGTGTTGCCCGCATGCGCAACTTCTGATCAGCCCTTGGGTTGTCTCTTTATAGGTATCATATGATAGGGGTTCTCCAATCTTGACCATTTTCTATCATGAGAACTTCAGCCTCAAGACTCCCTTTCTCTAGCTCCTACATAGTTATTCGCCAAGTGTTGCACTCACTCAAAGAGCTGGCTATCTTGGTCAAACAATCTACCTAACTGTTGTTCTCCCAAGGGATTTGGGTTATTTGAAGCTTGGCCAGCTATTGTCTTAGTTTATCCATTAGTCGCAAGTATTTATTCATTCTAATCTCTTTAGCTTTATATAGTCCTTCGACCTACTTCACCACCAATTATGAATCAGTGAACACCTGGACAGGTCTAGCGCCACTCTGCACAACCATTCTAATCCTCCATATCATGGCCTCATACTTTACTTTGTTATTGGAGGCTTTAAAATGAAACTTTATTGTGAACTCCATCTCTTCGCCTTCAGGATTAACAACTATAATTCTAGCCCTGCTTTTTCTGTGTCTTGACGATCTATCCACATACACCACCCACAAGCTTTCATCCTCTGTCATAGGTGCGCTTGCAATAAAATTTGCCAAGGCCTGTGCCTTTATGGTGTTTTTAAAGGCGTAGCTAATATCATATTCCCTCAACTCCACAAACCATTTGACCAGCCTTCTTACCATATTAGCCTTCCCGAGAGTCTGATTTAGAGGATGGTTAGTATGCACGATTATAGAATGAGACAAGAACTAAAGCTTTAACTTTCTCGCTGTGACTACTAAGGCTAGTGCTATCTTCTCAATTTTTGGGTATCTCAACTCAGCTATATGCAGGATCTTGCTGACATAATATATTGATCTTTGTAGGGCTCTATCCTCTGTTACAAGCACTAAGCTCACTGTCTACTAGGATGCTGTTAAGTATAAACAAAGAGTTTCCCCTAGAATAGGCTTCACTAGTAAATGAAGCCTGGCTAAGTAGGATTTCAACTCCTCAAATGCACGCTGTGCTACTTCTCCCCATTCAAACTATTTTGCCTTTCTCAATATCCCAAAAAAAGGTGAACTTCTATTAGTTGACTGAGATATGAACCTACTTAGAGCGGCTATCTTTCTAGCTAGCCTTTGGACTTTATTCACAGTTCTTGGAGGACTCATCTCCAAAATGGCTCAAATTTTCTATGGGTTAGCATCAATTCCCCTTTCTGTCACCAGATAACCTAGGAACTTGCCTCCTTTGACTTTGAATGCACACTTTTCCAAATTTAACTTCATCTCGCACTTACGTAGGGTTTCAAAAGTCTCTTTCAAATCCCCACATGATCAGCTCGGCTCGCACTCTTCACCAACATATCATCAATATATACTTCCACATTTCGGCCATTCTGATGCTTAAACATCTAATCCATTAACCTCTAATATGTGGCTCCTACATTGTTTAGACCAAAAGGCATGACCAGATAACAGTAAGCTCCCTAAGACGTGATGAAACTTACTCGCTTGTGGTCTTCCAAGTTGAGGGGAATTTGGTGATATCTCTGCGAGGTATCTATCGTGCTGAGGAGTTTGCACCCAAAAGTGGAATCCACCAACAAATAGATCTTGGGTAGGGAGTAGAAATCCCTAGAACAAGCTTTGTTCAAATCCCTAAAATCTATGCACACTCTTCACTTGTGTGCATGCTTCGGCACTAATAACATATTGGAGATCTACTCTGGAAACTGAATTTCCACAATATGCCCTACATCCAGGAGCTTTCCCATCTTTTTCTTAATTATGTGATCTTTCTCAAGACCAAAATATCTCTTTTTCAGCTTAACTAGTCTAACAGTCATGTCAAGATTGAGCTTGTGCTCAGCTATTCTTAGATCTATCCTTGTAAGGTCCTTAACAGAAAAGGCAAAAACATCCACATAATCTTTTAATGTAGCAATTGGCTCTACTTTTAAGTTTGTCTCTAGGTGAGAGCCTATCCGTGTGACTTTACTGAGATCTCCAGAAACCAACTCTATTGATAGGAGCTCTCCCTTTGGTTCAATTTTCTGCTGCTTTTCTACCACCAAGGGCGCGCTCGCACCATTTTGCCCTTGCTTACAACTAGTCTTTCCATCCTTATGGCATCCCTTTCTCACTACATCAACATAGCATTTCTTGGAAGTGTACTGGTCTCCTATCACTTCCTCTACCATTAACCCCACCATATACTTCAATTTCATATGGTAGGGGGAAGCTACTGCTTGGAAGAGTTGCAAAATGGGCCTACCAAAAATCACATTATATGCGAAAGAAGCATCAACTACCAAGAAATTTACCATATAAGTCTTTTGGTATATTTCCATTTCTAGAGACACTATAAAAATTTGTCCCCTTGGCCAAACTACCTCTCCTAAAAATCTAAAGAGAAATATTTCTATTGGATCGAGCATGGTGTTTTCTAGATCCATCTGTTGAAAAGCATCATAGGGAAGGATATCTATCGAGTTGTCTCTGTCAACAAAAATGCGAGCCACCTCAAAGTTGGCTATCATTGCTATAATGACCAAAGCATCTTAATAGGGTAGATGTAAGGTTTTTAGGTCATTTGGTCTGAATTGAATAACTGGGATGTCATTAGTGCTAAAGACAGATGCTATCTCCATATTTTTGTGCACCATAGCCTGGGCCTTAGCTCTTTTAGCTTGATGCGTGACTCCCTCAGTCAGGCCTCTAGAAATCATGTAGATCACCCCTTTGATTCTCCTACTTTTAGCATCTTTCTCCCTATTAGGTTGTTGCGCTCTTGGCTACTCTCTAATTTGAGTAAGCCATCTGTCTTTACCTTTTGCTCCAACCTGAAGCATAAATTCCTCCAACTGCCCATCCCGTCCCAGCTGCTCTAACTTATTCTGTAGGTGATCACATTCTTTTGTCATGTGCTCATACTCATTGTGAAAGCGACAAAACTTGTCAAAATGGGAGCGTGGCCATCGAAGCATGTTAAGATGTTCGATAACATGCATGGGTTGTTCTCTAAGTAGCCACAGAGGGGTGTTGTGATCAAACTTAGGCCCCATCATTGGCAGAGCTTTCACTTGTCACACAAGTATGGCTCTGAGTCGCTCTTCCTATTTAGGATTTTTACTGACAGGATCTTTCCTCTTATGTTTTCTCTTCTCTTCGAATCCCCTCTTCTTCGCCTCATAATCCTCCTCTTCATGAATATACTTTTTTGCCCGCCTTAGGAGTTTATCATAGCTTTTCACTAGTTTCCTACTTAGAGATCGAAAAAAGGGCTAGGTCATAGTCCTTGAGCAAATATACTATTCATTAATTCTAGAGTGGCTGACGAAACCTCCAAACCAGCTGTGGTGAACTGCGTTACAAAATTTCTCAAACTCTTGGCCTTCCCTTGCTAAAAAGATAGTAAGCTCTATGCACTTCTCCAGTACTATTTGTTACTGGTGAATTGGTATAGAAATCTTCAAGTAAATTCGTCAAATGTATGAATGGATTAGGGTGGTAATTATCTAAACCACCTCTGAGCAACTTCTTTTAAAGTGGTGAGGAAAGTCTTGCACTTCACTCTGTCTGAGAATTGATACAGCAGGGACAAGTTCTCAAACTCCCATAGATGATCAGCAAGGTCAGTGGTGCCCGTGTACTTGGGCATGCTAAAAAACTTGTGATTCTTTAGGAATGGATCACTTAATATAGCCCCGATAAATAGTGAGGCCTTAACCTCTTCTCCCGCTTTCCCTTTCATCTTCTTCCTCATCTCTCCCAATTCTCTTCTCATATCCTCCATCTTTGCTACCAAGTTTACTGAGGCTTATGTGTTCTATCTAAAGCATGTCTTACTGAAACTTGACTTTTTATCATTGCTTCCGCATTTGCTAAATGAGTCGGAATCCCTATGTTTGCTTCCTTAGGTATATCACAAGTACCTCCTTTTCTTTGTTTCTCCTACTGGTTCCACTGTTACCTTTTGTCCTTCCACAAACAACCCTGGATTATTGGGCAAGGATAGTCCCGCTATTAAAATGCCATGTGCAATCTCTCCTGAAGCTAAAGCAGCCCTGGTTGTCTGCACGGGGGTTCCACCTACAGGCATGTGCACTATCGGAGTGACTGTTGCCCTTGCGGGAGGTATAGAGTCAACCAACCTTAAAAAAGGCACCGGGGTATGAAGGGGTAGGATATTGGGTGCCATTCTCAACAGATAAGGAATGACCATAGGGCTTGGCAGTATTAGCTAGAAGGTGTGTGCATAGCTCTAGCAGACTGGGTTGAGGCGATAACACCAAAGGTTGACCATAAGAAGTTAGCTAACTGTTTTGTAGTCATTTGCCCCACTATCCGAGGTACTGGGGTAACCCTTCCTTTAGTGACTACTATCGGCACCGCAATAACTAAGGGCAGGGCTGTGGCAGCCACGTGTGTCTGCTTACTCTACGACATCATCCTTATACCGATCCCCCCGTTATCTTCTAAATTGCTCATTCTCAAGTTTTGACTCCTAATTTGATTCCCACATACGATGTAAAATTGTTGCCAAAAATAATTTTTCAAAGCACTATTTGAAAATAAAAAAAGTAATCTCATATTTTTTTTGATGAGTTGTTTCTTACAATTTTGTATAAAGTCTTTTATATGACTAAGAACCTCACTAATTGGGATTATAATCACCCACTAAGCCACTAACTACTCACCTACATCAAAATTGATAATATGACGCCACGTGTAGCCTATGTTCCTCCTCTTTTGGTTGCGCATTGAACTCTAAAATTGTAGCAAATTTGAGTACAGCTCGGCTATCTTCTGAGAACGGCTCGACCATTTCATAATCTCATTTTGGCTACTTCTTTCTAAGTGTGGCTCGGCTATTTCACGACCTCATCTCGGCTACTTCCTTCTAAGTGAAGCTTGGCTTGTCTATTAGGGATGAGCTCAGCCTGAAAAGATTTCCAACCCCTATAGCCTTCATAAATACTTTAGCTCGGACTAGAGATACATACACATCTTGGGCCCCCATCGTAACTAGAATTTCATAATTAGATTCACACGATTAGCTTAAATACATACACAAAAATTCACAGGTGATTAAACAAAAAAAATTGCACAAGTTAAATTAAATAGGATCAGTACAGAAACAATAAGTAGTAAAACTATTGCAATATTAGAGATTAACTAGTAGAAATTGCACAAGTCTAATCGCTAATAGCTAATAGCATGATTTTATTAGGATTCACATAAACTTCAAAAAGGGAAAAATGCAATTTTAGTCCATTAATGCCCATTTTGATTTTTGGTCCATTTTATGGTGAGGTTAACATATTTGGTCCATTATTCATTAATTTTTTGCACATTAAATTCAAGTTTTTGTAATTTTGGTCTATTATGTTTAAATTTTCCAATTCAACCCATGATTTGCTTAGTCATCTCTAATCGAGCTCAAAATTTGGGAATGTTTTGCTATTTGTCAGATAGGATCAAGTCATCCTCCATGCTTGCTGTTACATTATCCAAAATAAGAAACTAAAAAATGTGCTAAAATAAAAGGTAAAAAATTCCATGAAACAAATAATAAAATCAACAAAATTGAAAAATAAAAAATTTCTAAAATGGAAAAAGTGTTGAAACACTAGCATTATTATTATTTTTTTTTGAAAAATATAGTTTTATCATATTAGGTAATATAATTAATAGTTTGTGAATTATCTATTTAATAATATGAATAATAAATATGTCTAAAGCAATTTATTCAAAGTTAATGAATTATCTATGAATTAATAAGTAAAAATAAAAAATAATTAGATATAGTAAAAATCTAAAATAATTTCACCTATTCAATATATTAAATAATACACATCTTCAAAATAATCTATCTAATAATATCACATACTATATTAATTTCTTTTATTTACTTGTTTATTGCTAGCCTAATGGAATGCTAAGGAATTTTGTGTTAAACAATCATGAGTTAGATACTTCATATATTATTATGGTCACTATAGATTAGGACTATGTAGAAGATGTTAGATCTATAATGAGTTATCCGGTCAGATTCTAAGGTTTAACGGCACTCCATGTATGTTTGATTCTAGATTACCCCTTATTTGCCCTTGTTAGCTGGGAGAGATCTTATGAAGAAGGCATTAGATCTATAAATGAATTCATAGTACCCAACTTATAGTCGGAAATCAGGATGTCATTTACCTGAACTTAACAAGCCCGTCATATAAATCTGATTTAATACCCAAATGCCAACAAACGCTAACTCGGCTAACAAGGGCAAATAAAGGGTAATCCAGAATCAAACATACATGGAGTGCCGTTAAACCTTAGAACCTGATTCGATAACTTATTATAGATCTAACATCTTCTACATAGTCCTAATGTAAAGTGACCATAATAATATAGGAAGTATCTAACTCATAATTGTTTAACACAAAATTCCTTATCCTTCCATTAGGCTAGGAATAAACAAGTAAATAAAAGAAAATAAAGAAAACTAACCTTCGGAGACACCAAGGAGTATAAGCTTTAATCAGCTCAAGGATTCAAATTATGAAAGATAAAAATATATAGTGGGTATAATGTAATTACAAGGTAAAGGATTATCAGAAAAAAATCTAAAACTTAAAAGCAAGCTTCTCCCTAGACTAAAAAATAAAACCTATAATAGAAAAGAAAAGAGTACTATGCGGATTTCAAATTATTATTTGAAGTTCAAATAGTAAAAGTAAAATGCTGTGTGGATTTCAAAAATTTTGAGTCCAAAACAGAAAAAGCAAAAAGGTAGAAACAATATTACTATTTTTGTCCTATTACAAATTATTTAATATTACAGCGGTTTTCACCACTCGCACTACAATTTTACATCATTCATTACTTCATCCTCAATTATTCTCTTTTTCTTAGTGACTCTAGAATATTATTAAGAGCCTGATTAGAAAAAGAGGGAATATTATCCGCAGGATTTTGAGATTCTTCACCAAGACAGTTGAATTGATTTTATCCTATTCTAGATTTTGATGAAGTAGCCATTGAAACCGTATCTCCTATATCACTGGAGGTTTCAACATCTTCTTCAACAACCACAAACTGATCTTTAAGTTCTTCTTGGACCATATTAAGAACTTCTTTTAATAAATCAGCTTTAGATAATTTACCCTTCCTCATTTTAATTTTTTCGGAAGCTTTACCAAAAATTGATGACCCTTCCATCATTTTATCTTTTTTTGCTCTTTCTCTATAAGTTTGGGTAACCTTTAGAATATTATTCAAAGTTTCTTGCCCTTCGATATGGCCTTTATCCTTGTCTATTTGGAGCATTTTATTCCACCATTTGATGAAAAGGTCCTGTATAAACAAGGGATGTTGTTGTCGGTATAACCCACTTCTGGCACCCATTTCTAGATCAAAGGAATAGAGAACTCCATGAAGAAAAAGCAGCTGCCTTGTTCTGAACAATTTGGTTATTAATCTCAGCATCTTTAAGTTTTGGAGAAAAATTGACTCATTGATCAAAAGCTTGGCGGAACTGATCCGGGAGAATATAATGAGTTGGACCATAAGATTTCCACCAGTTAAGGAACCAATTTGGAATCTGATTTTTAAAAACTTTAAGACACACCTTTATAAACCAAGTGTGTTTCTTCCTAAGAGTTTCATATAGAAATACTTTATGAAAAGCTTGGGCATAATCCTAGAAATTAAACTTATAAGTTAACTTATTATCTTTAACAAAAAATTCTTTTTCTTTAAGTGAGGATATTCCCCATTCTTCAATTGAAATAAGTTTTTTAATCATAATTTTAGAAAAATTAAAAATAGATTTATCTTGTGAGGTAGGAAAAAAATGAGATATCTCAGAAGAACTAGTAGTAATAAGTATATTTTCAAAATATGAATGGGGCTTATAAGACCCTGCAACATATGATGCTATGTTAAGATAACGTTGGACTGTAATCTAAGGGTTATCTTGCCATTTGAGATCATTGCGATCAAGGATAATTATTAAATCCTTGAAGTTTTTTTGTTCAAAAATTGTGAGAAAATCCTCATCAACTGGTGAAGCAACATTGGAGGCAACATCAATAAAAGAAGGTCTATTAGATCCTTCAGGTTTTTAGGACTGAGTGGTATTAGTAAATGATCTATTATATTCTTCAGCCAAATTAAAGGTTCTATAAGAACTATCTTTGTTTTGTTTAAACTGTAGGAATTCAGCAAAAAGGGGATCTTTATAAATTGGATCAGAAGAGGCATATGAGGTTTGAGAAATTGGTGAAGCTATTAGCTTCTGCTTGCCGTATTGTATTATCAGCATGGGAACGCCCGAACCTGAACTTCTTCCTCCTCTATTAGAGAAGGGATTTGAACCACCACCTTTTCTATTATGAGTTATCATTACTCCTGCAAAAATTCATGAGTGAGAAAATTGGGAAGACTATTATCATTCCCTTTTTTATAAATAATTTTAAAATAAAAAAGGGCTAAATAAGCTTGCTACCTTGCAAACATTTGTTTTGAAACATTGTGTTTAAAATCCTTATTAAACATAAATTGAGACACTTGACAATCAGTTTTGATTATAAAAAACTGATTATATAAATCATCTTGAAATTTTAAAACACATTTAACAATTGAAAAAATTTCTTTGGCAATGGTAGCATAATGTTTTTGACTATTAATCTATTTCCCTAAACAAAACCTTATAAGAATTTCTTGTTTATTATTAGGGTTAATTTGTTTTAAAATGCCACCATAACCTAAATCAAATGCATCAATTTCTATTATTTTATCCCAATTAGGATTTGAAAGCATTAAACATGGTAATTGTTTGACCTTTTCTTCAATTTTAAGAATAGCTTGCGTATGATTATTATCTCAGGGTTTAGGATTCTTTTTTAACCTATCATAAAGAATAGCAATATCCTCGGCTAGATTTTTATAATAAGGGAAAATATAATTTAAACTACCTAAGAATCTCTGAAGTTGAGTTTTATCGGTAATTTTATTAGGAAATTTAGTAGCAAATTCTATACTTCTATTAATTGAAATTATTTTTCCTTTTTCAATATAATGACCAAGAAATTTTATTTTAGTCTAGAATAAAATCATTTTAGACTTTGAAATAACAAGACCACTATTAATGATTGCTTGCTTAAAAATATGAAGATGTTTAAAGTGGTTTTCCATAGTATTAGAAAAAACAAGAATGTCATCAATATAAACAACTATAAAATTACTATAAGGATTGAAGATATCATTCATAATTTTTTGGAATTCCAAAGGAGCATTCTTTAGTCCAAAAGGCATAACATTCCACTCATATTGGCCAAACGAAACGTTAAAAGCAGTTTTAAACTTATCTGTCTCGGTAATTTGAATTTGCCAATAACCAAATTTTAAATCATATTTAGAAAATATATTAGCATCAAACAACCTATCAAGTAAATCCTTTTTATTAGGGATAGGATATTTTATCCATTTTAAAGTTTTATTAAGTGATATTTAATTAATTATTAACCTAGGTGCACCCCGCTCTTTTTCATTATGCTTATTAACATAATAAGCTACGCACGACCAAGGGGACTTAGTTGGCCTAGTAAAACTTTTCTGCAATAAGGATTCAATTTCCTTTTTGCAATACACCAGATACTCATAATTCATCTAGCAAGGTCTAGCCTTTGTAAGAATATTCCCATCAAAGTTATCTTCGTTGGTATAAGACCCTCTTGAATACAATTAAAGTCAGCACCACTATCAATTAGAGCAATTAAGTGTTTTGAAAATTTATTATCAATCAAAAGATTAAATTTAACCAACCATTTTTGAGAAGTAATCATTTCTAATTTAGAAAGGAAATAATCACTTTGCAAATTATTAGGAAGACTATCTAGTAAATTATCTAACCTAGGTATAACTTGTTTCCTTGAGCAATTTCTAATCTTTTCATTCTGTCTTCAAGAATCACATTATTTCTTTTAATATCAACATTTTTTTTTTAAGTTTTCAACTTCTTGTTTTAAATCATTAACCAAGGTAGGATTACTATTTTTGTTTCTATTATCTAGCATCTTATAAACCTCAGCCGTAGAATAAGGTTCATTATCCTTATTATTAGGAATATTATAAATAAATTCTTTAGTATATTTAGAAGAAGAAGGAGGAGCATTTTCAAGTTGATCAATAATTTTAGATCTTAAAATTGGGTCTTTAATTAATTTAAGAAACTCAAGAGTGTTGTTATTATCAATAACATTTAACTTATTAAACTATGACATAAGATTATATAAATCTTCATTATCAGATTTACTAATATTAGAATCACTATTAATACAAGACTCACCCTTTTTTACAAGGATCACACTTAGATTTAGAACTATTAAAACACTCATTTAAAGAATCACCATTATTAGAAGAGGTCTTGTCTTCACTATTAGAGTATTCAAGCATAAGCTTGTAAAGAACATCCTTAATATTATCATCAATGTCAAGATTATTAATCTTAGTTCTAATTGTACATTTATCAGGATAATGACGAACTTTTCTGCATTTATAACATGCACCATATTTTTTAAATTTCTTATAAAGATTTTTATTAGATTTTCTTTTCTCTCTCTCTTTTTCTCTTTCTTTTTTATGAGATTTTTTCCTAAATTTTTTCTTCCTCTAAGGAACATCTTTGTCTTTTTGAACTTTATTATTATTAAGTGGTTTGGGATTTTCCATACCAAATTGACCGCAAAAATGTCCCAATTGTTTTCTTTCAGTTATATTATTATCCTTAATTTGTTGGTTTAGTTTAATTTCATTACATAACGCTAAACCTTCTTGAATACAAGTACCTATTAATTTACCATAAGTGAATTTATTATAATCAATGTTGACATCATTTTGTCTAAGAGTTTTTCTAACCCTTTCAGCAAATAATGAAGGCAAACCATCAACAAATTTAGATTTTCAGTGAGTATTATTAGACTCATGGAGTTCCATAACTCTAGAAAGAAAGGTATCTTCATACCACCTAAAAGATGTAAGATTCTGACATTTTAAACCATTTAATAAGGTTCTAATATATTTAGAATTATTAGTCCACCTACTAGTAAAATGTTCTATTATGGTAACAATTAATGTGTAAACAACATTTTTAGAACCAGCACTAGTTCCTTCAATTTTCTATTTAACAGTATTAAGAATCTCTTCTTTATTTTCTTGGATAAGATAATTATACCACCAACCTTTTAACTAACCTGTAAAACCAGCAATAATCATTTTTGCAACAGTCTTATCAAAATTACCATTATTTTTACAAATAGTGTTATACATTAACATACGATGAACCAAATTATAAATGTGGCGTTCAGTAAAACCATCAAGATTCCACTAGTAAATATTTTTACCAGAATAAGAATTATTAAGAATTAAATCCTGTTCCTCATGCAAAACATCTTGAGGTGTAGGACGAGAATAATAATAAATCCTCATAGTGGGTCTATCAGTATATTTTTGAAGTTTATTAACTTCTTCATCAATAGCCTATTGAGAAGATTTCTTATCAAAGTTATTATCAAGAGTAAAAATCCTAAACTCAGCAAATTTCTTAGTTATTAACTTTTCTAATTCAGAAATATCTCTAAGCATAAAATTATCAATTTTAGGAGGAGGTTGAATACTGGGCATACAAATTAATTCTTATGAAGAGGGAGAGATAAAAGTTTTACTTATCTTTTCTTCCAAGTCATCTATGGATTTATTTAATTTATTAATATGAATTATTATAGTGGAAAGTCTTTGATCAAGAGTAAAAAGAGTTTCACCAAGAATATTTAGATATAAATTAGTATAATTTTGTTGTTTGACTAGATTATTAATCTCACGAGTAGTCACCAACACATGATCACTAATTATTTTTTGAAAAGCAGTGAAATCAAAATTATTATTTCCTTCAACATAAAAAGTATCCTGAGGAGGAAAAACATATTAGGTTGGGTACTGTGAATTCGTTTATAGATCTAATGCCCTTTTCATAAGATCTCGTCCTGTTATGGTATTAGAGCCATGGTATAGATATTGTATTTAAGTTCTGGTTGTTGAACACTTTTCTTAAAACTTGAATTTTTTAAAGAGTAAATTTAATATTAAAAATACTCGTGTGGAAGAAATGGATCTTTCTGGTAATATTAATTTGCTTAATAAATGGATAATTCCTAAAGTTGACCTAAAATTAATTTATCAATTGGGTACTTTTGAAAAAATTGGTTTAAAACAAGTTGTTAAAACAACCGAGGAGTCTATTCCTCTTAATAAAGTTGATATTTCTTTACAATTATTGCATAGATTTGACGTTGATAAGTATAGATCTGAGTTTAGATATTTTTTCATATTGGTTTAATTCAAGTTGCTTTTAAGCCCCTTATCCTTGATAATCTACCTGATAGTTTTGTTGCTATTTTACGTGATGCTTTTAATCTTAATTTTAGGCATTCAATTATGGGAATTATACAGTCTAATTTGGCACATGGCCCTGTCTATTTTTATGTTTATCATAATTTACAATTATCTCTTACTGATGTTAATATTTTACATGCTTTGACACTAAATGTTAAGTTACATGGTTATGATTATATGCCTAATATAGAAACAATTTGTATTTATTATCGTATTTATTATAAACCACTTTATACTCTGAATCCTATGTGTAAAATGATTAATAAACATAATAATGTGACAAGTTTAATAGAAATGAATTTTTGTCAATCTCGTATCACAACCCGTAGACCTATAAAATGAGATGAGGTTAAATTTCCAGATAATTGAAAATTAGAAAAAGTTGTCTCGGTTCAACCAATAATACATACTGAGGTTAACTAGATCATCGAAACTCCTGATGGAGATGTGTCTATTCAATTCAAACCTAACACTAATAATCTGTTAAAATCTTCTAGATCAATTACTAGATCTTCTAGATTTTCCTTTTCTTTTCTTGATCCAATAGATTATACTATTGAAAGTCCTAATATGTCTAGAACCTCTACTTCTCGGATTAGAGAATTTACTCTTGAAGTAAGGAAAGATAATAATCTTGAAACTAGATTTGAAAAATTAAAAATTTCTCCTTCTAATATTGTTCATGGTATTCCTTTGCATGATAATAATAGTGATGATTCTATGGAACCAATTGAATTCAAGATGAATTTTTCTGTGAGAAATACTCACACTTAATTTGTTGTTTTAATAATAAAAAACAAATATAACTTTAGTCCAGGTGCTTCTGATAGAAACTTAATAAAACTGAATTTAATAAAGATAGATGGAAGATGTTTCGTGAATGGTTTTTTTAATAATTTTTCCAAAAATCAACAAATTCATTTTCAAAATGAATTTTATAAATTTGTGATAGAAAAGGATCAATTAGTTCCTTTTGTTTCATGGTTTATTGTTACTTATATTGAACCTCATCTTTCTATTTTAGAAAGAACTTATATATTTGAAGGAGGGAAAAACAAAAATCTATTTTTCCTCCTCAAGATACTTTTTATGTGGAAGGAAATAATAATTTTTATTTCATTGCTTTTCAAAAAATAATTAGTGATCATGAGTCGGTGACTACTCATGAAATTAATAATTTATTCAAACAACAAAATTATACTAATTTATATTTAAATGTTCTTGGTGAAAGTTTATTTACTCTTGATCAAAGACTTTCCAATATAATAATTCATATTAATAAATTAAATAAATCCATAGATGACTCGGAAGAAAAGATAAATAAAACATTTATCTCTCCCTCTTCATCAGAAATAATTGCTATGCCTAGTATTCAACCTCCTCCTGAAATTGATAATTTTAAGCTTAGAGATATTTTTGAATTAGAAAAGTTAATAAATAAGAAATTTGCTGAGTTTAGGATTTCTACTTTTGATAATAACTTTGATAAGAAATCTAATCAACAGGCTATTGATGAAGAAGTTAATAAACTTCAAAAATATGCTGATAGACACACTATGAGGACTTATTATTATCCTCGTTCTACATCTCAAGATATTTTGCACGAGGAACAAGATTTAATTCTTAATAATTCTTATTTTGGTAAAAATATTTACGAGTGGAATCTTGATAGTTTTACTGAACGCCACATTTATAATTTGGTTCATCGTATGTTAATGTATAGCACTATTTGTAAAAATAATGGCAATTTTGATAAGATTGTTGCAAAATTGATTATTGTTGGTTTTACAGGTCAGTTAAAAGGTTGGTGGGATAATTATCTTACTTTTGAAAATAAAAAAGAGATTCTTAATACTGTTAAACAAGAGATTGAAGGAATTAGTGCTGGTTCTGAAAATGATGTGTATACACTAATTGTTACCATAATAGAATATTTTATTGGTAGGTGGACTAACAATTCTGAATATATTAGAACCTCATTAAATGGTTTAAAATGTCAGAGTCTTACATCTTTTAGGTGGTATAAAGATACCTTTCTTTCTATAGTTATGGAACTCCCTGAGTCTAATAGTACCCACTGGAAATCTAAATTTATTGATGGTTTGCCTTCATTATTTGCTGAAAGGGTTAGAAAAACTTTTAGAAAAAATGATGTCAACATTGATTATAATAAATTCACTTATGGTAAATTAATAAGTACTTGTATTCAAGAAGGTTTAGCGTTATGTAATGAAATTAAACTAAACCAACAAATTAAGCATAATAATATAACTGAAAGAAAACAATTGGGACATTTTTGCGGTCAATTTGGTATGGAAAATCCCAAACCACTTAATAATAATAAAGTTCAGAAAGACAAAGATGTTCCTTACAGGAAGAAAAAATTTAGGAAAAAATCTCATAAAAAAGAAAGAGAAAAAGAGAGAGAGAAAAGAAAATCTAATAAAAAACTTTATAAGAAATTTAAAAAATATGGTGCATGTTATAAATGCGGAAAAGTTCGTCATTATACTGATAAATGTAAAATTAGAACTAAGACTAATAATCTTGACATTGATGATAATATTAAGGACGTTCTTTATAAGCTTATGCTTGAATCCTCTAATAGTGAAGACAAGACCTCTTCTAATAATGGTGATACTTTAAATGAGTATTTTATTAGTTCTGAATCTAAGTGTGATCCTTGTAAAAAGGGTGAGTCTTGTATTAATAGTGATTCTAATATTAGTAAATCTGATAGTGAAAATTTATATAATCTTATGTCATAGTTTAATAAGTTAAATGTTATTGATAATAACAACACTCTTGAGTTTCTTAAATTAATTAAAGATCCAATTTTAAGATATAAAATTATTGATCAACTTGAAAATGCTCCTTCTTCTTCTTCTAAATCCACTGAAGAATTTATTTATAATATTCCTAATAATAAGGATAATGAACCTTATTCTATGACTGAGGTTTATAAGATGCTAGCTAATAGAAACAAAAATAGTAATCCTACTTTGGTTAGTGATTTAAAACAAGAAGTTGAAAACTTAAAAAACAAGAAATTGTTGATACTGAAAGAAATAATGTGATTCTTGAAGATAGAATGAAAAGATTAGAAATTGCTCAAGGAAACATGTTATACCTAGGTTAGATAATTTACTAGATAGTCTTCCTAATAATTTGCAAAGTGATGATTTCCTTTCTAAATTAGAAATGGTTACTTCTCAAAAATGGTTGGTTAAAATTAATCTTTTGATTGATGATAAATTTTCAAAATAGTTAATTGCTTTAATTGATAGTGGTGCTGACTTTAATTGTATTCAAGAGGGTCTTATACCAACTAGGTATTTTGAAAAAACTTCCCATGTTTTTCGTTCTACCAACGGTGAAAAACTTGATATTAGTTACAAATTGTCAAAAGCTTTTATTTGCAAAAATAAAACTTGCATTCCTACAAGCTCGTTATTGGTTAAAAATATTTTAAACCAAATTATTCTTGGCACTCCTTTTTTAAAGAAAATATTTCCTTTGAAAATGGTGGACCAAAAAGGTTTTATAGGTACCTTTGAAGATAAAGATTTACATTTTCAGTTTATAGCAGAACCTTTTTCCAGAATTCTTAATAAAATTGAAGATTTAATTAAAGCTAAAACTGCTCATCTTAATTCTTTAAAGCAGGAAATTGTTAGTCTTAATATAGATGAACAATTAACTAATCCTAAACTAAAAGAAAAAATTTCTTTTCTTGACAATCAATTTTCCTTAATTGTGTGTAATAAACACCCCAATGCTTGTTGGAATAGAAAAAAGCATATTGTTGATCTTCCTTATGAAGATAACTTTGATGGGAATATTCCTACAAAGGCTAGACCAACTAAGTCTTATTGTAGAAAAGTCTTATTAGGCCAACTAACTCCCCGTGGTCATGCACAACTTTTTATGTTAATAAGCATAATGAAAAAGAGCGTGGTGCACCTAGGTTAGTAATTAATTATAAACCGCTTAATAAAACTTTAAAATGCATAAAATATCCTATCCCTAATAAAAAGGACTTACTTGATAGGTTGTTTGATGCTAATATATTTTCTAAATTTGATTTAAAATCTGGTTATTGGCAAATTCAAATTGCTAAGAATGATAAGTTTAAAATTGCTTGTAACATTCTGTTTGGCCAACATGAGTGGAATGTTATGCCTTTTGGATTGAAGAATGCTCCTTCAGAATTCCAAAAAATTATGAATGATATCTTCAATCCTTATAGTAATTTTATAATTGTTTATATTGATGATATTCTTGTTTTTTCTATTACTATAGAAAACCACTTTAAACATCTTCATATTTTTAAGCAGGCAATCATTAATAGTGGTCTTGTTATTCAAAGTCTAAAATGATTTTATTCCAGACTAAAATAAAATTTCTTGGTCATTATATTGAAAAAGGAAAAATAATTCCAATTATTAGAAGTATAGAATTTGCTACTAAATTTCCTAATAAAATTACCGATAAAACTCAACTTCAGAGATTCTTAGGTAGTTTAAATTATATTTCCCCTTATTATAAAAATCTAGCCTAGGATACTGCTATTCTTATGATAGGTTAAAAAAGAATCCTAAACCCTGGGACAATAATCATACGCATGCTATTCTTAAAATTAAAGAAAAGGTCAAACAATTACCATGTTTAATGCTTTTTAATCCTAATTGGGATAAAATAATAGAAACTGATGCATCCGATTTAGGTTATGGTGGCATTTTAAAAAAAATTAACCCTAACAATAAACAAGAAATTCTTATTAGATTTTGTTCGGGTAAATGAAATAACAATCAAAAAAATTATGCTACTATTGCCAAAGAAATTTTTTCAATTGTTAAATGTGTTTTAAAATTTCAAGATGATTTATATAATCAGTTTTTTATAATCAAAATTGATTGTCAAGCAACTCAATTTATGTTTAATAAGGATTTTAAACACAATGCTTCAAAATAGATGTTTGCAAGGTGGCAAGCTTATTTAGCCCATTTTGATTTTAAAATTATTTATAAAAAATGAATTAATAATAGTCTTCCCGATTTTCTCACTCGTGAATTTTTGCAGGAGTAATGATACCTCGTAATAGAAGAGGTGGTGGTTTGAATCCGTTCTCTAATAGAGAAGGAAGAAGTTCAGGTTTAGGTGCTCCTAGGCCGATAATATGATACGGCAAGCAAAAGCTAATAGCTTCACCAATTTCTCAAACCTCATATGCCTCTTTTGATCTAATTTATAAAGAACCCCTTTTTGCTGAATTCCAACAGTTTAAACAAAACAAAGATAGTTCTTATAGAACCTTTAATTTGGCTGAAGAATATAATAGATATTTTACTAATACCACTCAGTCCTAAAAACCTGAAGGATTTAATAGACCTTTTTTTATTGATGTTGCCTCAAATGTTGCTTCTCCAGTTGATGAGGATTCTCTCACAACTTTTCAACAAAAAAACTTCAAGGATTTAATAATGATCCTCGACCAAAATGAACTCAAATGGCAAGATGACCCTTAGATTATAGTCCAATGTTATCTTGGCACAGCATCATATGCTGCAGGGTTTTATAAGCCCTGTTCATATTTCGAAAATATACTTATTACTATTGGTTCTTATGAGATATCTCAATTTTTTCAAAGCTCACAAGATAAATCTGTTTTTAATTTTTCTAAAATTATTTTTACAAAACTCATTTCAATTGAAGAATGGGGAATATCATCACTTTAAGAAAAAGAGTTTTTTATTAAAGACGATTGGTTAACTTACAAGTTTAATTTCTGGGATTATGTCCAAGCTTTTCATAAAGTATTTTTTCTATGAAAATCCTAGGAAGAAACACACTTGGTTTGTAAAGGTGTGTTCTGAAGTTTTTAAAAATCATATTCCAAATTGGTTCCTTAACTGGTGGAAATCTTATGGTCCAATTTATTATATTCTCCTGGATTAGTTCCGCCAAGCTTTTGATCGATAGGTCAATTTTTCTCCAAAACTTAAAGATGCTGAGATTAATAACCAAATGGTTCAGAACAAGGCAGTTGTCTTTTTCTTCATGGAGTTTTCTATTCCTTGGATCTGGAAATGGGTGCCAGAAGTGGGTTATATCGACAATATCCCTTGTTTATACAGGACCTTTTTCATCAAATGGCAGAATAAAATGCACAAAATGGACAAGGATAAAGACCATATCGAAGGGCAAGAAACTTTGGATAATATTCTAAAGGCTACCCAAACTTATATAGAAAGGGCAGAAAAAGATAAAAAGATGGAAGCCTCATCAATTTTAGGTAAAGCTTCTGAAAAAATTAAAATGAGGAAGAGTAAATTATCTAAAGCTGATTTATTAAAAGAAGTTCTTAATATGGCCCAAGAAGAACTTAAAGATTAGTTTGTGGTTGTTGAAGAAGATGTTGAGACTTCTAGTGATACAGGAGATACGACTTCAATGGCTACTTCATCAAAATCCATAATAGGAGAAAATCAATTCGACTGTCTTAGTGGAGAATCTTAAAATCCTGAGGATGATATTCCCTCTTTTTTTGATCAGGCTCTTAATAATATTCTAGAGTCACTGAGAAAAGGAGAATAATTGAGGATGATGTAATGAATGATGTAAGATTGCAGTACAAGTAGTGAAAGTCGCTGAAATCTTAAATAATTTGTAATAGGACAGAAATAGTAATATTGTTTCTACCTTTTTGCTTTTACTATTTCAGATTCAAAAATTTTAAAATCTGCACAACATTTTACTTTTACTATTTGGACTTCAAATAATAATTTGAAATCCGCATAGTACTCTTTTCTTTTCTATTTACAGGTTTGATTTTTCAGTCTAGGTAGGAGATTTCTTTTAAGTTTTAGATTTTTGTTTTGATAATCCTTTACTCTATAATTACATTATACCCACTGTATATTTTTATCTTCCATATTTTAAATCCTTGAGCTGATTAAAGCTTGTTTATTTTCTTTATTTTCTTTTGTTTACTTGTTTATTCCTAGCCTAATGGAAGGCTAAGGAATTTTGTGTTAAACAATCATGAGTTAGATACTTCCCATATTATTACGGTCACTTTAGATTAGGACTATGTAGAAGATGTTAGATCTATAATGAGTTATTCGGTCAGGTTTTGAGGTTTAACGGCACTCCATCTATGTTTGATTCTAGATTACCCCTTGTTTGCCCTTATTAGCTAGGTTGGCGTTTGTGGGCATTTGGGTATTGAATTAGATTTATATGGTGGCTTGTTAAATTCAGGTAAATAACATCCTAATTTTTGACTATAGGTTGGGTACTGTGAATTCGTTTGTATATAAATAATTTTTTAAACAATTAAATTTGATAAGAATTCATGTATTTTGTAATCATGTTCCATTCTTCCTAATCTCTACCTTCCATTCTCCCAACCCCTAAATACAAGTCCACAGCCATTGGCAGCCGTTGTAGCTTGTGCAGCTGCTGAACATGGCCCCTTGTCTCACCCCTCCATCCCCGCCCCACACTATCCCTCCACTACAAATGAATTGCCCAAATAAGTGGAAAAGATTGCCATTGTCTCACCAAAATATCGCCACTGCACAATTGTCGACCACCACTAGCCGTCATCAACCATTGCTATAGATGGAAATCCACCACTAAAACGTATGCTTTTGACGAGGTGAACTAAAGCCCCCAGTCAATTTCGAAAATTGTTGCCATTAGCTTGGCCAATTTGGCCCTAAAACCTCCGCGGAACCCCGTGGACCACTGCCTTGCCATCATCGAAATTTTTCCTCCTCCGCCCATTAAAACAGAAAATTGACAATACCAAAACCTTGCCAATGTAATTTTGACTGAAACCCTTCAAAGTCAATGTCTTTTCTGCCGTTGCAAGTGGAGTAACCATCACCATCCTTAGTCGCTTTTCGTTCTTCTCAATTTCCTATGAAATTGGCCTTGGATTCAGGGAGTTCCAAACATGAAAATGTTCCTCATGACAAGGAGAAGCCCCCAATGGCTTCGATTCCATATTTTTAGTGGACTTGTTTGTTCTTCACCTCTATCTACTAATTTTTGCAATGGTTTTTTTTGGCATTTCGTTTCACCTCTTCCACAACGCAGGCATGAGTCTTTTTGGCTGTACCTGTTCCACATTTTTTTGAGTTATGATTACCATTTGAAACCTTTATGTTGAAAGAAGACTCCAATTATCACGAAAGAATTTAACAAAAGAACAATATCAATTACAATTAAGATGGAACAATAATCTTAACCCATGATTTGGACATTTATGAAATCTTCTCATGGGATCATCTTTTAGCTAATTGGTTAGCAAATTTAAAAATATCGCCACAATCAGAGTGTACAGTCAGAATTTGTTCTTCACAGTCAATATGCTACATTCTTATGAACGGAAAAAGTAAGCTCCCTTATCTATAAAAGGAATAAAGTCAAATACCACAGAACTCCCTTATCTTTTGCCCTTGAAGAATTCGTTCCTACCCTTTTTACGCTCGCTGAAAAAATAAACTTGCTCCCCATCTACTTGCTTTGAAGAAATTGAAAGGCATTGGAGAAGTTTTTTTCACTCAGAAAATTACATGCACAAGATATCTTCCAAGTGAGATCCACAAATAGTTGGATGAGTCCATATAATATTATAAAGTAAAATAATGGCACCATTATATATAGTTTCTTGAATGAATAGTACTCATTAAATAGATATACGAATCTGACTTTACAACCCTAAGGGGCTGGTGGAAGATACATTAATTTTTCTGCAAGTTCCAATCTGAAAATGTTACATGAATTTGAGTATGGACTTGTATAAGAATTGACAATGATCCACAATCAAAGACATCTGTCAGAGAGAAAAAATAGAGAAACAACATGAAGGATCAGCACTAGCAAGAACTATCCATGAAATCGACCAACAAATCTTGAACCATAGCTCTATCAGGCATTTTTCCAGCAGCACCATATATCGGAGCAAGCCCTCCGTTGATTGGACCTGGATTTGCTTTAACCTGACACGAAAAATAGTTACTGGTGGGAAAATAGATTGGCTCAAATGCAATACTTCAAGCCAGTCCTTATACCAACATTTGGAAAGCCATAAGATTGTCTGCTATAACGGAAGAAGATGGGCATGATAATTCACTTTCAGCACCTTAATGCCATCAATGATGATGCACTTACCGTTTGCACAGAATCTCTCAGATCCTTCAGGAAATCTTCAGTGACAGTTACATGTTGAAGTGTCACACAGATATGAATGCTGCGAAGACGTTATTAAAGAATGATCTCAGAGCAATACTTTCATAGAGGAGATTGAAGATGGGGGGGAGGGGGGGCGGGGAAGAGGGTTAAGTAGGAAATTAAAAAAAAAAATGAATTGGCAGTAATATCAATAATTAGAACCAAGAACAATTAAAAGTTAGGACTCAGCAATAGAGCCAATTATATATAGCTTACTGATTGTCATGCCATATGTTGATCAGATATTCTTAGTAGGATGGGTTACCTGTTAGGTCTCTGCAGTGCATTCAAATGCCAGCCTTTTGACAACATAATGTCATTCACTTCAAATATGTCCACAACATCAGATCCAAAAGCCACAATTGTCATATCAGGCCTCCCAATGACGAACAGTTCTGGGATCTGGCGGACTCTACAATGAAAGTCATAATGGTATGCATAACCCTCAATGGAACACCAAAATAATATTTTTCAAGATTTAGGATGATATCTACCCCTTCTCTATTCTCTTTGAAGCTTCCATAATCTCCCTTGTGTTCTGCAGATAACCTATTGTATATTCACAAATTTGTTCATAAGCCACATATTTGACCTCTAGATTTTGACCAGCAATGGTAAGCAAACATCTATGGCGTGAAAGTTGTCACCTTCTAGCCCAAGAGACATCATTGCTGCCCAAGCCCCAGCAATCAGACCTCCAGGCCTGCTTCCAGCAATTGTTGGAGATACATAGAGCCCCCCAGTCCATTCAGTCACTGAATTATTAACAGAAGGATAAAAGGATATACATAGTGGAAATTGTTTGTAACAGAAGGATGCATGTTCCTAAAACAAAGCAAATGATGGTAAGGATTATCATAACAATGGCGGCTGCAGAATCACTATGAATTACACGCTTCCCCAATTCAACTGCTGGTTAAGAGCACACAAACATTTTTGTAGCAGACTCGATTACAAGGCATGAAAATTTCAGATGGGAGAGTAACTTACCAGCAACATATTGATGCTTTATAAGAACCAAATTGCCAAGTGATTCAGCACCACAAAGAACCAAGAAGTATATCAGGAAGAATTTATTAAAGATAATAAAGCACAAAAAGACCAGTCATGTATTAGGAAAAATAAGTAAACTCTAGATGGAAATAGAAAGATTTTTATAAACGTCAATTGGAACTTCCTGTATTACCTTCCTTATGTAATGATCCCTATATAAAACAACACTTGTTCCTTTAGGAGCCAGTCCATACTTGTGGACATCCACAGATATAGAGGTTACTCCCTCAACAGAAAAATCGAATGGTGGTACTGGATACCTAGGAGAAGGGTCGATGATTAATAGTAATAATAGTCTGACAAAAGAGAAAATAGAAAACAGGAAAGGTGATAGAGCTTTTCTCCAATTTGGGGAATTGACCAACAAACTCCTTTTGTCAAATAGTTTAATAGAACAAAGGATTTACTTTTATCAACGAAACTTAGAAAAGTTCAATGCGCAAATGATGGTAGCATTTAAAACAGGATACAAAGGGAAGAACCACAAGAAGATAAATTTACGAGCCAACTGAGTTAACCATTACAAAACTGCCTTAAGACAGCTATTTCCTGCTGATATACAGTCTGTGTCACAGTTCATTTCTGTCTGCATTTTGAATAATATGCCAGTTTTGGCAGTATAAAAGTATTGAGAACCATGCAAAAATCAAAACATAAGGGGCAGAAGGGAGAAGTTTGCCATAATTGTGGATTAATAGAGATATTTTCTGACTCTACAGTTTCTTGCAGGGTAGTAATGAATATGATAGATACGATATTCAAAACATGTATTAAGATGAAATAGTTTTCAAAACTAATGCAATGTCATAAGAAAATTTTGGGCTTAGAAAGGAATCCTCTCCGCAGATCAGAAGATAGAAGCCTGTGTATGAGAAATACACAAATGCACTTGCACCAATTTTAAAAAGAATGCTGTGATGCTGTATCCTAAATCGTTTTGTCAAATTTTGAGATTGAACATACCCAAGCTTACGAGCAAAAGGCAATACAAAGCCACCAAGGCAAAGGTCAACATGCAAACAAATCCCAAAAGTAGAAGCTAGCTCACCAAGCTCCTACAAAATGAATTGTAATCTTAGCATTCTTTAAAAGCAAAGGGAAATGCACAAGAATAGTGCAATAGTAAAGTAATATTGCATGCCTCAATCGGATCGATAATTCCATGAGGGAAGCCAGGCGCCGATCCAACAATCTGTGAAAGATGAGCAAAAGATGAGTACTTTGAGTAAAATTAACTCAGGTAGATAAGTATAGACATCAATTGGAAACTAGTGAACCAAGAAAAGGCTTTCAACAAGAATGGCAAAAGTTTAAAGTTGATTTGAATCAAGTTGAAATGAAGCTAAAATAAGGAAAACCAAGGAAATTGCTCTCCCAGAGAAAATTACACTTATAAAGGCATGAAATGCAATTTTTTAGTAGTATTGCCTTGGTGGTTTACAAGAAGTTCCAGCATAATCAAACCTATATATATATATCATACACAACATGAACAGATGAGAAAATGTGGTATGTAGAGCACAAGATAGTAGTCTAACCAATATGGTGTTCCTGTTAATGTGACGTCTGATTGCTTTAACATCAGCCTGAAAATCTTCGCCCACAGGCACACGCCACAATTTGATTTTAAAATATTGTGCAGCCTTGTCATATGCTGAATGAGCTGAAACTGGTATAATCCTATTTTCAGGATGATGAATCAGTTATATAACATTTCAGATGTAACATTTGGATATGACAATAATGAAACATTAACTAACATTTCTGGTCTAGTTATTCCCTTCTTAACTTTCATATAGTCACGTGATGTTTTCACAGCCAACAATATACTTTCTGTCCCTCCTGATGTCATATTTCCACATATTTGTCCTCCAGATGCATTTTCCTTACTTCCAAGAAGTGCAGCTGTCATTGAAACTACTTCTGCTTCAAATTTTACCACACTCTGGAACACATCTAGATGCAGAGGATTACTATGTGCAAACCTGAAATGACATTAAAAAATTTAATAAAGGAACAGATATGAAAATGAAAAAAACTAGCAGTTACCATATCCACATTCAAGATTCATTGACATCATAAAAACAGAATAAATCATCAGATGGAGCATTGCAAGTATTGCAGATACCAGTATCAACCAAAGAAATCCAATATTGACTCTTCTCATATTGTCAAGCAGATAGATACATCAATAAAGATTACAAATCCAATGCTTTGGAATAAGATGCGATTTCTTTATGTCCTTTCTCAATCACTGGGATCACTTTTTAGAAACTGAAATGGCAAGGCAAAATAACACACAAACTGGATTTATCATACTAACATTGAGCATGCCTCGTTTATCAATGAAAAGTGACCTTCCTGTTCGTTTCCTGCAATATAACTGCACAAGACACATGAACTTAGTAACCTACATATGAAAAACGAACCATAAAAAATATGAAGTTTGCACATGGTATATCTTAGTTTACAAGTACACAAGTATGGTTTTTGATATTATTAACAAAAACATACATTGTACCAGAACATTTCCCCTGCCATGCAACATCTTTTTGTTTCTCATCTTTCATTATATTGATGACCTCAATTCCTAAACCTGCCTTTGGCAACTCAGTCCTCCAACCATCTCTTTTCGATTTACCAGAACCTTGCAACTTACTGACAACCTGCAGGCATAGTGAAGCAATCTTTTAGATGCTTTAAAAACAAATGCTGCAATTTGATGCTTCAAAAAATAATGAATTATAATTAGTTCTCGCAATCTGAAATTTTGCTTCTAATTTATAATATGCAACAAATGGGGGAATGAATACATCTGTAGTACCAGTTGGCATCCTGAATTAGCTCAATACAAGCAAGCAACCTTTTAAGCTAGTAAAGCTCAAAATAAAAAATTAATTGTCCAAAAGCTTGTAAAACAGTACACCAGCTTAAATGTTCTTTACAACATATTCATATTTCAACTAATACCTAAGTTTATATATTATGTAAAATTATAAAAAATTTTGGTGTTTTGAACTAAAAAGAGATTGTACTCATGACAAGGCCCTCAAATACGGCCCAATCATGAACGAGGCAACAAGCTGCACTCAAGCTTGATGATTTAATTTGAGCTTGAACTGGAACCAAGGAATGGAAGCTCCATAAGCTCAAGCTCAAAGTCTCTGAAACAAGCTCAAGACTAAGTTCATTTGCATGACATTTCTAGTCAGAAACACAAAATATACTCACAATAGAATATTAACACCCCAAACACATAAATATGAAGCTGATTCCCAGACAAAATTCTACCAGTTACCTTATTTTAGCACTTTAAAAAATTTCAGACACTACTGAAGCATATCTGTACATCAATCTGGAATATCTAAACATAGAAGCACCCAGCTGGATTAATTGTTCTGTTCGTCCTTTTACAGCCAAATTAGTGTCATAATTTCACCTCATCATTTTAATTTAATTTTCAATAAAGGGTGTTTCACACTTGCAAATTCCACACCACTACTGAACCCACAAAAAAAAAAAAAAGGGAACTCATTAAATGAAACAGACAGTAAAACAATCAATAAAATAATATAATATCTACAAACAAAAAATAATTAAAATTACTCTTACCTTTTGCTTTTCAGCATTCAGGTACGTTTTGACACCGGGCACCAACCTAGTGAAAACACCCTCAAACAAATAGATAGATTAGTCAATAATTTCCTAAATTCGACAAAAAAAGAGTGAGATTACGACACGAAATTACTTGATGGAAGCCATGAAGAACTCCAGGATCGCAGATTTTAGTCCTTTCTCGAAAACAACACGAAGAATCGACTGAACAATTCGCGCCAACAAAAGCGTGAAAATAGGAACGAGAACCAGCGCGAGAGGCTCGTATTGAGATAAATACGAATTCGCAGCCAGTCTGACCCGATTCAGAGATGAAAATATATCATCAAAATTCATTGTTTTTCTTTATTGTTTTTTGGATGGGACGGGGATTATTGTTTCATCTCAATCTGGTTTCGGTGGGATTATTGAGACGCATGAAATGAGAGAATTTGAATGCTTTCTTGGCAAACTTCTTCAACAGATCGGAGTATGCAATTCCTTAGTGTAGTTGAAGGGATATGCTAATTTCAGACAAGTAAGGCGCTTTGGTTTTGATTGGTCTCGGATCTATGCCCCTAAGAGGCTGATAGAAATTAAGTCTACGGTTAGACCCCCAAAGGGGGCTCATAAAAATTAAGTCTATGGTTAGACCGCTAAGGGGGGCTCATAAAAGTTAAGTTTGTGTTAAGACCCCCCAAGGGGGGCTATATTCTAGCTTATGCATTATTGCTTTTCTCATGGCAAAGTCAAAAGAGGAGGTCAAAAAGAAAAAAAAAAGGGAGAATGAAAAAAAAAAAAAGAAAAAGAGGAGCTTAAACATGCCACCATGTGCCCAAGACACACGGCATTGAAGACAAGAATGCAAAAAATTAAAAAGTCATTCAAATGACCAAGTATTCAAAGGAACTCAAATCGCTTAAAATTCCACAATCAAAGAGAGCATAGTTTAACAATATCAAAATTGCACAAAGCATCTGGCCAATACTTGGCCTCCAAAAAAAATACTATGGCTACCAATCATACCATTTATGCAAAAGCAAAAATGCAAAGCAGTCCTAAATAAAGGGGAAAGGGGCAACACTAATTCAAACTCCTAATCCAAGTCATCATGTATTCTTGTGTGAGCCACATCTGCCAAATCTTCCACCATAGCATTAACGCCACCTTTTGAGCTCCACCAAATGCTCTAGTTATGCATGGTAATGGGCCCAATTTGGCCGGATCCAAGGCTCGCCCCTCATAGAAATTCTTGTAACCAAAACCCACCCCACCCCACTCTACCTCCCATTTAGCCCCAGACCCAGCGGGTCTAACCTATTTAACCTGATTTTTTAATTTTTTTTCCACTTGATTCACTCATTGCAATGAAAAATTTAATCAAAATTAGTTCATGGGATGCGAATTTGAATGAAGATTCCATGAAAATAGTCCTAAGTTTCTAAGTTTTAACTAATATTTTATATATATTAATATATTTAATTATTTATTATTAAATGGGATAGGTTTAGTAAAACTCATAACTTGCCTCTAACCTGGCTGACTCTTGAATATTTGGATCCAATACCCACTCTGAAACCCATTTAATAAGCCCTGAATTATCTGGACCCATTGCCATGCCTAGGTTTAGTAGAGAGGTTGATAGGAATATTAGGATCAAGCAGCAACAAATCCTCTGTTGGGTATCACCAATCTTTTGGGCACATGACAATGATCTCGGATAGTTTACTCATAAATCACTGTAGCCTCTACCTTGATTACCTTGAAGTTCTCATCAAAAACCTTGAACTCTTTCACCGCCTCATTGCGCATAGTAGTCACTAGTACCTTCTATGCAGGAAACTTTAAGAATTTCTTCCTAATCTTTACCTTCTTCACATAAAGTGGCTTTAGTTGCTCATGCTCCTTCAATAATTCTGTGAACTCCTTTTTATTTTTTGCTTGCTATTGAGTGAACCCTGTAGCCTCTTCTTCCTTAAGCTAAGCCATTGCCATTTTAGCTTTCTTTACTCAGCCAGACATCTATGCAACCAAATTTTAGGCCTACACTAAAAATAATAAGCAAAATAATAAGATAATTTAGTGTGACTATGAAGAAAGTGTACAAACATAATAAACTAAGTAGAGAGATTAACATATACCCAAGCAAAGTCTTTAGTAGCGAGCTCAGTTAACTAGGAAGAAGGGAATATCTTCAACCTCTTTTGATCATACTCACTTACCCTACTTTGCAAACAATTAAAACTGAAATGGTCTCGTTAACATCCCAATATTGGTCAATACCATAGTTCTAGCATAGACTATAACAAAATAGTCTCTTGCCCTCACTAGCATGAAAAGAGTAAGAAGGCTTTATACAGATACTCTGAATATGCTTCCCTATTGGTTTGAAAATCACCAACTTAAAACCATCACTTGCACCTGCTTGAAGTGCTGTCGAAGAAGACAGAGCATAAGCTTCACTTGAGCATTATTGTGGGCAACTTTAATGCTGCCCAACAAATGATGCCTCCCTATCATGTGGCTCTACAACACGTCTATGGAAAGAACCTTTATTTGTCCTCCAAGCACAAACCAAGTCAATTTCTCACTCACTAAAGACATGAAAATTGAATTAAGCTTAACAATCTAATAGAAAGTCAACGAAGAAAAGTACAAGTACTAAGAAGAATACAAGAATGTAGTAACAAGTATACATGCAAAGCAATTGTTGTAAAATAGATTAGGTACCCTCAGGAAACATGTAGGTGACATTAAGAGAAAAGACGAATAATCCCACTTCCTCAAAATACCAGCAAAGTTCATGATAAACCTTACTTAGATACACTAAAGATGATGAATGACTTTACATGTAGGGAACCTCATAACCTCATCTCGTATAAAAAAGAACTTACTCTTTTTATGACCTTCTAGAAGAAGGCAAAGCGCTTGAAAACTTACAACACAATTTTGGAAAGATATCGAAGTGATATAGGATAGCCCAACAGGCTCACTAAGCCTAACGTCAGTTACATTCAGCCCAATAGGCTCGTTGATCCTAACATCAGTTTTGGGGCTAACCCATTTGACAACACCTATCTGGTCGAGTAAACTATAATTGACCATACTCGACGGGACGTGTCGCCTATTCTAGCTTATGCCACCATAGGCCAGGTCAGTTAGTTAAATGGTCGACCAACTATGTCCAATTGACCATTGTTAACCTCATGTCTCTTTATCAAATGCTGACTCAGATCCATACTATATTTATTATTCTAATAGACAGCGTGCCTTCACATTAATAACATGTGATAGTCGATGTAGTCACTGCTACCAACTTTGCCACCAGCTCTATCACCGCTTTGGCAGAGAGGCGCCTACCAGAGGTACTGTTCACCTTAAAAAATAGAAGATTGTGCTAGTTGAAATAGTATCGAGATCTGAAATGATCATTTATCCCCTGGCAAAGACTAAAACCCACTTCACTTGGGAACAGCACCATCGACAAATCACACCTAAAGAAGGCTATAAATACTTCATATCCAACCAAGCTCTAGGTAATGCCAAATATACTATAATCTCTCCATATTTTATTTGATTATCTCATCTTAATCAGAACTAACTTGAGCGTCGAAGTACTTTAGCTAGGGGTACCTTGACTAGTTTGATGTATGTTGCTTGTTGCAAATTTCAAATCTCAAGAAGAATATAAGTAGATTTTCTCAACCTCCCTAGTCGAAAATACCCAAATAATATCCCTTTTATTATATACAGCTTTCAACCGCATTATTTGTCACATCGTCTGTGGGAACTCCTGAGATTGCAATGAAAAAAAAAATGATAAACACATGCAGAGCCATATCCGAAAGGGAGAAGAATAGAAAGTCCACCTTTCCATCTCCCCATCCACCCCCACAAGGTGCACATGCTCTAGGCCCCAACGCCCCTCAGGAGCAAATAGTGATGTTAACCATGCCCTAGTTAATGCAGCTAATAAGTGAGCAAATCTTTGCTTAGATTTCAGCCTAGCTATATGCCGCATTAAATAGGCATACCACAATGCCCACCCCTATTGCTAGTGCTACCCCTCGCTGCCTCTTCCAAAAGATAAGTCTCTCCAAAATAGCTGCGGTCAGCAAGAATCTAGGTGACCGCCCATCACCATGAACTTAGCCTGAGGCACTATCAGGAGGAAAGGAGACGGCTATAATTATGGGAAGAAATTGCAAACTCAATAAATCACGTTTGACCTGATTGAGCCCAACAGTGCGATAGGATCAAACGCTTTAAGCATGATTATCGTGATTATGTGGGAGAATCTGTGGACCTCATTGCCCAACCCATTTGAGCCCTGTAGCGCGATAGGGCTAAGAGAGCCAGGCCATGCCTTGATCGAAATGCTACCCAGGTGGATCGAGAGGAATAGGATAAAGTGTCCCATCAAGTCCAATAGTTGAATAAGTGCCTTGACGAGACCTCAATGAGAAATACTGAAAGAGTACCTAATTTGGAGGGCCCTCCAAGATCTTGACGTGAGAGGGGATCTTCGTTTGGCTAAAACATAGTCAATTAGTACATTATGATGGATGCTAAAGTTTCGATCGGTCTATTGAGATATGATGGCTCATCAGACCTTAACGAGCACTTGATGCAGTTCGAACATATGATGTAGTTGCATGGGCACAATAAATACATTCATGCCAAAATATTGGTCACCACCTTCCAAGGCATAGCACTTGACTGGTTTGTGAAGCTTAAACCATCATCAATCTATTCTTATGATTATTTATGCGACAAGTTTTTGCATTAGTTTGCTAGTAGGATAAAGGTGAAATTCCTCCACACCTTTCTCTATAACGCAAAGTAGAGTGAAGGAGAGTTCCTTTAGGATTTCTTCACAGGTTCAACACAGAGGTTTTAAGGATTGATAACCCCAGAATTGAGTTCTTGATTAATGTACTTTTCTTGGGGATTAGACATAAGGAGTGCACCAATGCTTTGGTGCGGGAACTGCCCAGGTTGATGGAGGAGTTGCTTAACTTGGCCGAGAGATATATGACATAGGAGGAGATGAATAGGCTCAAATTTGGATCCTCCAAAATTGACAAGAAGAAAAAAAGAAAGAGACGACAAAAAACACAAAGAGACGGATCCGATCTCCCATCAAGCGATTCCATAACTATACGCCCTTGAACATCCTAAGGAGGGAGGTCCTGTATGCCATACAACATGATAACCTCCTCAAGAAACCTAGAAAGTTGACAGAGACTGAGGCAATGAAAAAATTTAAGAAATATTGCCATTTTCACAAGTATAAGGGGCACGATATTGCTAAATACTTCAATTTCTAAGATGAGATTGAGAGGTTAATCAAATAGGGACACCTTAAGAAGTACATAGCTGTGAACTCCTAGGTTGAAGGGGGTAAAACCGATTGGATTTCTCGTAGAAAAAGGTCAGTTAGCCCTAAAAGGAAAAAAAAGGAAAAAAAACCCACCCATGAGGATCATTTACCCATTTAAGGAGTTACTGATATGATTGCAGGAGGTCCAACTGGGAAGGACTCAAAATCAGCCTGATATAAACCCAGAGGAGACTCGAGTCTGCTAAAGCCTCCCACGTCGAGATAATATTTCATTTTTCGATGAGTGCAGAACTCGTCTCATTTACTAATACCGACTTGGCACACCTTGAGGGAAGGAACTCGACCATAAAACAAACTGTCCAATGATAGTCTCTGTGGAGATTGCCAATTTTGAAGTATGCAAGGTCTTGGTCAACAATGGCAACTCGACCAACATAATCTTCCTCTTTACCTTAAAAAGAATGAATATGGGCTAGTTGAAATTTGAACCTGTTTACACACCATTGGTCAGATTTGGGGGATTAGAGATCATACCGGAGGGGTCAATCAACCTGCCAACATCATTTGGAGTGGCTTCTAGAAGGAGGATTTTGATAGTAAATTATCTTATGGTCGATGCCCCATTTGCTTATAATGTCATCATAGGTCGATCAGCCTTAAATGACTTCCGTGCAATTTTATCCACCTATCACTTGAAGGTTAAGTTTTCAAACTTAACAGGTACGGGGGAAATTTTGTGCAACATGAGGGAGGCCTAGAGATGTTACAATATCTCGATCGAGTCTAGTAAGTAGAAATCTTAACCCCAACTGAAGACCTCAGGAGATGCCCATGTAGCAAAACCTGAGGAATCCTAGGCCAGCAAGAAGCAAAAGTTTGAAGACACTAGGGTGGAGCCCATTAAGGACTTTAAGATCATTGAGCTCGAATAGGGAAATCCTAACAAGACGACCTGTATCGAAACTAACTTAGGCCTCCACTTATACTGTCTCATAGTCTATTTTCTAAGAGAGAATATTGGCATCTTTGCGTGGAAGGCATCCGACCTTCAGGGAATCAACCCCAGTATTATTGTGCACTACCTTAATATAGACTCCTCATATAATCTAGTTAGGCAAAAGATGAGAACATTCAATGTGGAGAGGACATAGATCATTGAGCAGGAGGTTAAGAAACTCTTAGATGCTGGTTATATTATAGAAGTTCAATATCCCTCTTGGCTTTGTTATGTTGTCCTAGTCCTAAAAAATGAGGGGTAATGGTAGATGTGTAATGATTTTACAAATTTAAATAAAGCATGTCCTAAGGATCCTTACCCCGTACCTCGCATAGATTCATTAGTTGACTCAACTGCTAAGTGTGAGTTATTGAGTATGATGGATATATTTCAAGGCTATCATTAGACTTTCATGGCTCCCAAGAATAGGGATAAAACCTCATTTGTGGTTCTAAATGGGTTGTATTGTTTCCTGCTCATGCCTTTTAGGTTGAAGAATCCCAGAGCAACTTACCAGCGGCTCATCAATTTTATGTTCAAAGAATAAATTGGTAAGTCGATAGAGGTTTATATCAATGACATGATTATTAAAATAGAAAAATCTCAGGATCACCTACTCAACCTCAGTCACGCTTTTGCGATCTTGAAAGCCTTTGGTTTAAAATTTAACCCAAATAAGTGTACGTTTGGAGTTCGTGGAGGAAAAGTTTTGGCTACATGGTCAGCCAGAGAGGTATTGAGGCCAATCCGCAAAAATCCAAGTAGTTCTCGATGTTTCCCCTACTAGAAAAGTCTGTGATGTTTCAGAGGTTAGTTGGAAAGATCATAGCCTTGGGAAGGTTTATCACAAGATTGGCTGATAAGATTTTATCCTTTTTCAAAATTCTTAGAAATGCCAAGAAATTGGGCTTCCAATGGACTGCGCAGTGTGATTAGGCGCTGGTCAAATTGAAACAGTACTTGGTCTCACCCTCCATGTTGGCAAAACCTGAGTTGGGCAAAGTGCAATAGGTATTTAGTGGTTTCTGCAGTATCAATCAGCTCAGTACTGATCTCAACCCGAGATGGCACCCATCGATCGGTCTACTATTGTAGCAAGTCACTCCATGGGCCAGAGTATAATTATTTAAAAATTGAGAAGTTTTCTTTAGCATTAGTAATTGTAGCTCAAAAATTACGACCATACTTCCAATCTCATTCTATTATAGAGCTGACCAACCAATCTTTGAAATAAGTACTGATAAAATCAGATACAACAGGAAGACTGACCAAATGGGCAATCAAATTAGGAGAGTTCGATATTACTTTTTAGCTTCGAACAACCATTAAAGCATAGGTCTTGGCTGACTTTATTATTAAGCGAATTGGCTTGCCTGAGATGAGTCCCAAGACTCCTCTCGTTTGGACAATGCAGATCGATGGATCGTTAACCAAATTTGATGGAGGAGTAGACATTGCTTTCTGCTCCCCAAATGTAGAAAAATATGATTTTGCAATAAAGTTGGATTATGCAATCACAAATAACAAGGCAGAATAGAAGGCCTTTCTCACGGGAATGAGAATGGCGCTTGAATGAGGGGTTGAGCACTTGGTCTCAATCACGGACTCTCAGCTAGTGGCCAAGCAGGTTGAAGGAAGTTTTGAAGCTAAGGACACGACGATGAGCTGATACTTGGCCAAAGTGAAGCATTTGCAGCAATCATTCAAAAGGTTCGCCCTTAGCCAGGTTCCTTGATCTGAGAATGAATGGGCAGACGCTCTTTCAAAATTTGCTAGCTCCACTAGGGGGACAAGGGACAATAAGATCACATTTTTAGTCTTTGATAAATCATCAATTAGGTCCCACAATGAAAGCTTGATAACAAGCATCGAAGGAATGACAATTTCTTAGTAGACTTTGATCAAATTATATTTAAGCCAGGGCACCATCCCCGAGGACAGGAATGAGTCTCGACACCTTCGGGGTCAAGCTTCAAAATTTGCTCTTGATGAGATAGATAGTTATATAAGAGCTCAATCTCGGGCCCCTCTTTGAGGTGTCTTGACCACGATTAGGCTTTAGAGGTGTTACAAGACATTAATGTAGATATATGTGGCAATCATTCTGGAGGATGATCCTTGGCCCACAAAGTGATCAATGCTGTTGGTCAGTGTTCAAATTTCTTGACCTTTTGATTAGTGGGGAATTGAAATTCTAAGCTCGCTGCCAAAATTGATGGGACAGCAAAAAATTATAATTATTGCGGTTGAGTATTTTACTAAATGAGTTGAGGCGGAGATGATTCCAAAGATAATAGATGTGGCCATCAAGAGTTTCATATGGAAAAATATTATATGTTGTTTTGGTCTGCCCAAAGTCCTAATTTCTGATAATGGCACTCAATTTCAGAGCAAGAGCACCAAGAGCTGGTGCGAAGCTTTGGGGATCATGTAGCACTTCACTTCGGTGGGTAATTCCCAATTGAACAGCTAGACAGAGGTAACCAACAAAATGATCCTCGACCATCTTAAAACCAGGATACAAGATATTGGCTCAAATTGGGCAGATGACCTCCTTGGCATGTTATGGGCATACAAAACCACTCCTCGAACAGCTATAGGACATAACCCTTTATAGTCTAGTTTGCAGGTCCGAAGCAGTAATCCCCTCAGAGCTAATCTAACACACAGCTCGAGTTATCCACTTCCATCCACTGCGAAATACGTTAGAGAGGAAGCTCGACCTCAAGACCATTAACAAACATCGCCAAGATGTCTATAACACCATGCAACGTTATAGGTCTAAGATGGTCGAGAACTACAATAAAGGAGTCAAATTGCGCTGTTTTAAGATTAGAGATCTCATCCTCAAAAAAGTGGAAGTCTTTAAGAATATCAGTAAGCTGGACCCCAGATAGGATGGACCATACACTATTGTTAAAGTATCAAAGCACATTGCTTACAGAATAGCCAATATGCAAGAAGAAGAGCTCTCTCACCCATGGAATACAATCAACCTTGGGAAATTTTACATTTGAAATCATGCTGTATGTACCTGATTAAAGTTTTTCAGCTTGAATAAAATTCTAACAGTGTTGATATGATTTAGAGTCATAGTCATATTCAAATGGCTTCATGTCGCCCCAATCTAAGTTAACCCTACAGTCGATGAACAAGCAGCTTGTGCTTCCATTGAAGCGGCTTCACGTCGCCATAACCTAAGTCAACCCTATAGTCAACGAACAAGTAGCTCGTGCTACTACTGAAGTGGCTTCATGCCACCACAACCTAAGTTGACCCTACAGTTGATGAACAAGCAGCTTATGTTGCTACTTAAGCGGCTTCATGCCGCCATAACCCAAGTTGACCTCGTAGCTAATGAGCAAGTAGCTTATGCTGCCACTCAAGTGGCGTCATGCCACCACAACCCAAGTCAACCCCACAGTCAACAAACAAGCAGCTCGTGCAGCCACTCAAGTGGCTTTATGTTACCACAACTGAAGTCGATCTCATAGTTGATACATGAGCAGCTTTGTGTTGCCACTCCATATTTCTATGCTCGGTGTTGACCCTTCTAGTTAGTGAAGAAATAGGCCAGCTATAGCATTGACGTTAACCAACCAGCATTGATCATGTCAACCCCAGAGTTGAAAATCTAGGTGTTGACTTCGTAGTTGACCAAAAAGTGCTAAAAGTCGAAGAAGCTATCCAATGGCTGTGCTATAGACAAGGCTACAACAAGTCGACTCGATCGACAACAATCTTGTTTTCCTTCACTATCAGAGTAATAATTTAATTTGATGAGAAAATACTCAATTACTATCTTTAACACAACAAAATTAAAGGAAAAGCAGTTTTTATTCATCAAGTGATCAATTGCTGTTACATTAAAAAAAAAAAGTTCACAAGCTAGTGGATTAGTTCTGTCTAGTCCTACTCGGCTTGCTTGTGAGCTATTCAGAGTTCAGGTCAAGTAGTGCACAGGCGAGTGAAGAGACTGCTTGAGGAGGTTTGGAAGGCCCGATCACATTGGTCATAAAGTTGGTTGAGCGCAGCACGTACTGCGCCACTTCAACCTCTTTCTTCCTTAATTACACCACCAGGTCCTTTGGGAATGCGAACTCCTATGCAAACTGCTCCAACCTAGCATTGACCTTAGCTTTCATTTTTTAGGCCCCAGTTACAAGCTCATCAGGCACAATAGTTGCAGCATCTGTCCTTGGGGCCTGCTCAGCTTTACCCTTTTCAGGGTTAGGACAGGCTTTTAATTTCTTGTTCAAGGCCAGGCTTATTTTGCTTTTGTCTTTGAGCTAAAAAGCATATCCCAGAAGCTCGAGTTGCTTTACAAACCTATGAAAGGCTTCTCGAGCATCGTCGAGGGATGCAACCACACTTGCATCCTAAAAAGCATTGCTAACGATAAATTGTTCCACTGCTTCGCACCATTTCTCCAAAAGATGACGGTTGAAGGCCTTCTTGGCTTAATTGATCACCTTGGCATGGCCTTTAGCTCGACCAGAACTATAGTTCACTTACAAGTCTAGGTGAGATTTTTTTATTATATTATCTATACAGCTCCACTCCTCGACTGCTTGGACCAGCTGCTGATCCTTGGAGTCTAGTTGCTCTTGCAGTTTGGCAACCCTTTTATTTAGCTGCTCGACCTAGAGTTGCGAGGACTTAAGCTACACTTTGACGGTTTCCATGTCCCTTTCTCCTCGCAACTCCTTTATTTTTGCTAGTGCCAGCTCTTATCGGAGAAAAATGTTATAGCCCAATTATCCCACCTGAAATACAAAGATGATGTTACTTCATAATACCATTATGAAATGGAAATTTGATTAAAAATTATTATTGACCTCATTGTTATTGAACTCATACTTACCATGTTGCAGTGGTAAGACAGTGCTCGAATGAGCCTGGCCTGGCTCAGGTTTATCAGTTTTCACTAATCGAATACGAACAGCCTTGACGAGAGCAATTTTAGAGCGTTGCTGCCTATCATTCCCCCTGGATGGTGAAGGTCAAATCATTCACCTTCTTGATTTGGTCTGTGGTAAATCAGAGAGTAGGCAGCCACGAAAGTTCGAATAGGGCATCATCGTCAGGCTTCCCAAACAGGTCATAGCCTATAGCTGCTTTCTATTTTTCCTTTCCTACTGTGATCGTTTTAGGAGTCGGGCCCCTTTATTTGACCATCGACCTTTTGTCCCAACCCACAGGGCTGCTCAGGATAGGATCTTCCCAATGAATGGATTGAGATTCCATCGCTTGTTCAGCCTGTGCGGGTGTCGGAGTTGACGTCAATCGAGTGAAACCCGTTGGTTCTGCTGGAACTCTTTCCCGTCACGCAGTGGTTGCTCGAAGATGCTCCTCATTTCTCAAAACTTAAACTTGGGATTTAAATTGGCTCTGTGCTATTATTTTTTCTCGATCTGTAGGTACAAACAATATAAGCAAACATCAGAGTTAAATAGGAAAATATAGTACCTACAATTACAATAGTCAACGAGAACCACTACCTAGCTAATCACCCTCAGGCAGGTTGAGTTGGGCCAGCGACAAGCCGACTAATACCAAATACCTTTCCTCAATCAAAATTGAGGCCTCCGTATGCCCAAATCCAACTAAGTCCCTAATAAATGTGTTAGGCTAGCTAGGCATTTGGTTCCCAAGCATCTTCATGGGCCCCCTCCACTAACCCTGGGAAATAGTAAGAACCCTTGGCCCCCAAATATAGAAAAAGTATTTTTTTCATTCTTGGCCATAAGATGAGGCAGGGAATACTAAGAATTTACGGTGGGGTCGAGTAGGCAAGTAGTAGAAGCCAGACTCCTCGATACTACCTGAATTTTGCAACATAGGTAGATGAAATAGATTGGAAAAATTTGCAAAGGAGGTTGGTTAATTATATAAGTACATTAGCACGACAAAACTATATAAGGTGGCGAAGCAGTTTGGCAATATTTGGGTTATACACACTTCTAGGCCTATGAGGAAGTCGACTATCACTCACATGATGGGAAACCTATGCCCACATCTCAACCCTTCCTCAAACACAGTGATACACCCTCGGAGAGGTCGATGTATTTTGCCCTGAGCCCCTAGAACTAACAGCTCGTACTCTTCAGGGATATGGTACACGCCCTAATTCGTATTAGGTCGATAGGGGTTATTTTGGATGTTATCTCGATATAATGGTCCAGAGTGAACAATCAACCTTGGGTTGTGAAAACTTTGAGTGGACCAACTTTACCCTCAAAAACCACCCTCACACCGCTCAAGCTACTGGAACTGCTCGAACTCGAGCTGTCACTAGAAGAACTACTTGGACTGCTATCACAGGACATTTCAGATGCACTCTCACCCTCAACCCCCCTGATAGGCCACGTTCTTGACATAGTGTCCTCATTATCGAAGTTGGTAGACATTTCATTGTAGAAGAAAATGGAAAAAAAAAGTAAATGGCAGAGTAACTTATAGTAGATATTTGGCAGGCTTTAACTGTACAAAGTTGGAGAACTTCGAAGGTAGGGATTCGACCAGATATAGATTCAACAAAAGTGTAAATGAAGGTTTATATCCCTCTTATTTATAGGTATTTGTGAACAGGAACCCAAGTGTCAGTTATGATTACACTGTGCCTTCGTATGTTTCATATTCTACAAAGTAACCGGTGTAATAAATATAACAAAATCGCCACAAACCTTGGTCGAACATTCAAAAACCCCAGTCAAATATGGCTAACCGCCGTAACTGCCTCTTAACTCCATGCTCCTTCTTGTTGGCAAGCTCAATCAGGACCATGAGTTGGGGGGACTCATGATATGGGATAGCCATGTAGGCTCACTAAGCTCAACATTAGTTACATGAAGCTCAATAGGTCTGTAAAGCCCAACATCAGTTTTAGGGCTAACCCATTTGAGAACACCTATATAGTCGAGTAAACTATAATTGACCATGCTTGACGGGACGTGTCACCTATTCTAGCCTATGCCACCATGGGCCAAGTCAATTAGTTAAATGGTCAACCAGCTATGTCCGATCGATCCTTGTTAACCTCATATCTCTTTATCCAATGCTGACTTAGATCCACACCGCATTTATTATTCTGACAGGTAGCATGCCTCCGCATTAATGACATGTGACAGTCGTTGCAGTCGATGACACCAACTCTGCCATTAGCCTTGTCATTGCCTTTGGTAGAGAGGCGCCTACCAGAAGTATTGTTCACCCTAGAAAATAGGAAATTGTACTAGCTAGCACAGTATCGAGATCTAGAATGACCATTTAGCCCCTGGTAAGGAATAAAACCCACTTCACCTGGGAGAGGCACCATCGATAAATCATGCCTAGAGAAGATTATAAATACTTCATATCTAACTACGCTCTAGGTAATGCTAAATACACTATAATCTCTCTATATTCTGTTTGATTATCTCATCTTGACCAGAACTGACTTGAGCGTCAGAGTACCTTAGCGGGGGACACCTCAACTAGTTTGACGTGTGTTGCTTGTTGCAGATCTCAAAACTCAATAAGAACATAAGTGGATTTCTTCGACCTCCCTGGTCAAAAATACCAAAATAGTACCCCTTTTACTATATACAGCTTTCAACCTCATTAAGAAGAAAGACCTATTTGGCACTTTCTGTACCTCGAGCAAAGAGTGAAAACTATCTATGGAGGTGGAAGATCTAATTCCCTAAAGTAGTATTGGAATCCAATGAAACATGCAAAGAAGCTCAAAACAAATTTACTCAAATACATCACATAACTCCAAATTGTTTTTAGTAAGGGGTTGCATGGAAAAGAAAACCTAGTGCTAAAATAGCTACTGAACACAATAAAGTACTCTAAGGATGTGACACAATGTTATCTTTTGATCAAGGAAGAAAAAACCTATATTCATCAAGAGTTCAAATTCCATGCCTTAAAATTTCTATCTCCCCCAATGGAAGTGAATAAGGTATCTAAGTGACATTGGCAAAATAGCCATTGACGATGGAGTATTCCTGAACCCCTCCTCAGAAGAATTCTCTTTTTTGGACTTAGACTCAAATAATGCAAACAACTTAGGTACCAAAGACTGATTGATCATCAACTTTTGAGGTGCAACTTCACAAACTAAAGTTGAATTAGACAATGTATCCAAAGATAGCTCACAAACTAAAAAAATATAGTGATACCATGAGAAGAATGGCCCTTGCATAACCCAAATAATTTTGACAAGATTATGATGGCTTAAGGCAACGCCAACCATAGCAAAAGCCATGTCGGGCTAAGGCTAGATGCTCAAGAAGCAAGCGCTCTATAGGTGCCTTGCAAGTGCCCCCACAGACACACCTAAACTAGATGCTCCACAAGTGCTTGCTCCTAGTGGCCAACAGACACCAACTGTAGATGCCCTGCAGACACTTGCATTATGGTGCCATGGGTACCTAGTGACCAATGGCCTAACTAACCCCTACTATTTAGTGGCGACACTCTTGCCTCCTCCACCCATCATGCCTATGGACTTCGACTTGATTTTGGATAATGAATTCAACTTAGTTTTGCTACTCCATATTCAACTCTTAAGACCAATCATGACTTATTTTCAACTTGACATATCCCAAGAAAATTTTACTGACTGTAAAGAGTTAGAAAATATCATAAGGAATAAAGTGAAGCGAAAAGAAAAAGAGTTACCTTGAGAACTTATCTATTATCACTAACAAAGCCCACTCCTTGCAATTAAAAACTTGCCAAAAATTTATCTAAGTTTTTAGATGAATGGAAAGCACCTAATTTCCTAGAATCAACCAGACAAGGAGACCTATGGATCTTTGACTTAATCAAAAGTTGAATTATTTCAAATTTCCATTGCAGAAAATAAATAAATAATAAATACAAATAATACAAATAATTTACCAAGGTTTAATAAAATTTATTAAATAAGGCAAGGGTAAAATCAAAAGTTGAACTTATGTTGTAGTGTTAATGTGAAAATAAATTTTCAAATTGAAAGTTAGAGCGCTTGATGATATTATAAATTAAGAGTTGGATTAGTTGTGTTTTCATTTTCATTTTCTATTTTCATTGTTCTAGAATGTGTCCTCATTTTATCATTTTTTTGTGTGAGGAAATGAAAATGTGATTGGTTGTGAATTGTGAAAATTTTGAAAAAAGATAGATTGAAAATAATATTTTAGTATAATAATATTAAATATTTTAATGTAATTATTTTAATTATTATTGTTTGATTAATTATGGGCCCCATTTTCTTGAAAAGATGAAAAAAATAATTATTTAATAAGTTAGTTGTTAATGATGTGGTGAAAAATTAGTATTAAATTTTGTGGGTCCCATTATTTTGGAATGATAGGAAAAAAAATTAATATTTAATTAGTTGGTGGATTTTAATTATTTTTAAATTAGTAGGTATTGTAGGTTTTTTATAGGTACGAAAATGAAAATGGATGGTGTTTTCATTGAAAATGCTACAAACAATGATGTTTTTTGTTTTTGGAATGGTGAAAAATGAGAAAAGGTTGTAAAACACAACCAATCCGACTTTAAGACTCTAAAAGTAAAAAAAGTAAAAATTAAATAAAAGAGCCCAATGAATAAATAAATTAAATTAATCCCATCAAGATGGGCACATAGTCTCAAATGGGCTTAAGCCTGCCAAGCTCATCATCACTATAAATACCAACCTCAATAGTTAAAAGAGACACAAAAAATGACTCAATAGAAATTTAAAGCTCTAACTCTATGTAAATGTGTTCCAACTAAGAATTCTCCAAATTCCACAAATTTTCAAAAAGGTCCTTAACTCTATTTTTGAGTTGCACATATACATACACTCACATCTAATAGGCTTCTTGCACAACAACCAATACACAATTCTACGAATTGATAATTAATAATTTTTATTGAATATAATTAAAAAATTACATTTACTGTGAAAATTCATAGCTATAATTTGTAACTACATGTACGAAATTAATTTTGTAGCAATTTTTCATAGCATATACCTAATTTTTTGGTAGTATTCTAAATATTTGTGAATATAGGACACATCCGATATGAGGATGGCAATGGCTCTGGATAGAACCTAGACCCACCATGAACTCGGTCCTCTTATGGCGGGTTTTGAAAGTATAAATGGGTCATATGATGGGTCTTGGGTTTTAATTTTTAAACCCGGACTCACCCTAGAACTGTCCCACTAGAATATTATATATATTAATTTTACTTATTTTGTGTATATTTATGTGATGTATATTCATATATATATATATGAAAAAATATAAATATTACATATATGTTCTATAAAAATAATAATATTGTCAGAATAAATAGCTTATATATTCAATATGTATATATAAGTAATAATAATGTTTGCAATTTATTATTTTTTAAAGATAAAACATATTTAAATAATAAATATTTTGTCAATAATATTTTTTTTTATGTTAGAATTTAGAAAGTTATAGTGATGTTACTTATTAAATGGGTCTAATAGTTCTAATTGGTCTAACATGCTAGATGCGGGTTTGGGGTTGCGTGGGTGTTGAGTCCGTAAAAATCTTCATGCGGTGGGTGTGGTTTTGCCAAATCCCCCAAACCCACCCTATTAATTGCCATCCCTAGTCCAATATGTTTAAAATTTATTCAATTTTCTTAAAAAAGTTAAAAGGAAAATCTGAAGTATTACGTTATATATATCTGAATAGTTCCCATTACTGAATTATACTATTTATATTTTTCTTTGGGGAGGGGAGGGGAGGGGGTCAATTGATTATTTGCTGTATGTTCTAATATATTATGGAAAATTAACCTCATCATGTAAAATAATGCCAAGTGCTCTTTCATTTTATTCCCTTGTTTTTCTCTAACTTTCTTTTATCTCTCTCTCTTGGTATTTATTTCTTAAATAGTTTTTCAATTTATTATAAATCCAAATAAAAAGTGAAATAATTAAAAAAATTATAATAATGCGTAAAAAATGAATAAATATTTTTAATTTTATACTTTAAATATTTAAATATATTTGTTGAACGTGCAAAGATCGCTTACTTCTAATTCTTTCATTATGGAGTCATGGGAAGTCAGTAAATGAAATCCATACCAGCTAAACCTGGCAAATATTAATTCAAGCCAAGGGAAAAATAGAAAAAATATTTGTTTATGTACTCAATGCAGGACTGTTAATGGATAGAGTAATGTTCTACCCAAATTTTATGTTCTCAATGTAGATCTATAAATGGGTAGTTTATTGTCTTACCTAAATTCATACTCTAATATAATCAAATAATTAGATTCTATATTTACCTTACCCTATTTAATCCATAAACTTAATTAGACTCATACCCTAATATACCAAAATAATAATCCCTAAACTAGACTCTACCCTATCAAACTGGGTCTAGGGTTGGATCTAGTTTATTAGACCCAATTTTTGCATTGTGTTTTGACCTGACTAATGTTTTCATCTTTTCCAAATTTTCTTATTGTTAGTTAAACTGCTAAAAGTTCTTAATATTTGAATGTTAGAGTAATTTATTAATATTGGCTAATTTTTTGGGCATAGTTTAAAAAAGTTGACTCAATTTTTTTAAACTAAAAAAGTATACATTTAATTTTAGTCGTTTAATTAATTTTGTTAATTTATATATTTAATTTTTGGTGTATTCTGCAAATAAGAACCACAAGAGTATGTATCACTTTTCTCACTCTTCCCCATGTTATGTTTTTATTATCTCTATTTTCCTCTAAGATTTTATATTTTCTTTTTTTAACTTCATTTTTTTCTTTTTTTAAATATTATTATTTCATGTAATATATTCAATCAAATATATGTAAATAGTAGAAAAAATTTATGCTATTACATTTAGTAAATATTTTTAATAAATATAAATAAGAAAGGAAAAGGCAAGAATGTCTTCGAATCATTCTTGAATAAGTTCACATTTTTTTTTTAAGAGAACATGTTTAATAAAATATAGTTTTAAAAAATATTTTTGAAAAATTAAAATTTTCAAATAGTGCACCATAATGTTTCGTATTTTAAAAGATAATATTTCATTTTTAAAATATAAAAAAAGTAATGTGGACACATGGATAATAAAAACAATTTCAACTTTAATATATGTAGAGGCTTCTCAATCTGTAATGCATCAAAATGACTTGCATTAAGCAGTACAATAGCCCCTCCCCTCCCCCAACCCCCATCCAACAAAAAAAAAATAAGAATTTAATAATATTTATACTCTTAAATTTTTCTGTAGTTATGTAAACACTCTTTAAATATTCTTTCTTTCTTCACTGTCCAAAGCTACTAAAAATAAATAATTTCAAAATACTTTTAATTTTTTAATTATATATATATATTAAAATTTTAAGTATACACTTCAAGTATGCCATGATTATTTGTATAAATTTAATTTTGATATAAGTAATTTAGGTTAACTAGTTAAATTTGAGTTTTTGGATAATGTGTAATTTCGAAGTATAGGAGATGTGGGTAAATTTTGTATATAAACATAACTACACTTACTAAATTATTTTTAATATATTTTTGGGTTTAGGTTTAACGAAAATGGTAACAAAATAAATTTTTATAAGTAAAAAAGACTAAAGTTGGGAAGGAGGGAATCAGAATATGAGTAGTTGATATAGGGTATTTTTTGGATATTAGGTTTTTAGGTGTTTTATGGGTATAAACTCTATCCTTACCCATTCAATTGTTCTTAATGGGTTTGGATAAGGTTTAGATCTCATGTCTACTTATTGAGTATGTGTACGGGTATTGTACTTTGTCATGGACCTGAGTAGGGTTTTACCCTACTCATTGATTGACCTAACTTAATGCAATACTGACAATCCACAATCCATATAAAACTATTAAACCTTAGAGATAAAAGAAATAATTCTTTCAAATTCAATGATCAGTAGTGAAAATCAAGTGAACAACACCAAGAGCAGTATGGGCATAACTCTAATTCCAACTCTAGTTTGCCAACTGAATATTTATACTACTATATAATAAATGTCCTTTGTGTCCCTTGAAGTATGCAGTAATACAAGGATCCAATTGTATAGCGGAATTTAAAATTTTCATCACATGAAAAATAACTTGGATCACTATATACAAGGATCTATTTTATGCCATAAAAATGACCTTTTTCAATTCTTCAAAAACAAAGTGTAGAACCTTCACTTAACTCCTCAATTGAAGATCTACCAATAACCCTAAAAACCACTGCCTATGTGCTTGAATAATTCTTTTTCAGTAATCTCTTTTGTTCACCAACAAAATACTCTAAGTGCAGTATCTCTATTGGCATCCCTACACATTTACAAGCACTCTAATTCTTCAATCTTTAGCTAGAAGAAGAATGGAGAATAAAAGAGGAATTTTTAAAAGAGAGAAGAAGAAGATGTTTGGAAGAGAAGGATTCTAAGAGAGAATCACAAAGGAAGGAGTTTTGTTCACAACAAACTCAACGAGGCAATTTTTCCTTTTTGGAGTGGTTAACACTTATTGGAGAGGGGGAACCTTTTATAAGGTGTTTCCCACTTGCATGATAAATTGCATGTCAAGAATTAATTTCAACTAATTAAAATTCAATATCAATTAGGAAATTAATTTCTACGAATTAAAATCCTATTTAAATTATGAATCAAGATTTCCACCTGATTTTAAATGAACTCTTCCATTTAAATCTTCACCCAAAATTAGATTCTCAAATTAATAAAATTAACCCTTTAATTTAATTAAACTTACCTAACTTTCTAAGTTAGTAAGACTAATTAAATTGTCACATGGCCTCAATTAAATTAACACCTTAATTTTATTCATCTAATTTAATTTATTAAATTATTAGATTAATTTAATACTTTAAATTAATCAAGCTATTATGACTAACTCTTAAATATTAGTCAACTTGGTCTCTTTCAAACTTTACCAATCTAATTATATAACTTCTTAGATAATTTCTCCAAGTCCAATTAGAGTGGCTAAAGCTTTTGTATATGACTTATTAGATTCACCAATTAATTAGATCTGGGCTCACAACTTCTTGTGATATTGAATATTAAATCAACTATTGGCTTTGGCTTTTCCTTGACCACGGAACAGGTCATTTGGGGTTTATATTCAGCATGAGCTACTTAAATATGGAAGTTTATGAGATTCAAGATGGGATCCGTTTCTCATTATTATGAAGAATGAGTGCGTCGCTTATGTATTCTATAATGATCGATTATAAGAAATCCTTGTGTAAGGTAGTTTGTCAATTTGAAAAAGGAATTTTTCAAAGTTGAGTTCAAAAAGTGGAATCAAACATTGGATGTAGAGACAACATAGTTATTGAGCTTATGAAGGAGCCGGCAAATATCTTGCCCTAAGACTCTTTTGGGAGATAGAAGATGGAAGGATAGTATTTGCATGGTAGCTATAAGCTATAATGGTTCATCAAGATATGATTCATTCATCCAATTGGTTAGGTTCCACGGGCTTGTTGCTAGACATCGACCATGGAGATTGGTTAATCTTTAATTGGGAGAGATTAATTGATATAGTTATTAGTTTGAAAGAGTTTAAACTAATTTGAATACTTTAATATTTAAAATATCACAAAGAGTTGCAAGCTCATGTACAATAAACGGAGAAATTTAATGGGTCACACACAAAAGCTAAAGGAAACTCCCATTTGATGGGAGCAATTTTCTAAGCAATTTTCTAACAAGTTAGAAAATTGCCTAGTAGGCGTTTTTAGCTAAGGAGAGAAATCAAGTTGGCTAATTATCATTGGTCATTGTGGCTTGATTAATTTAGTTAAATTAATCAAAATAATTTGAAGAGTTAAATTAGGCTAATTAAATTAAGGTGTTAATTTAATTGGTGCTATATGACATTTTAATTAGTCAAGTTAATGTAAGGAGTTAAGTTAGCTCAATTAAGTTAAAGAGTTAAGTTAAATTAATTAAATTAAAGAGTTAATTTAGTTAAATGGGGAATTCAAGCTTTTGAGGGAATTCAAAAGTCCATTTGAATTATGCAAGTAGGCATTTCAATTTATGAAATGAAATGCAAATGCAAATTCAAACTAAATAGGAATCTAGCAAGTTGGCAAGTTGGCACATGCGTGGAAGGTGTGATGAGTTTCTATCCTCTCCTATAAATACACACATGGCTAGCCATAGACGATTAATTTTCATGCTCTCATTTTTTTCCTCCAAAAAGGTAGGTTACTCATGTGTTGAGTAACTACCTCTTTGATTCCCTCTTCTTTGTCTCCTCCTCCCAAAACTGCCACCGTCCATCATCTTTTTCCTCCTTTCTTCTCTAGCAAAGAGTTTGTGGATTGAAAGACCTTCCTGGGTCTATGGACTATACATTAGAGGCTTCACACTTGGGAAGCTTAGGATTGGTGATTGAACCTTTCTAGTGGTTGAATTTTGGAGCTTCATTAGGTGATTTTTGAAGCTATTTTCTTCCTCATTTTTGGCCATTGGGTGGCTACATTCGAGGTGATATTTTTTGCAAAAATTTTTGATTTTTGGAGGTATTGGTGTGGAAAAATTAGATCAAGGAAAAGAAGCTTGTTGATATTAATTTAGAGAGGTGTCTATTGGAAGATCTACTTGATTAATTTGATTCCTTCTTCAAAGGTAATTTTTCAATATTTAAATCTTAATTTAACGCATGTTGATAGATCCTTGGGATGGGGATGACTATTTAAATTTTGCCTTATTTTGGTTTTAATTTATGGATGCTAGCTTGTCTCCTACTTTCAGAACCTACCAATCATTCTTTAATTATGAATTCAACTATGATCATTCCACTACTTGTGAGACAATGTCATAGCTAATTCATATTGAAGTGCATCTCATGCTAAGGTAGTGATCATAGTTTTTCAATAAAAATATGTTCCACGACTTGTGAGACAACACATAATTGTGGTAGTGTCTCATCTCACACACTTATTGGTTGAAGGCTTGGATTGTTAAATCTCTTTTAATTTATCCATTTAACTTACTCTTCTAAGTGAGGGATTTTTCTTGCTTGCAAGATCTTATCATTTTTAGCTTTTACTTATTTAGGTTTTCTATCCTAACCATGCATCACTGTACATTGAAGAATAAAGAAAGATATAATTAACTAATTAAACCTAGCATGCATCTAAAACTTGGGATGAGCATGAGCATTAACTAGATGATGAACTTAGAGACATAGGTGCACCACTTGGTTGATTTAGATGGATTAATTAAATTAATAGATCCTATTTATTATATGTATACATCTCATGCATACATGGGTGTTTATGCCTTTAAGTACTCCTAGGTCTCCTTGCAGCAATTATAAGAAAAGGAAATCCTCACTACCTAAGTGTTCTAATCTCATTACAATAACAAGAAAAACATTTATATGGTGGACAACAAAAGGCATGTAAGCCCCATTTAATTACAACCTATTCAATCAACATTGAAAATAATTAAATCAAATTAAAGGCTTATGTTCATCCCCATTCATCCATAATATCATACATTAAATAATTAAATGAATGAAAATAAGAAATGATATTCAATCCATCAATAACTAGCTTATCACATAAACAATTAATTTCTAGCAAAATTAGCATAACAATAATGCAACATAATTTTGCAAAATCTTGAAGATTATCCTAAACTTTACTTTTTTAAAGCAAGAAAAAATGTCCAACATTATGTTGAGGAGTTACATAACACCTATGCATCACAAAATAGGACAAAGTAATGGAGTTTAGCAAGGCAAAATGTACCAAAATAAGCAAAAACCAAACCTTAGGCGGCCTTGATGCACCAATTGTGCAATTTTGCAAGCCCAAAACTTTTGGACACCTCCAAAACATTATTTCATCCATATTTTGACAAAATTTCATATTTTTAAACAAAACAGAAAGTTAAAGTCCTCAACATGCTTTGAAAAATAAATTCAAGAAAGGATCACTAGTCTTCAAAATTCTTCAAAATGATCCAATCAAATTGAATTCTAAAAATTTCCAAAACTCTTTTTAGAAATTAATGACATGCTAAATCATAATTTAACATCATCTCATGCCAAATCAACTTATAGCATATGAATTAATGAATTAAATCTCATGTCAACATAACTAAATCACTATTTAGAACATATTGACATAATTCAATTCATTACATCAAGAGTCACACACAATAACTCCAAAATATTTAATCATTAATTGATTCAAGAGTTTGGAGTCCTAAATCAATCCATCATATGAATCAATTTAGTCAAATCTAAAATTATGCAAAAAATTGACTCCGATACCACTTGAAGTATGTAGTAACACAAGGATCCAATTGCATAGTGGAATTTAAAATTTTCATCACATAAAAAATAACTTGGATGATTACATGCTAGGATTTAGGGAGAAGAATCAATTGCCTTTATCAATTATTTAAAAATAAAGTGTAGAACCTTCACTTGACTCCTCAATTGAAAATCTACCACTTCCTCTTGCTTGGATCTTTCTTTCTCACTTCTTGACCTCAATTTACAGCAACTTAAGGCCTCCAAAAATACTTCATAAACATGATAAAGTAGCAGCAATTGGATCAGCTACAATAACCCTCAAAACCACTGTCTATGTGATATGGGATAGCCCAACAGGCCCAGATTCAGAAGACTCAGCCCACTAA
>JACGDI010002511.1:908965-959982 GCA_014898725.1 Jacaranda copaia | reverse complement strand
ATGTAACCGCTTCCAACAACTCTGGCAACCCTGCCAACAACTCTAGCAGGAGCGGGCTCCTACTGATAAGATTATCTAGAAAAATAAGAGATTGCGCCACTTGGCATAGTACCGGGATCTGAACAGAGAATGACTCCCAACCCCCCGTCATGGGAAAAGCCAAGTACACCTGATAAGGGTACTTGGATAAAATCACACCCTCATCAGACTATAAATTCTACAAGCACCACCACGCTCAAGGTAATGCCATTTACACTGTTTACTACATACTCTCTCTATATTCTCCTATCTATCGGAAATTTAACTTGAGTGTCGGAGTGCCATAGCCGAGGGCCTCTCGGCTAGTTGACGTGTGTTCGTGGTTGTAGATTTCAAGCTCAAAACATTTGAGTCAATCGGAGTATCTGACTCCTCAACTCACCGTAGCATTAGGTGGACTATTATCAATTCCCTTTTTATAAACAATTTTAAAGTCAAAAGTAGCTAAATAAGCTTGCCACCTTGCAAACATTTGTTTATAAACATTATGTTTAAAATTTTTATTAAACATAAATTGAGCTACCTGACAATCAGTTTTAATTATAAAAAATTGGTTATATAAATTATTTTGAAATTTAAGAACACATTTAACAATAGTAAAAATTTCTTTAGCTATGGTAGCATAATTCTTTTATCTATTATTCTATTTACCCGAACAAAACCTAACAAGAATTTCTTGTTTATTATTAAGGTTGATTTGTTTTAAAATACCTCCATACCCAATCTCAGATGCATCAGTTTCTATTATTTTTTCCCAATTAGGATTAGAAAGCATAAGACATGGCAACTGTTTAACTTTTTCTTTAATATTAAGAATGGCCTGGGTATGACTATCATTCTAAGGCTTTGGAGCCTTTTTTAATCTATCATATAAAATTGTAGTATCTTCAGCAAGGTTTTTATAATAAGGAGAGATATAATTAAGACTTCCTAAAAACCTTTGTAACTAGGTTTTATTAGTTATTTTATTAGAAAATTTTGAAGCAAATTCAATACTTCTATTGATTGGAATTATTTTACCCTTTTCAATAAAATGACCAAGAAACTTAATTTTGGTTTGTAATAAAATCATTTTAGTTTTAGAAATAACAAGACCACTATTAATAATAGCTTGTTTAAATATATGTAGGTTTCTGAAATGATTTTCAATAGTATTAGAAAAAATTAAAATATCATCAATATAAACAATGATAAAGTTACTATAAAGATTAAAAATATCATTCATAATTTTTTTAAATTCTGAATGGACGTTTTTCAAATCAAAAGGCATGACATTCCATTCATACTACCCAAAAGGAACATTAAAAGCAATTTTGAACTTATCTTTATCAGCAATTTGGATTTGTCAATAACCAAATTTTAAATCAAATTTAGAAAATATATTAGCATTAAACAATCTATCAAGTGGATCCTTTTTATTAGGAATGGGATATTTAATCCATTTTAAAACTTTATTAAGAGGTTTATAATTTATAACCAATTTGGGGGAACCACATTCTTGTTCATTATGTTTATTAACATAGAAAGCTGTGCAAGACCAACGAGACTTAGTAGATCTTATGAGACTTCTCTGCAATAAGGATTCAATTTCCTTTTTGCAATATTCCAGATACTCAGAATTCATCTGGCAAGATTTAGCTTTTGTGGGAATATAACCATCAAAATTATCTTCATAGGGACCTATTCTAAAAAGCATTAGGGTGTTCATTAGACACAGATAAAGAAAATTGATTTTCAAGAAAAGAAATTCTTTCTTTTAACTTAGGATTATTTATTTGATCATCTATATTAAGACTAACAATTTCTTGTTTTAAAGAATTAATATGAGCAGTTTTTGCTTTAAGCAAATCCTCAATTTGATTAAGAATTTTATAAAAAGGTTTAGCTATAAACTGGAAGTGTAATTCATTATCATTAAAAGTTCCTATGAAGCCCTTTTGATCAACTATTTTTAAAGGAAATATTTTCTTTAAAAAAGGAGTACCAAGTATGATTTGGTTAGAAATATTTTTTACTAGTAAAAAACTTGTAGGAATACAATTTTTATTTTTACAAATAAAAACTCTTGACAATTTATAGCTAATATCAAGTTTTCCTCCATTAGCAGAACAAAGAATATGAAAAGTTTTTTCAAAATACCTAGTAGGTATTAAACCTTCTTAAATACAATTAAGATCCGCACCAATATCAACTAAAGCAATTAATTCTTTTAAAAACTTATTATCAATTAAAAGATTAATTTTAACTAATTATTTTTGTGAAGTAGCCATTTCTAATTTAGAAAGGAAATCATTACCTTGAAAATCATTAGGAAGATTATCAAATAGATTATCAAGCTTAAGTATAATTTGCTTACCCTGAGAAATTTCTAATTTTCTCATCCTATCTTCTAGAAACATATTATTCTTTTTTATTTCTATAATTTTTCTTTTTATATTATCAACTTCCCTTTTTAAATCATTAACGATAGTAGGATTACTATTTTTATTTTTATTACAACCATTTTATAAACTTCTGCCATAGAATAAGGTTCATTATCCTTATCATTAGGAATATTATAAACAAACTCATTAGCAGGTTTAGAAGAAGAAGAGGAAGGAGTATTCTTAATTTGATCAATTATTTTAGATCTTAATATAGGATCTTTAATAAGCTTAAGAAACTCTAAAATATTATTATTATCAATCACATTTAATTCATTAAATTGAGAAATAATATTATACAAACATTCACTATCAGATTTACAATTATCAGTTTCAGAATTAGTACAAGATTTTCCTTTTTTACAAGGATCACACTCAGATTTTGAATAGTCAAAACATTCATTTAAAGTATCAACATTAGAAGAAGTATAATCATCGTCATTAGAAGATTCAAACATTAATTTACAAAGAGTTTCTTTAAGACTTTCATCAATATCAAGATTATTAATCTTATTTTTCATTTTACACTTATCAGCATAATGACCCACTTTACCGCATTTATAACATGCACTATATTTTTTAAATCTTTTATAAAGTTTTTTATTAGACTTTCTTTTCTCCCTCTCTCTCTCTTTCTTTCTTATGAGACTTTTTCCTATATTTTTTCTTCTTATAAGAAATTTTTTTATCTTGTTGTGTCTTATTATTATTAACAGGTTTAGGGTTTTCCATACCAAATTGACCACTGAAATGACCTAATTGTTTCTTTTCTGTTATATTATTATGTTTAATTTGTTGGTTTAATTTTATTTCATTACATAAGGCTAAACCTTCCTGGCTACAAGTACCAATTATCTTGCCATAAGTAAATTTATTATAGTCAATATTAGACTCATTTTGCCTAAGGTTTTTTTCTAACTCTTTCAGCAAACAATGAAGGTAAATCATCAACAAATTTTGATTTCCAGTGAGTACTATTAGACTTAGGAAGTTCCATAACTCTAGAAAGAAAGGTGTCTTTATACCACCTAAAAGACATAAGACGACAATTTAAACAATTTAATAAGGTTCTAATGTGCTTAGAATTATTAGTCCACCTACCAGTAAAGTGTTCTATAATAGTAACAATTAAAGTATAAACCGCATTTTCAGAACCAGCACTAGATCCTTCGTGCTCCTGTTTAATAGTGTTAAGAATTTCTTCTTTATTTTTAGATGTTAGATAATTATCCCACCAACCTTTTAACTAACTGGTAAAATCAGTAATAATTATTTTGGCAATAGTTTTATCAGAATTACCATTATTTTTACAAAATAGTACTATACATCAACATACGATGAACCAAATTATAAATATGGCATTCAATAAAGCTATCAAGATTTCACTCATAAATATTTTTACCGGAATAAGAATTATTAAGAATTAAATTTTGCTCTTCATTAAGAATATCCTGTGGTGTGGGGTGAGGATAATAGTAAGTCCTCATAGTAGGTCTATTAGTATATTTTGAAGTTTATTGACTTCCTTATTAACAGCCTATTGATAAGATTCTTCATCTAAATTATTATTATGAATAGTAGAAATCTTAAACTCAACAAATTTTTTAGTTATAATTTTTTCCAACTCAAAAATATCTTTAAGTTTAAAGTTATCAACATCAGGGGGAGGTTGAATGCTATGCATTGCAATTAAATCTGGGGAAGGAGAAGAGATAAAAGTTTTTTCAATTTTTTCTCCAAGATCTCTCATAAATTTATTAAGTTTATTAATATTATTTATTGTATAATTGAGCCTTTGATCAAGTTGAAATAAATTTTAACCGAGAACATTTAAATATAAATTAGAATAATTTTGTTGTTTTATTAAAATATTAAGTTCACGAATAGTAACAGTAGCATAATCACTGGTTAACAACTTATTAAATGCAGAAAAATAAAAATTATGATTCCCTTCTATATTAAAAGGGTCTTGAGGAGGAAATTTTGATTTTTGTTTTTTACCACTTTCAAAAATATAAGTTATCTCCAAAATAGAAATATAAGGTTCAGCATAAGTGACCATGAACCATGGCATGAAAGGAACAAGTTGATCCTTTTCAGTAATGAATTTATAAAATTCTTGTTGAAAACAAGATTGTTGTTTTTAGAAAAGTTTTAAAAATACCATTCTTTGAACATCTCCCATCTATCCTTATTAAACTCAAATTGTTTAAGTTTTCTATCATAAGAACTAGGGCTAAAATCATATTTATTTTTAACCATTAAAAAATCAACAATTAAATGCGAGTATTTCTCACAAAAAAATCCATCTCGGATTCAGTTGGTTCAATAGAACTATCACTATTATTATCATTTATAGGAATACCATGAACAATATTAGAAGGAGAAAATTTTAATTTATCAAACCTAGTTTCCAAGTTATTATCTTTTCTCATTTTAGGAATAGATTCTCTTATTTAAGAAGTAGAAGCTCTGGATATAATAGGGCTTTCAACCATATAATTAATTGGATCAAGAAAAGAAAATGACGATCTAACAGATCTTGTAGCAGATCTTGAGGAATTTAACAAGTTTTGAGAATTAGATTTAAATTGAATAGAAACATCTCCATCTGGAGTTTAGATTATTTTATTAACCTTAATCTGTATTATAAGTTGAATAAGAACTGCTTTTTCCATTTTTCAATTATCCAGAAACTTAACTTCATCCCATTTAATAGGTCTTCTAGTAGTGACATCGGACTTACAATAATTTGTTTCAATTAAAATTGTTTCATTATTGTCTTTATTAATCATTTTACACATAGGATTTAACGTGTAAAGAGGCTTATACTAAATACGACATATAGTTTCAACATTAAGCATGTAATTTAACATTTAATGTTAAAGCATGCAAAATATTTACATCAGTTAAAGATAATTATAAATTAGGATAAAAAACCAAATTGGATTGTATTATACCTATAATAGAATGCTTCCAATTAAGATTACAAGCATCACAGAGAATAGCAACAAAACTATTAGGTAAATTATCAAGAGTAAGGGGCTTAAAAGTAGTTTGAATTAAATCAATATGAAGAAGTCTATAATCAGATCTATATCAGATCTATGCAATAACTGTAAAGAAATATCATCTTTATCTAGAGAAATAGACTCCTTAGTTGTTTTAACAACTTGTTTTAAACCAATTTTTTCAAAAGTACCCAATTGGTAAATTAATTTCGGATCCACTTTAGGAATGGTCCATTTATTAAGAAGATCAATGTTACCTAGAATATCTATTTCTTCCATACGACTATTTTTAATAGAAGAATTTGGGGAAAGGATCTTATGAAGAGGGAATTAGATCTCAAACAAATTCATGAGAACCAACCAATAGTCGAAAAATAGGATATTATTTACTTGAATTTAACCAGTCCACCAAATAAATTTGATTCAATACCCAAAAGCTCACAATAGCCAACCTGGCTAAAAAGGGCAAACAAGTGGTATTCCAGAATCAAACATAAGTGGAGTACCATTAAGTCTCAGAACCTGTTTGGATAACTCGTTAAAAGATCTAAATCCTTCAACACAGTCCTATACAAAGATGACCATGAAAGTTTAGGAAATATCTAACCTATGTTTGTTAAACACGAAGCTCCTTAGCCTATCATTAGGCTAAGATAAAAGGAAACAAATAATTAAAAGCAAAATAGACTAACCTTAAAAGAACCACCAGAGATATAAGGCTTTAATCATCTCTCTTCAATTTAATATACAAAATTATAAGAAGGATTACAAAAGATTATGAAAGAGTCAAATGAAAAATCTAATCTGAAAAACTCTCTAAAAGCAATTTACCCTAAAGAAAGAAACAATCCTATATAAAGAAAAGAAAAGGTACTATGCGGATTTCAAAATTTTCAAATTCGAATAGTGAAAAGCAAAAAGTAGAATACTGTACAGATTTCAAAATTCTTGAGTCCGAACAGTAAAAAGGCAAAAACAGTAAAAAGGTAGAAACAATATGATTGTTTATGTCTTATTACATAATTGAGCACCTAGTCATTATCACCTTGCCTGAGTGGCACCAAAATCTTATCAATATCTTGAGTGGAGGGAATATTATCCTCTGGATTTTGTGACTCTCTTGCCAGACATCCAAATGGTTCTCCTTTGTCCTTGACTTTGAAGAGGTAGCAATTGAAACTGTATCCCCTCTATCACTTGAGGAGTCATCTTATTCAACATCAACAAACTGGTGTTTGAGCTCTTCCTGGACCATATTCAACACTTCTTTTAATAAGTTGGCCTTGTACAACTTTCCCTTTCGCATTCTAAATTTTTTAGAAGTTTTTCCCATAATTGATGAAACTTCTTTCTTTTTGTCCTTATCAACCTTTTCTTTATAAATTTGTGTTACCTTAGTAATATTATCTAAGGTCTCTTGCCCATCAATTTGACCTTTTTCTTTATCAACTTGCAGCATTTTGTTCCACCATTTAATAAAAAAGGAACGATATAAACATGGAACATTGTCTTCAGAGAAACCAACTTTTGGAATCCATTTCTAGATCCCAGGAATAGAAAATTCCATGATGAAAAAGATGGCTGCTTTATTATCCACCATTTGATTGTTGACTTCAGCTTCCATAAGTTGGGGAGAATATTTGCTCCATTGTTCAAACGCTAGGTGAAATTGATCAGGTAGAATATGATGACTGGGATCATAGGATTTCCACCAGTGAAAAAACCAATTGTGAATATTATTTTTAAAAACCTCAGGGCATACTTTAATAAATGTGATTGATAAAAAAAATAATACTTTGGAGTTTCTTAAGCTTATTAAAGATCCAATATTAAGATCTTAAATAATTGATCAAATTGAGACTACTCCTTCCTCTTCTTTTTCTAAACCTGTTGATGAGTTTCTTTATAATATTCCTAATGATAAGAATAATGAATCTTATTTTATGGCAGAAGTTTATAAAATCCTTGATAATCGAAATAAAATTAGTAATCCTACTACTATTAATGATTTAAAAAGGGAAGTTGATAATTTAAAAAGAGAAATTATAGAAATAAAAAAGAATAATATGTTTCTAGAAGATAGTATTATTAAAGTATGCCATATGGTTTTTAAAAATAATATTCCCAATCAATTTTTTAACTGGTGGAAATCCTACGTTCCTAGTCATCATATTCCACCCGATCAATTTCACCAAGCGTTTGAACAGTGGAGCAAATATTCTCCCCACCTTATGGAAGCTGAAGTTAACAATCAAATGGTGGATAACAAAGTAGCCATCTTTTTCTTCATGGAATTTTCTTTTCCTTGGATCTGGAAATGGATTCCAGAAGTCGATTTTTTTGAAGATAATATGCCATGTTTATATCATTTCTTTTTTGTTAAATGGTGGAACAAAATGCTCCAAGTTAATAAAGAAAAAGGCCAAATTGAGCGGCAAGAGACCTTAGATAATATTACTAAGGTAACACAAATTTATAAAGAAAAGGTTGATAAGGACAAAAAGAAAGAAGCTTCATCAATTTTGGGAAAAGTTTTTGAAAAAATTAGAATGTGGAAGGAAAAATTGTCCAAGGCCGACTTATTAAAAAAAGTGTTGAGTATGGTCCAGGAAGAGCTCAAAGACCAATTTGTTGATATTGAAGAAGATGACTCCTTAAGTGATATAGGGGACACAATTTCAATGGCTACCTTTTCAAAGTCAAGGACAGAGGAGAACCAATTTGGATGTCTGGCAGGAGAGTCACAAAATCCAGAGGATTATTCCCTCCACTCAAGATATTGATAAGATTTTGGTGTCACTCAGACAAGGTGATAATGACTAGGTGCTCAATTATGTAATAGGACATAAACAGTCATACTATTTCTACCTTTTTACTGTTTTGACTCGAAAATTTTGAAATCCGCATAGTACCTTTTCTTTTCTTTATATATGATTGTTTCTTTCTTTAGGGCAAAGTGCGTTTAGAGAGTTTTTCAAATTAGATTTTTCATTTGACTCTTTCATAATCTTTTGTAATCCTTCTTATAATTTTGTATATTAAATTGAAGAGAGCTGATTAAAGCCTTATATCTCTAGTGGTTCCTTTAAGGTTAGTCTATTTTGCTTTTAGTTATTTATTTCCTTTTATCTTAGCCTAATGATAGGCTAAGGAGCTTGGTGTTAAACAAACATGGGTTAGATATTTCCTAGACTTTCATGGTCATCTTTGTATAGGATTGTGTTGAAGGATTTAGATCTTGTAATGGAATATCCGAACAGGTTTTGAGACTTAACGGTACTCCACTTATGTTTGATTTTGGATTACTCCTTGTTTTCCCTTGTTAGCTGGGTTAGCATTTGTGGGCTTTTGGATATTGAATCAGATTTATGTGGTGGGCTGGTTAAATTCAGGTAAACGATATCTTGTTTTCCGACTATTGGTTGGTTCTCATGAATTCTTTTGAGATCTAGTTCCTCCTTTATAAGATCTTGCCCCCAAATGAATATATCATTTCAATTAATAGAATTATATGTTTCAAGATGATAGATTTGATTTATATTTTTAATTTTTCTTACTCATTAAATTCAATTGAATATAATTAAATTATTTCATATAGATATACTATTTTAAATTCACTGTGGATTTTTCTTTGTTTTCTTACATTTAAGACTTCAAACAAAAAAATAATAACAAATACACCCTTAATTATTTAAAAAAAATCTTACAACACCACCCCTAAGGGTATTTTTGTCCACTAAAAAAAGTCAAATTAGGTTAAAAATGGAGTTAATGACCCTAAGGGCATTTTTGAAACTTCACCCTAATTTTTTAACTGTGGATGGTCGAAATCCTAACATTGACTAATGGTTGGGTTGAAATGTTGGACGGCGACTAAGTTAAAGGGGTAAATGTAATTTTCAAAACAATGAGGGTTTTTTTGGGTAATTATGCCAAATTTCAGGTGATGTGGATGTAATTGACCTTAACTTTTAAGTCCATTAACTTAACTCTTTAAACTAGTAATTGTTAACTTAGCTCTTTAAATTAAGTTGACCAATTCATAGTCATGTCACACCAAATTAAATTAACACTTAATTTTGTTAGTTTTAATTTAACTCCTTAAATTAATTAGATCAATTTAATAATTAAATTAATCAAGACAAAATGACTAAAAATTGCATCAATCGATTACCCTCAATTTACGGTTCCCAATGAATCTTTCTAACATTTAGAAAATTCCTTTCATCAACTAGGATTTTCAATTGGCTTTTGTATGTGACTCATTAGGTTCTACCGTTCATTGGATATGAGCTCACAACCTTTGTGACTTTAGAATGTCAAATATTTACATTAGTTTAAACTCTTTTAAATTAATTGACTCTATTCAATTAATCTCCATTAATTAAAGAGTACCCAATTTCCAAGGTCACTATCCAACTTCAAGCCCATGGAGCCTAATAATTAGCCGAAAGAATGCTTTTGGTGAACTATTCTAGCTCTACATATACAATGCAAATACAGTCCTTCCATCTCTTATCTCCATGAAAGAGGGCTAGGCAAGATATTTGTCGGCTCCATAATAGCCTCGATACTATGCACCTATTCTCAATGTTCGTTTTCGTTTTGTGATCTCATCTTTGAAAAATTCTTTTTCCAAATTGTCATACTGCCTTGGTTGAGGACTCCTTGGAATTGATCATTATAGAACACACAGGAAATATACTTGCCCTACACAAAAGCGAGAAGTCATATTTCATGTTGGATCTCATAAACCTCCATATCTAACTAGTTCATACCCAATCAAAACCCAAATAGCCCGTTGGGTGATCAGGGATGAGTCCTAAACATAAGGTTACAATGGATTCTCAGGTTAAAGGATTAATTATATGCACTAGCATAAGTTGGAGAACTTGTTACTACTGACTTGCTACTATGACTATCTAGTGGATTCTCCAAGTGGGTCTCTAGTGCCTTGCTCTCTAACAAACACCCACTAACATGAACCTATATCTCATATGGTTTACTCATGAAATGAAGCAACATCCAACCTTTGGATTATGCATCATTGGTGTAAGTCTATTCAAATTTTAGATGTCCTGTCTCACAAAATTTTATGATTTGGGATATTTAAGATCATGACCATATAAGACTTATTTCATAATCACCACCTAGTGTGTTACCAAGTCCTATAGTCTTGTGTGGTTTAAGAGCTTCAACCAAATGCCAGCAAAGTAATGTAAGCATAAGATGTAGATGGCCATTTATAAAGAATATCATTCAATTAAGATTGTATCATAAGTGAAATAGTTTACATACCAATTTTATTGGCTGCATGGCACTATTCCAACACTTAACTCACATATCTTTGAAGAGTTATTAGGAATTGCCTGAAAATTTTTTTAGTTTTGACAAATGCTAAATAATGAAAAGGCTTGCATTTGCTACAATTCATTGATAAACATTGGCCCAAGAAGTTTATTCGATGTATTTGATGCATGATAAAGAAGAAAAAATGAATAAGATAAATTATGTGATATAATTGTGGATTTTTATGGTACTTTATTTTATTTAATGATCTATTGATCATTTTTATTTTTATTTATTGTTAGAAAATATATTACTAGTATCTATACAAAATGTTAATTGTCATTCTCTCTCATCTGTATTCATCGAAGATGATGTCACTTGAGGAGGTTCGAACGAGAGAATAAGAAGCTATGAAGAGCAAGGGAGACACTGCTACAAGAGATGATCCATAAATTGATTCAAAATGTAGGATTTTGTTGGAGACCACTAATGCTTTCATTCTTTGTACCTAAATGGATAATTTAGTAACTTATGATGGTTAATATTTGATTACTTCCTTCAATTTTAAGACATTTATGCCTGAATCGTTTATATGGTTTCTAAGATGATATTGGGTCAATGACATAGCTTACATTGTTGTGGATGGTTGAAATGGCTTGTTTTATTTATCCATCTATCTATATATACACATATATTACGTTTATAATGAGCTATATTTTTGGATGGCAATGTGATTTCTTTAGGTGTTAAGTTTACTTAATTTTATAAAATGTTATAATAGCAAATTAACAATTTGGATTTATCAAAATTGATAGGGATAATGAATATATTTGAAAATTAGAGATTCGCAATGAAATTTTTGACACATAATCAACAAATTAGAGATGGAATTTGACATGGACTATTAATAAATTAGAGATGGATTAAGAGTCGGATTATTTGGAAACACTCATGTTTTAGAGATAGAATTAAAGATTGAAAGTTTACAAAATTAGAGATGGACTTGGATCAAAAAAATATTAAAACGTAGAGACCAATTTAGAGATTGATTTTTTGGAGATTGGAAGCTATTCCATCTTAGAATTAGTGATAGGGCTTTCAACAATTGGTTTAGAGAGGGAAAAATTCCATCTCTAATGCACTAACTTGATTCTCCGATTAATTAAATTGACCTTTCAATTTAATTAAACTAACTTAGCTCTATAAGTTAGTATGACTAATTAAATTGTCATATGGCCTTAATTAAATTAGCACCTTAATTTTATTGGTCAAATTTAATTTCTTAAGTTATTTGATTAATTTAACACTTTAAATTAATCAAGTCATTATGTCTAACTCTTAATTAGTTAACTTGGTCTCTTCCAAAATTCGCCAATCTAATTATCTAGCTGATCTCCTTAGATAATTTTTCCAATTCCAAATTAGAGTGGCTAAGGCTTTTGTGTATGAGCCATTGGGCTCACTAGTTAATTAGATATGAGCTCACAACTTCTTGTGATTTATTGAATATTAAAATTTTCAATTAGTCTAAACTGTTTTGAACTAATCACTCTTTTAATTAATCTCTATTAATTGAAAAGTACCTAATTTTCATAGTCAATGTCTAGCACAAGCCTATGGAGCCCAATCAATTGAATAAATCAATTCTAGTGAACCTTTTTTGCCTATGATTACCATGCAAATATGGTTATTCAATTTTCTATCTCCCAAAAGAGGCTTGGGGCAAGATATTTGTCGATTTTCTAATAGCTTCGATAACTATATATCTATTCTTGATGTGCAATTCCTAATTATGACTTCAACTTTGGAAATTTTTTTTTCCAAATTGTCATAAATCTTTGCGCAAGGATTGGTCATCATACAATACATATGAGATATACTTGTTCTTTGCAACGAGCGAAATGGATCCCTTCCTGGAACTCACCAACCTCCATGCTTATGTAGCTTGTGCCTAACCTAAGCCTTGGATGACCTGCTAAGTGGGTAGGATGAAATCAAAGTACAAGGACTTAATACAAGGTTACTGTAGACCCTTAAGTTAAAGAACTAACTATATGTACTATTGTAAGCTAGAGAATTTTCCACTACCGACAAGTCATTTCAAAGCGAGTTTTAGTGAACTTGTTCTTTAACGAGCACCCACTAACATACATTCGTATTGATAGGGATTGCCCATGAAATGGGGCAATATCCAACCACTTGGAGTTTGCATCATTAGTGCAAGTTTATTTGAATCTTAGATGCATTGTCTCATAAGATTTTATGGCTTGGAATATTTAAAATCATGATAATAGAGACTTATTTCACGATCACCATCATATGCGTGATCAAGTCCCATAGTTTTGTATGATTTAAGGCTTGAACCAAATGCATGTGAAGAATATAATTAATTGTATACAATGAAGATGACCATTTTATAAAATATTATTCAATCAAGATTGTATTATAAGAAGTAGTTTTTACATGCTAATCTAATTGGTTGTAGAGCACTATTTCAACATCCATGAAGTTGTAGTTATTTTGTAAAATTTTACCAAATTATCCTCGAAATTTTTTGCCAGCTAAAGTCATTAATATAACCTAAAGGGTGAAATTGGAAATTCCTGTGCATCCATGGAAGTTCTGTTACAATATATTTTTTTGGTTGTACCCTTGGCTATCACAACATACATTAAAAAATTGAGATATAATTGTCGTGCTCCTCCTCAAAACCTGTACTTTCCCCACGCACCAGACACCACAACACATGTCTTCATGACCTCATTTTGTTTTCGTCTCATACCTTTAAAACAAAACCTCCATAATTGTTTTCTCAATTTATGTATCCATTTTTCTAGGATAGCCAAGTGCATTTCATTTTAGATCAATCTTTGTCTGAGGACAACAGATTTTCAATAGAAAAAAAACAAGAGTTCAATTATCTGTAGTAAAGAAAGTGCTGGATGATCCCTGAGAGCTCGAGTTTTCATCTTTAAAGTAGTTTTAAGCACCAACAATTTACAGCAATCCTGGGTTTGACACAGGGTGCATGCCATTTTTCTAAGTTTGTTTTCTAAGCTTATTAATTTTCCATTTGTTGCACTTCAATTGCAATTTTTCATCTACGTTTATTTCTGAGATGAGAGTTTTCATTGCACTTCCTCTGTGATTTTCCACTTCTTCATTTGAAGTTGTTCTAAATAGCAGCATATCCTTTCAATTCGCGTTATAGGAGCTAGCTCCTTTATAGACATAAGAACTAAAACAGAAATTTTGATGCTCTTTTTCAATGTCAAAATTCGAAACAACTGGTCTATTAAAAATAATTTTAATATTCAATTATCGATGTTTTAAAAAAGTTGAGATCGGGCAGAAAATTTGGTTGCATATTAAAATGATTTGAGCTGATGGTAAACCAAGATTATTTGCCGTTTTCTATTGCTGCCGACTGAAGCGATCTCTCTTTTCTTCACTTTTGCAATTTCAGATTTCGATCATGGAAAAGTGCAATTTCGATGTCCTGAATTGGTGGAAAAGTCAAGAGGTAATATATGCTGCAATCTGATTTTTTGGACCATTTTAATTTAGTAAATTTGTAGACTAAATCCATAATCCAGATCCCATGCCAAATTTATACTGATGTATTTAATGATTTTATTTATTTATTTACTTACTTACTTATTTTTAACTTTTTTGTAATGAATAATCAGCAAATGACTAGAAGAGTGCTGTGATTACATTAATCAGATTTTCCCCGCAAGTTGTATTGCACATTACTATGTTTGGTATTGTGGTGCCAGCTTGGATCTACAAAAAATTGATATATAAGCATATTTTCGTATATGTATGTGCAATTTTATATATTATTAGCCCTAGATATTTTGTTCTTACCAAACCCAATGCCGCGAAGCTATCAGAAGAACGTAATTACGATTAGAAAATTAATAATTTTGTTCCTCTGGGGTTTTGGAAATTGGAATTAGTTGGAGGCCGCATGCAGTTTACCTTTTTATTTATAACACATGCAAGAAAATAAAATTTGCAGTAGATAACTTAAAAATTAGAACCACAAACTCAAATCCTCCAAATTTCCATGTTTTTGGTTTCATCTTGCGCACATCCTCAAAATCACCATTTTGCGGGACTAATACTTCCATCATTGTTTCTTCAATTTCTTCCTATTTTCACTAATCAACTTCTGATGGTGTTGCCGCTATAGCATGTTTTTCTCACCAAGAAGAAAAAGGTACACATTTTAGTGATCTTTATTTATTTTATCTTGGGAGTTGGTTTAAGTTATGAATTGGATCAGGTTTTGAACTCTTAATCTAATAGACACTCATATTTGAGTGGGATCTTATCTACATTCGAAAGAAAGCACAGTTCTTGTCGGATTAGAACTTTTTCTTTTGAAAAGATGTGGATAGATAACAATCATTCATATCTAGCAAGATAACTCTCTCTTGTATGGAATAGTCATTATCTATATCCTTTTTAATACTCCTAGTTGGTTTGGATTCTTGAAAGACTTGTTTATAAATAAACCCTCTTCCTAATAGTTTAGAATACATGACTTGCGTATTAACTCTTCAAAAACTCTTTCAAATCCATAGTTCTTCTCTCTCACTTTTTCTTGGGGTATCACCAAGCTGTGCAAACTTATTGAAACCTTGGTACCAATCCTACAATTAATAGTAAGTCGTTTGAGGCTAAAGGACGTGGAATTTGTGTGCATTCGAGGTTCATAGGCAAGTTCTAACCTTGGGTGGTATTCGTAAATCGTCTGCTGATCAAAAGGTAATCCTGAACCACTCATGTCTTAATATTATGATTTGTGTAATTATTTGTAATTATATAAACATATCATGATTTTTCAATAGTGGTATTAGAGCCAATAAGCCTTGATCTTGCATTTTTGAGTTGATTGAATGCATTAAATTATTTGTTTTGAATATTGAAATTCACAATTTAAAATTATTCCTTAGCTTATGCATTGATAAATGCTTGATTAGCTGGTTATTCAAAAAAATTTCCTTTCTTTTTTTTTTGTGAACAAAAATTGAATTCAAGTTAAGTAGATATTTGATTATTTAAGTTCACTTGACTTTAAAAGGCTTTGCAAAAGAAAATAAAAGGAAAAGAATAAAAAAGAAAAATTTGATCACACTGGTTGGCTGTGGCAATCAATTTAAAATTGAGGCTTAAGAACACTATTGTTTGTGGGTTCATGCCAACGACGTTTTGGATTTGTGAGCAAATGGTTACTCCTCCAGAAGAATTTAAATTAGTTGCAATAAGATATGGCTTAGCCACACTTATCTTTACAATGCATTCAAAAAATCTTTTAATTTGCCATCTTCAAATTTGTTCGAATTTTGGACTTAATCCTGAATTAGGCATCTACAATATATTTGTAATTTGAATTCAAAGCCTGTTGTAGTAGCATGCTAGCAATCTATTGTTATTTGATTGAATTCAAATGCATAAGATGATTTGTTTAGTTTTGGTCAATCAACATGCAATTGTAATATGATACTATTTAATTAGTGGTTGGATTTTTACGAAGTTGTTAACATGTAACGAAGTATTTGTTTAAGGCTTATTGCAAGTAGATAAAACTTTATTGAGGTTTGCTACTGATATCCCCATCTTACATCACTCTAAGTTTAATTGAGTATTCAATTTTGTATTCTTCACTCCCATTTGCTTTTGCATATACATAAACATTGTAAATGCTCCAATTATTTGTTTAAGAACTTAAAAGCTATTTAATTCTTGGATGGGTAATTTTAATTATGCTTTGTACTTCAAGGGAAGATGATTACTAGCCTTAATGGTGAAGTTTTTGATTTTAATAAATTAAAAAAAATAATTAAAACTTACTTTGGAATAAAATATTAGACTAATACCTAATATGAATGCATAGTCATAGAGTTATGGAGGCCTAAATAACTTTTTATGATCTTCTTGATAGCAGCAAACTTGATGACCATGATTGTGCAATGTGACATAGAAAAATTAGTATTTACTACACAAAGAATAGATCCTTGATCATCTCACCACCTCCATGGCTAAGCTTGTTGAGCCAAAAAATGGACAAACCGCTTAATATCATTGCCATATAGACATGTACAATAAGTGGGTTGATCAAGATATGAATGCATGTTTTACTATGCTAAGTTGCATGCACGATAATCTGATTTGTGATTTGAGAAATATTCCATGACTAAAGAACATAGGGAGGTGTTAAAGGTCACATACAATAGCACCTTGGCTACTAGACTGAGGCAACTAATTCTCAAGTTTAACCAATATATACTTGATCGAAGCACTCGATGATCCAACATCTTGATGTGTGAAAGATATCATCCAAGAGTTACAAAATGTTGGATATGAGCTCACAGATGAATAATAGGTTTTAGTTGTCAATAGGTAACTGTCTGTGTAGACTTGGGGACATGTGAAGCTTGCACTAATGCATAATGAGTTAAGACATTCGATTGTGTTGCCAATCTCTTTAAGTTGGGGGCTGACCACAAAGAGTTAGGATGCACACAAGTAGTTGTTCTTGTTGCACATGTTCGTCAACATAAGCTAAGTAAAGTCAAGTGTGTGGATAAGCATATTACTGCTAGATAAAATGACAATCAAAGTTAAAGCTTGTCCGACAAAGCTATGAAGTGTCATCGAGGAAAGAGGGGTGGAAAGAAAGACCTAAGCAAGGTTAGTGCTTTAATTGCAAGAAGATAGGTTGCTTTGCTCGTGACTACACTGAGTCGAAGAAGTTAAGGCCTATGAGAAACTCTCTAAATTCTTTTGTTTGCTTGCATGTATTAGTTGCTAATTCTTTCCTTGGTTGGGTTGTAGATACATGAGCAACAAAACATAAGACTAAAGATTGAGATATAGATATCATCGAGTGCCAACATGCAACTACTACATTTCTATGGGGAATGATGCATGAGAAGAAGTCCTTGGAGATGGTATATACCAACTAAACCTCAACACAAGGCGTAAGTTACTTTTTAGTGATGTGAAATATGCTCATGGCATCTAATGTAATTTAGTTTTAGTTAATGGACTTTTGAGATAAAGTTTTCTTTTCTATTTGGGATCACTAGTTTGTATATTTTTCTTGGTAAAGACCTTTATGGATTAGATTTTATTCATAACAATATTTTTGTGTTAGAATTATCACAAGATTATGTTTCTTTTGTCTTTTATACTATATATATATATAGATATATTATTTCTGATCCTGTTAAATGGCAAGCGAATTGGGCACATAGGAAAAGAAAGGATGACTAGGTTAGCTCGATAAGGCCCATTGAAGCCTTCGCTAAAGTTAACCTCATTGTGTATGAACTATGTATTGTGGGAAAGACTTGCTAGAAGTCTTTTTGGAAAGGCTAAGAGGACCACTCATTCTTTAGGCTTAGTCCACTTTGACATATGCGGGCTCGTTAATGTAAGGGCACAACATGTTAATAGTATTTTCTTACTTTTATTGATGATTATTTGTGTTGTGGGTCAATATATCTCTTATCTCATTTGTCAGAAGCATTTTAATTATTTTAGGCAATTCTTGATTATGATTGAGAAACAAAGGGATAAAAACAAACTTAAGGTTCTTCGTATTGATACAAGGCGAGAATATTTGTCTAATTAATTTAGATAATTGTGTGAGGAAAATGGAATAATAAGACAATTAATGATTCCACCCACTCCACAACATAATGAGATTGTAGAGAGGAGAAATTGAACATTTCTGAATATGGCTAGATCAATAATGGCCTAAGCCAATCTTCCAATAATATTTTAAGAAGATGTAATTTTAACTGTCTCTTACATTTTGAACTATGTGCCTCCAAATCGGTTGCTTCAACACCCATGAACTTTGCCATAGGATAAAGCCTAATTTAGAAGGGTTACAACTCAGGGGGTTGGTAGGGTTTGTCCGTAGTATTTCTGACAAGCATGGGAAGCTTGGCATTAGAGCAAGTAAACATGTCTTTATAAGATATTATGAGTATTTAAATAGATATGCTGTGTATGACAAGTAGCCTAATGAATAAATGACTAAGATTGAGTCCAGCAATGTAGATGTCCTTGAGAAGGATTCCCAAACTATAGGAGAAGTAAAAGATCTTGAACTATACGAGAACAAGATCCTTAGTACGACACATCTATCTTTGGCAATGGTGGGGGCTTACAACCTTACCTAGTAATTGTCATGGATGATGAGAGTGACCCTAGAGCTAGTAAGAGTGTTCCATTGGAAAAAAACTCTCAAAATCTATAGCTATACATAAACAAAAGTGGAGCAACACCATATCAAAGTTATGAAGTCCAAGGAGAATCTTTCATGCATGAGCACTTCTGTAGATATTGATGAGCCTGTAACTTCTCCAAATGTGAATGAGTGGATAACTACACTGGAAGATGAGATGAACTCAATGGCCAAGAACCATATATAGGTGTTAGTTAATCTTCCAACTGGATGTAAAGCTATTAGGAACAAGTGTTTTAAAGGTCAAGCGAAAGTAAATGGGTCAATTGACAAGTACAAAGCTGAACTTGTGGCAAAGGATTATATCTAAAAGGAATGGATAGACAATTAAGAGACATTTTCTCTAATGGTGAAGTTTGCCTTTATTTGCTTGATTTTAGCTATAGTCGTCATTTAGATCTTGAATGATTTTAGATGGATGATAAGACAACATTAATTTCTCAATAGAGAATGATGAGGAGATCTATTTGAATCAACTAAGAGGTTTTATAAAATGGGACAAGAGCGTAAAGTTTGCTAATTAAAACATTCCATCTATGGCTTAAAATAATTATCTAAATAATTATACCATCGATTTTATCAAGATATCTTATTGGTAGGCTACATAATGATTAAAGAAGATTGCTGTGTGTATGTCAAGAGATGTGGCAAGAGTTTTTTGACACTTTTGCTGTATGTGGATGTTATTTTGTTGGTCAGAAATGATGTGAAACTGATTTGCTCCACTTCAAATTGCTATCTTCCTAATTTGACATGAAGGACATGGGAGAAGCTGAATATATAGTGTTAAGATACACTGAGATTGTTATACAAGATAATTGAGTTTGTATCAAGAGACTTACATTAAGGGTATTACAGAACAATTTATGAATAACGATAACCCAATAGGCACACCAATGGATAAAATTTGTGTTCTTAGCAAAAGAATGCATCTGAAGACAAAAAAGAAAGAAAATTGCATGGCTAATGTTCTATCTGTGAGTACTGTAGGAAGTCTAGTGTACTTTATGATGTGTAATCAACTAAACCTACACTTCGTAGTTGGGATAGTGAGTAAATATCAAAATAACCTTAGATCCATCTATTAGGTAATGATCAAAGGATACTTAGATATTTGAGGGACAAGTGATCTCACTTTATGCAACCATGGAGGTAATCTAAGACTAATTGGATATAACAATATTGATGGATCAGCAGACAAAGATGAATACAAATCCACATTGAGATTTGTATTCTTACTAGGAGGAGCTATTATTACTTGGTGTAGCAAGAAGCAACCTTGCACCTCTTTGTCCATAATGGAAGTAGAATATGTTGCTTGTACATTAATAGTGCAAGAGACTATCTGGTTGTGCATATGTTTTCAAAGTTACACATTTCCATACATGTTGACGATGTAATTGTTATCTATTGTGATAACATACTTGGTTTGGCATATGCTAACAACCCCAAGTACCATGGGAAGACCAAGCTTATGGATATTAGATGTCATTTTATTTGAGATAGTATTGAGCAAGGACAAGTAGTTCTCAAGGATATTTCTACTAGCGATATAGTCACTGATCTATTACCAAGCCTTTACATAGAGATGTGTTCCAAAGGTATGTTATTAGTATGGGACTTTGTAGGGTTTGATTATTAGCTCATATGGACCTTTCTTGATTAATGAAATTATGATACTTTTTCATTCTTATGTTAGTGTACTAGGTCTATGATATATGTGAATGTCACTAGGCTTTGATTGATCTACTTAATGGGCAATTGCCCTAACATATTGATAGTGAGTAGGATAAGACTTCTATATCATGTATTCATTGTTGAAATGTATATGAATGATTGCCTTCGTGCTTTGAAAAACAAAGAAGGTAAACACAACTTAAAGTTGCCTTAGCTTTAAGTTAAGATGAGAACATGTTTGACTGATTATGAAGTATGATCAAGCTTCATAAAAGTTAACTTGTAGTCAAATGTGCAAACTACTAAAAGGTGTTTTGGATGTGACAGTCTGCTATTGCATAAGTTAGGCACTTCAATAATAAATGGACTAAGGTTCGTATGATATTAAAAGCGTACCATGCCTAAATTGAGTGGGAGCTCAACTATAACTTGTATTCATACTACATGTGCTATGCAACAACTTCTAAGAAGAGTGAATGTGTTGCTACTTTGTCACCATGTTAGCTATTACTCTTTCTTGTACCCTTTGGGATTTTGGACCATGTCATGAAGTGCAAGCTTGATGACGCTACTTTAGCATGTCTCCAATGGTCATGATTAATTCGATTTGTCAAAGCATGACTAGAAAGGTTGTTAAGCCTAAGCAAATTATCATGAAGGGATGAGGAAAAACTAAAGTTAGTAACCTGCTCTTGTTCTATATCTCATAGGTCGGCCAACTAAGTTAAAAGCATTTGACATAGTCATGAGTATAGATACATGATGGAAAGAGTTAAGCATGATCTACTTGTTATTGAGGGGTCTAAGATGTTTAATCTAGTAAGATTATATAGTTTGGGGTACAAAGCGAGTTTTGAGTTGAAGGGCTATAATAGTTTGGTGATGACTTAATATAACTCTCTTCACTTGTTCTTTTTTCACTTGGTTGCATGCCTTTTTCCTTATATGAAAGAAAAGATGTGAGATTGAGAAAAATTGTGAACTTGATGAGATTGAGTCAAATATGAATTAGTGGGAGATATTACAAATTGAATTAGATTTTGAACTCTTGACCTAATAGACATCTGTATTTGAATAGGATCTTTTCTACATTCAGAAGGAATCATATTTTTTATTAGATTAGAACTCTTCAATGTGAAGAGAAGTAGATAGATAATGCTCATCCATATTTAGAAGAATAACTTTCTCTTAAGTAAGATGGTTATTATCTATATCTCTTTTGATATTCTTAGTTGGATTAAACTCTTTGAAGGCTCACCTATAAATAGACACTTTTCCTAGTAGTTTAGAATTCACAACTTGTGTATTCACTCTTCAAAGATCCCATCAAATTCATGGGTTATCACCAAATAATCTTTGCCAGTTGAAGGTATGTAAGCTTGTGGAAGCTCTAGTAGCAACTATTAAAATGGTACCCTACATGCCAATTAGATTAGGGTGAAAGCTATTTCACTTGTGATACAATCTTGATTGAATGATATTCTTTAAATGGCCATATTTATCTTATGCTTATATTTCTTTACTAGCATTTGGTTGAAGCCCTTAGATTACTTAAGACTACAAAACTTGGTCATGCATTGGGTAGTGATCATGGAATAAGTCTTACATGGTCGTGATCTTAAATCTTCCAAGGTGTAGAATCTTATGAAAACAAAGGCATTTAAGATTCAAATAGACTTGCACTAACGATGCACAGATACAAGAGTTGTATATTGCTCTGTTCCATGAGTAATGTCATATGAGATACGGTTACATGTTAGTAGGTGCTTGTTAGGGAACAAGACACTGAAGATTCGTATGGAGAATCTACTAGATAGCCATAATGGCAAGTTAGTGGCAAGTTCTCTAACTTATGCCAGTACATAAAATTAGTCCTTTAATCGGAGGATCCATGGTAATATTGTGTTTAGGTCTTCATGCTTTGACTCTTCTTTGACCACATAGTAGGTTTTTCAAATGGAGATTGGGTATGAGCTACTTATACATGAAGGTTCGTGAGATCTAAGATGGGATTGGACTCATTATCATTGTGAAAGGCGAGTACATCTCTTAGGTATTCTATAATGATCGATTCTAGGAAGTCTTTGAGCAAGGTAGTATGATAATTAGGAAAAGGAGTTATCCAAAGATGAGGTCATAAATTGGAATCAAACATTGGGAATAGAAACATAGTATTGAGGTTATTAGAGAGTCGACAAATATCTTACCTTAGACATCTTTTGAGAGATAGGAGATGGAAGGACTATATGTGCATGGTATATATGGAGCCAGAGTAGTTCTCCAAAAGCATTCATTTCGGCCTACTAGTTGGGCTCCATGGGCTTGAAGTTGGACATCGACCATGGAGATTAGGTACTCTTCAATTAATTGAGATTAATTGAATTGAGTTAATTAATTTAAAGGAGTTTAAACTAAAGAGAATATTTGATATTCCAAAGTCAGAAAGAGTTGTGGGCCAATGTCCAATGAGTGATAGAATCCAATGGGTCACACATAAAAGCCAATTGCATATCCTAGGTGATGGAGGGGAATTTTCTAAGAGATAGAAAAGTTCTCACATAACCGATTTGAAGGTAGATCGATTGACACTAATGTTGTAATCATTTTTGACTTGATCAATTTAATTGTTAAATTGATCTAATTAATTTAAGGAGTTAAATTAAGATCAATAAGCAAGGAGTTAATTATTTAGTGCCAAATGTCTATCAATTGGTCAAGTTAACTTAGTTAACAATTGCTAGCTCAAAGAGTTAAGCTAAATGACTTAAAGAGTTAAGTCAAGATGATTAATTAAATTAAAGGATTTTAATTTAATTAAAATGGAGAATTAATTTTGGAGGGAAAATTCAAATGAAAGGTTCATTTGGTGTGGCATTAGAATTTATTTGGATGACATTTCATAAGATGAAATGAAGATATCAAATGAAATTCAGATGCACACATAATTTACATGCATGCCAACTTGCAAGGCAAGTGGGCAGTCCCCTCTTTGAAGAAGGTGTGATGCCACCTTGGTATCATCACACCATTCTCTCTCTATATATAGATGCAGAGAAGGGCCGCTAGCTGCAATTTTTGATGCAAGACATCACACTCCATGTGAATTAAATTCTCTCAAACTCTTCCTCCAATGTTCAAGTGTTGCCTCTTGTGTTGAAACTTTTCTTCTTTTCTTCTCCTAGCTCCAAATCAAGCCTTCATATTTGCATATTCTTCTATTTATTCTCCAGATAATATTGAGGAGAATTGGTGTTGCATTGGTGTGTGGATCTTAACATTAGAGGCAAGACAATTGGATTGCTATGCCTTTTGGAGATCCAGTTTTTGGCAGTAAATTTTGAGTGATTTCTGGAGGTGTTTCTGACTTCTGATTGAGCTGATTTTTGGATTGAAGATACATCAAGGAGTTGGTGATCTTTTGGTAGAAGTGTCACTCAAGTCGGAGTTCATTTGTCCAGTCAAAAGTTGATTATATTCTGCTGTGGTGCCGGGCGACAGATTCAAAGAGTTGAGATCTTCTTCCATCTTCCTTTGATTTTCTGAAAATCAAGGTATTCTTTTAACCAAATCTGAATCAATGGCATGTTTAGATCCTTAGTGACATGTGGTTTCAGTTTTTAAATTTTTGATTATTGGATCCTAGTGCTACATATGCCTTCAGCAACTATATGAGGTGAGAAGAAGAAATTGATAGAAAGCTATTTGAGGTTAATGGATGTGGGAATTGTATGCACTCAAGGCTCGTAGGCAAGCTTCGATCCAGGCTAGTATTTGTGAATCTTTCACTAATCCAATGGTAAACACTAGGCCACCCATGCCTCGATATCATGATTTATGTGATTAATGTTTACATACAAAAATCATGATTTCCCAATAGTGTCTAGAAATGGAAATACTTAGGGATTGAATCAAATAATTGTTTGAATCAGACTACGACATATATTTCCCAATGTGCTCATGAAGATCACTAATTGCAAATATAACCACATTCTCCTCTCTTATATCCATGTAACTACTGCACATCTATACAACTAACATTAGGATAGCATCTGTCATTGTTTCAATATATTATGAAATGCCAACTTCATCATAGTTCCGAAAACGTATTTTCCTTCAAATTCTAAGCAACATACTATGTGAATGCCACCTCAAACTAATAGTTTAGTTCACCCATTGTTTGGGTAATGTGTTTCAATTAAAAACAAAACCTATAATTTCTCTCTATTTTGTCCATATTCTTTATCAACAAAAGAAGCAAACAAGAAATGGTTACCATCTGTATAAGCCCTTTAAGTGTTCATTAGGCATTAAGCAACATTGGTAATTTAATTTTTTTTGTGTCTTATGTTTAGCTCCAGAAACCGTATTGTGGTGTGATGAACAAAATACTTCTTACATTTTCATTTGGAATACTTCCTATGAAACTTTTTAGATTATTTATCAAGCAATATTTCTTTCTTTACGTTTTCTTCAACAAAGGGAAGCTAACGGTAATAAATTGCAAATATATGTTGGAAGACATGAAAAACTTGGAAATAACATTTTTCTGTTATGAAGTTAGGGTTTGAGGTTTAAGCAACCGTACCTCTCCCATAAGTGCAGTAAATACGAATGGACTATTTTTGCTCAAGTGTAGTTGACCCTTTTTAAGTCTTTGTTTTTCCTCTCATTTCTTTATTTTTTTATGGAAATGAAGTGTGTTTAAGCTTCTTTGTTTTTTTTTTTTCCTTTTCCTTTTGTTTAGTTGTTATGATTGTCGTAATTTCTCAAGATCTAATTGGTCTTTATTAGAGAAATCGTAGATTAGTTTGATCAATAACAATTTGTAGTTTATAGACCATGCCACATTTGTGGTGAGAAAATAACGTTGGTGCTTGGTTTAGTCATCAGTTTTCTCATGGGACTAGTAATTAGTTTGATTGAGAACAATTTATAGCTTATAGACCATGCTACTTTTATGGTGCGGAAAAACAATGTTTCCTTTGATGTAGTCATTAATTTTCTCATGGGACTAATAATTAGTTTGGTCAAGAACAATTTATTGCTTATAGACCATGTTACTTTTATGGTGAGAAAAACAATGTTTCCTTTGATTTAGTCATTGCTTTTCTCATGGGACTAGTAATTAGTTTGATCAAGAGCAATTTATTGCGTATAGACCATGCTAACTTATGACGTGGAAAACAATGTTGTCTATTGCTTTTGATTTGAGACTAGTAAAATCATGCACTTGAAACCCAGATTTTGATTCCTGGTTAGCCTTTTTCCTTCTCTAATTTCTTTTAATTATATGATTCGTTATAACTCTAATTAGGTTATAATACTTTACACGTGTTTTCTTTTGAATAATCATTAATTCTTGGCGAGTTTGAGATTATGAAACAATTATAATCCTTTCAAATTTCATACCGAAATATATATAGCCTTGAAGCTATTTTATTAGATTTGTTAATTTAATTGTTTAGAATGAATTAAAAGATCTTCATCGTACACAGTAGTCTCCTTATATTTTATTTACACATGATATCTTAAGTTTACTAAATGAAAATGCACTTCCCCCATAAATAAATATCAAACTACAAGAAAAAAAATAAATTTGTGACAAAATAATAAGTAACAATGCAAAAGTTGTCACTAATTATGTATATTAAATGACAAAATATTTAGTTTTGTCACATTAATGATTTTTACAAATAAATAGTGACAAGAATAGTGTTCAAGTTGTTATCATAAATAATTAGTGATACATCTATGGTGACAATAAAAATTTTATCACAAATTATAGTGATAATTTTTGTTGTCATTAAGTTGTCATCATAGGGGTGTCACTAATTGTTAATGGTTATAAATTAAAATATTAATTTTTGTCACTATTGAGTCATGTTATGACAAAATAAAAATTTTTGTCACTTAAAAATAATCATATATTATTATTATTATTATTAAAATATTTCATTGAAATCTTAAAAATTGATAATATCTTGACACTTTATTTTGAAAACTTATGAACTTATTCTTTTTGAAAATTTTAGCATATCATATAAAATGTCCAAAAAGCTTATAATCTCATCAAAACTGAAATGTATTCTTAATTTTCTTTGATACAGTGTCAGTCTTTTTGTTTTATGTAAAATATCTTCAGTATTATCTTTTGATTCTCATAATAGAACTCATGCATAAAGACAAGGTAGTTACCATCTACAACCTACTATTGTTATAATTTTTTCTTTTTATTTATGTAAAAATTTTAATAAATATTGAAATTCCTAAAAAATTTTATTGTTGTTGTTGTTGTTCATTAGTTGATGTTCAACTTTATTGTCAAAAGTCAAAGAGATTGATTTAACATGCAGTTATACAGTAGAGGCTAAATGAGTTTGTTATATTTTTTTAATAGATATATGCAGTTTAAATAAGATATACGACTATTTTACTCTATAACAATTATTCTATTATGTACATAAAAATAATATATTGTAGTCCTTTATTATAGTAAAATCATATTCTTGAATCACATAAACGGAGTAATGATATCATAAATTTAATATCAAATATGGTGGCAACTATTGCATAAGCTAAGTGAAGAAGAGAAATACACCATGTTCATGCTAGAGAGAGAAGACAAGAATGAGTATTAGAAAGCAAGAAGATTTTCTCACAAGAAGGCATTGGTTATTGGTACTACCAAATCAGAAGGTTAAGACTAGCAAGTGCTGACTGCTGAGACGCATACGCATGCACATGAAGAGACATCAACTATATTGTCTACTAATCTAGGTTAGAATAATTTTTTAAGTTACCACTCAACTAATAGAATATATTTTATTTTGGGTAATAATATCCAAATATAGTAATGCATGATAAGTAATATAGTTAAAAAAAATTAGAAAATGGAAAATAAATTTTTGAATTTAATATTTTGAGAACATAATTTATATTATGAAAATGTATCCACTCTTGCTCTCTTGAACCGTAACTAAGATGTAACAACTCAACCATTGTATTAAAGACGTCTTTGTAAAGTAGCTCAAAATGTTGTGTAGACTGAAATAGTGTAATGCAATTATAACATTAAAATTATCTACTTTAGTGGCTCATGGAAAAATTAAGATAAACTTAGCACTTTGAAAATTAAATGATCAATGAAAAATTATTTTTTTAATTAACTTTGTCGCCTTGAATGTTTTATTAATTTTTTACTCTTGACTTTGTCCATACAAAATTAGGAACCTCGTGTGCTTCCTTTGCTGCTATTTTCTTTCTAAGTCAATTCCTATGCCAATCAATGTCAATATAGTGCAACATGACCAAATCGAACTATCGACCTCCCATGTCTCCATATCAATGAATATAGGTGCACAGATTTTTTATAATTATATACAGTAGCAATTTTTTTGGTGACCTTGATTCATAATCCAGCTAACCTCAAATCAATTTTAAATTCTAGTTTCAAGCATCACCTTCATATGTCAGAGGACGTAACAACCATCTCACCTTTAGGAAGCCTTAAATTCAATAGAATGTTGCTTTCTTAATTAAACATAAATTAATTATAATATTCATATGACTGATGTCTCCCAAGTAAAATGTATGAAAAATTTCAATACCTTGCATCATTGTTCCTCTATAGTGTCATTAGTCCACCCAACAACTATAGTTAGTGGTGGTCAATTAACTCCTTTAAGTTGTACAATATTTATTTCTAATATGGTACCAATGAATCAATAAGAAGGGTTAACATCATGGGCTCCACCTTCGCAATATAGAAAAGGTATCTGTAACTTCAAGAAAAAAGAATATATTCAAGTTATTATTTGTCCAATTTTATCAAGTTTATATCTTTAAATTCGCATTATCATATTACTATTTGCAAACTATTGAAATTTTCTAGTATGATATATAGGTTTTCATATAAATGCAGAGATTACTCGTGACAGGGACTTAAACTCTGGTTATAGCATTGAAAATGATGATATAAGACATGACAGAAGGCATATATCAAGCTTTACAAATCCTTACTATAACTGTGTAAGTGATTTTCACGAGATGCAACAAAATCCTTAATTACAACTTCCAACTCCCATAATTTGTCACTACTATTGGGCTAAGCTATTTAATGGCAAAATAAGAAACTTTTGTTGTAAAGGAGAGAAATTGTTCTCCTAAAAATTCCTATGCCTTATGAGCTTTATAATCTTTTCGTCGATCTATGTGCCGAGGGTAGGATATTCAGACAAATTATTCATACTTTTAATCATGTGTTCTCATTTAGCAATAGGTCATCAAGAGTTATATGTTTTCACAGCCCATGGATTAATTTATCACAGGATTAGTATTTCACTATTGTTTCTTGGAAAAAAGCCAAGATATATTTAAATGTTTATTTATGATGCAGATCATGAGATTGAAGATCATCTATTAATTAGAAAATGAGGATTAAATAGGACATTGATTAAAAAGATTAAGTGGATTGTTGATGCATATGACCATTTGCACATGTGTTAACTTGCTTGGCATCATGATGTTAACGATTGTAAGCTTTTCATTCAAGGGCAACTGACTAGAAAAACTTAATACATACTTCTAACAGCATTGCAAGTTGCAACTATTATAGTTGTACCCGTGAAGTAGCAGAAGCTACTGATAGGGATATCATTTTCTCAGAAAATTCAAGGTTGTTTGATCTATGTTAAGGAATTTTTAGGTAGTATGATTATTTGGAATACCCTCCATTACTTCCTTGCTATAGATAGTGATAGTCATACATAATGGCACTAGAGTTACTTGTAGTGATTATTATGCATATATGTTGTAGGTATTGTTTAATTTTACTTTAGTTGTATTTCATGTCAAAATAAATTAGTTGTTATAGTTTTATTTTGAATTATTTGGATATGTAATTCCTCATCTTTCTGCATGGAGGATGTTTTGTTGCAACAATACATTGTAGACAATTATATAAATTATATCAAGGTCTTCAAGATTGTTCAAATGCTGGAGAAACTGGTGCTAGTAATTTATGTGTTTCGTTGTATGTTTCTATTATTATGGATTATAATTACTTCGCTAGATGACAATGTGATGATATGTCATCTTCAATTAGCAAATGTTGGATGTTGTATTGCATTGCTGTCATCATTTCTAGAAGCCATTGCAATATGTATCAATATAGCAAGCTGCAATATTAGCAGTTTGGAAGTATGGTAAGTCAAATCTCATTATGACAATGATATACAATCCACCAGGCAGGAAATACAAAATGAGCTTTAACCTAGACAAATTCCTTAATGTTGGCCTTATTTATTAACTAGGATTTCTCAATCAAAATTTGAAGAGCTAAAAAGAGACATGTATACTAGAAGTGCCTCTGGAAGGTTGTAGCACATGTTTAGGTCATTGAGTTTCAAAAGAAAGGCCTGCCTCATGCTTAATGTTGTTTATCCTAGATGAAAATATCAAGCACAATATTCTAAATTTATGCTCACATAGTCATAGCAAAATTAACTAATAAAGACAATGAGTTTTTATTATATGACGTTTTTTGGAGGTACATGATACATAAGCCATATGGAGAAATGAATGGCAAAGTTCCTTGTATGTAAAATAGATTTTGCCAAATTTGTCCATATATTGCACGATTAAAGATTTACATTCTAAATATGCAACAGGTTCAATTATATAATTTTGAAAGAATCTCTGATGTGTTATATGATGAACAAAACTCTAGGACTATGTTGTCTAAGCTTTATAGAGTTTACAATGAAGGTAGTGAATTTAAAAGATATTTCTACAGTGAATTCCCTAAATACTATCAATAGATGGCAAAGTAAAAAGTTGGTGGAAAGGGATAATAACATAATAAAAAGTCATAACCTAAGTATTTGTTGTGTCAACAAATGAAGGATGGAAGTTTTATTTGAGCATCCTACTTAACCATGTTAGAGGGCTTGATCTATTTAATGATTTATTGAGTGTGAACAATGCATAATGCAACATTAAGCAAGCTACTGAAAATTCTATCCTTTCTGAAAAAAAGATGATGGTATTCATCAATGCTTCATTGAGGCATGATTTATTAGAATGCCATAGCTCTTAGACAATTGTTTGTGCAATTTTGATTTATTGCCAACCAACTCCAGTAAAAGGACTATGAGAAGAAAATTATGTGTACCTAATCAAGGACTAGCCCTCGTCAAGTTTCACAAATAAAGCACTTATCATCAACCCACTTTTGCATGATATAAATTGTTTACTTTTGCAACACAATAAAAGTTTGTAAGAATTATGTTTGCCTTACATTATTCAAAATAAAAAAGATTTTACCAACTCCTCTAGTTCAATAAAAGATAACTAGATGCACCAATTCCAAAGCATGACCTAAATGGTTCAAGGAAACTTGATTCAGACCAAATGCAAGCATTTAGCACCATCAAGAGTGCAATTGTGAGAAAGAAAAATGCAATTTTCTTTTTTTATGGCCCTAGTGGAAATGGAAAAACATTTCTATGTCAAGTTTTACTTACAAGTTTTCGCTTAGATAGGTAATAATACTTGCCATTCCAACATTAGGGATTGCAATAAACTAACTTCTTATTGGTAGAACAACTCATACAAAAATTAAAATACTAATTAATTAGATGCAAACTATCACGCATCAACAATCATTTGTGATGAGGCACCTATGGTCGATAGAATAGTAATTGAAATTATGGACTACAATCTAAGAGAAATGCTTGGAATTTACATACCATTTGGTGGGCAAGGTTTGATATTAGGGGTTGATTTTCATCAAGCTATTCATATTATTGTGGAGGTACATGGTCATAAGTTCTGAAAGTGAGCATTTCATAGCTGCAATTTTGGTCTAATGTCAAAGTTTTCCATTCAATAGAGAAGATTAGAGCCTAAAAATAATAAAAACTTATCGAACTTTTATTTTATGCTGGAAACGGTGACTAACTCATCGTGCAAGATGATATGATAAGGCTTCCAAAATCTATGGTGATACCATTAGATGGTGGACATTTAATTTGTCATCTAATTGGATCAATGTTTTTGGATCTTTGTTCACATATTTATGATCCTAAGTGTAGGATGTATAGAACACTAACAACTCCACTGAATAAAGAGGTCAACAATCTAAATGAACACATCATGAAGCTTTTCCAAGTGACAACTAAGTTATGTGTTACTCATTTGACTCTATGCCTCAGAACATGAATAATTTATACTTACTTGAATCTCTGAACTCCCTTTCTCTTAGTAATATCCAATCATAAAATTTAACTCTATACAAAAAGCAATGATTATGATTAAAATAAATTGACCCAAAAATTAGGCTATGTAGTGGCACTTGATTTATATATTGCATATTTGGTAGAAAAGTAATCAAGGTAGAAGTTTTGATTGACCAATTTAAGGGAACAAGAGTTTTTTAATCACACATTCCTTTAAACATATTAGAAGATGCAAAATGCCTTTTGAAGTGCGAATTAATAAATTCTAAGGACAAATAATACTATATATTGGTATTTATTTACCGGATTGTGTTTTCAATCATGGATAATTATTTTTTACTCTTTCCTGAGGTGTTTCTCAAATAAGCACAAAAGCGTTGGTTAAGAATGAAAAAATAAATGGGCTTCAAGGGATATACACAACGAACATAGTTTTCTTTGAAATTTTTTCCGAGTTGCAAGATAACTATGATTAAGAGGCATATTATGAACTTTTTAAATTCAAATGTTTCCCATGTTGAGATTTTCTTATCAAGTGTACTTTCCATACTGAAAATATGCCGATATAATTGAATGATAAATTATTTCATTTTTCGTGAGATTCATCACAACATTTACATCTATTTAGGTTTATGGAATTCTTTCTCCTTCTATAATATTAGTCATCGGGATCTTCTATTTAGTTGAAATTATAATCTTGAGCATTGAATTGGTGTATATATAAGGAATGTAGTTTGTAAAGATGTTTTGTTATCATCAACACATGACATAAATCATAAGTACTAAACTTATTTAACTTTCTATATGATATGAAAATTGCAGGAAAAAAATTGCACAGATGATAGTAGACGTATTTTCAATAGAAATATCTCTATCATATTATATTATATATTTTGTTAATGTAAGAGAAGATGGATCTACTAATAATTTAATTCCTTCTACTATTACTTACAATAAAGAATTGGATGAACAAATAGTATTATGATACATGTGGAAGGAGTTTCAATTGCAAACTACATTTTGAAGAGTATGTGACACAATATTTTTGGTACTCCAACACATTGTTAAAGTAGAAAACTCTTGTATTGATAAATTGTGATGATATTTGTAATATTTAAAAATGTAAACCTTTAAAGATGCAAATATTCAGTCCAGGTTGGAAAGCTATTGTAAGGATGAATGAGAATGATTTAGGGAAGTGAATTTTACGAGTTTTGAGTAAACAGTAAAGATAAAGGCATGTTTCAATTGTTTGCTTTTCAATTTTATATTTTAAAATATACTTCACAATTGTGAAAATGTGAACTACTTTGACAAGAAAAAAATAGATTGCTTTGGTAGAAGGATGATATTCAAATAAGGTAGGACAAACTTATACTTTAAGTAAGTTGCAATAATTTATGTTCTTTTAAATATACTTTTGCTAACAATGAAACAAAAAGGTATCACAAAAAAGAAAACATGGATGAGCTATACATACTTTTGATTTATAAGCACAACCTAATATGTATGTATCTTATTACTGAGGAAAAATATTAGAGATTTATAAGATGTTGATATAGAAAAGGTTTACCAAACTAAAAAGTCACACAAATTCATCAATTTATTACTGATTTACTTGATACATGATGCTTAATAATTTTCATTTTGGTATTTCAACTAATGACATCGAAGATTGTGCACGGACATCAAGGAATATAAGCTAGATTATAAAGTAGCTACAAGATAATTTTTTGCAAACTATTCAAAATTACATAAATAAATAAATAAATAAATATATATATTTATATATAATGGCACGCTACTAAAGCATGATGTTTCTATTTTCATAATTTCAGGTCTGTGGCAAAAGCATTCTATGAAGAGTTATAGTTGTACCTAAAAATCTTTATATATAAATTACTTATCCATGCTCTCTATTAATATATGTGTTTACAATTGTTTACATGTTGAAATTTATTTTGTGACTTTAATTAGCTACATGTTTTAAATATGTGTACTTTTATTATACTAAAGGAGAAATATTTACAAAAATTATGTGACATTCATAAAGTATTCATGTACACAGGAACCTCATGTGATAGTTTCTAGTTTTAAATATAAGATAAGAAAATCAATGCCAACAAAGAATTAATGAGGCACATATGTAAATATCAAACTATTCCACTATTTAAGAAGGTGCTTTCTCACACTCTATTTATTTATTATTTTTTGAATTTATCATTCAAAATTGGTGATTTTATTTTCAAAACTTTTGAGTTGGGAAGACTTTTGTTGGACCCTTAATTGAAGCCCTATGTTAGTAGAAGTCCTACAAGTTATGCCTTCCTCTAAGACTCCAATGCTTCCCATAAGAATCAAGGTATTTAGTTTATTTTACTACTTTATACTTTTACAAATTTCACCTATATCAATTACGTTAGCCAGTTTCCTACCAAAACAAGCATTTAAGTCCCTTGAATTGAAGATCAAACATAAACTATGTGTCCATAATTGGTGGACCATAACCTTGACGTTGTTGCTAGTCACTGAGGAAGGAAAGTATTTTTATTTTTTTAAATTTCAAGTAGTAATTTGTCTCCTGTTTCATTTCAAATATATATATATATATATGTGTGTGTGTGTGTGTGTGTGTGTGTAATTTATTACAACCAAGCACTTTTTAATAAGATATTTATTTTATTTGCTATATATTTGCTAGAATTGAAAATGAAATAATAATTAGAATAAAAAATTTGAGTTGGAATGATAACAGTCAAGACATAGTACTGTACAAAGTTAATTACACATGTTCCCTTAAGGTTTGAGCTATTTACAAAAAAACACAAAAAACTCTTAGAATTGCAAATGCCTCCTTGAAAATTACCTCCATCTTATATTTTGAAGCTATTATTACCCACCATTAAGGAAAATAATGATGTCAGGAGAAAACTTTTTTGCGAACTCCAAAATTTTCTCAAGGTACTATTTAGCAAATTTATTAAGAGAAAAGTGCAACCTACTTGTAATACTTTCAAATTTACAAGAATTCAATTTTACCTTCTTTATAAGCATACCAATTGGTAATTTGAGAAATTTTTTACTTTTTAATGCTTTTCATAGTATTGATATTTTTATCTAAAACACTGCACTATTATAAAACATATCATGACATTGACCCCTTTCAAATGCTAGAAAATTACAAAAGTACATTTTGAGCATAACATAACAATTCCTTCACAAATAACAACTACGATGCAATTCAATTATCCCCTGAAAATTTCATAAAATTACAAAATCTATTTGAACATGAATTGAGCATATCATACAACTTATAAATACTGTTGAATATTATATTTTCATCATTGTAAATGCCAAAATCTAACAAAATGAGTGTGGGGATACAAATATAACTTAGCCTCACTTCTTAGTTTTTAGATAAAAGAACCACTTACGAAAGTATCAACATTGTCCACTCCAGATAAAAATTTTATTCAAATTTTGTCCACCTTGCAAAATATTTTTCTATCCGGCCCTTCCAAATTCAATTCAAACTTAACTTAATTACATTATAATTAAAAAAATAAAAGTAATATCATTGTTTATCAACAAAATAGGATCAATTTTATGCATCTCTAGATGGTCTATGTTCAACACCCAAGTTGATAGTTTCCTAAATGAAAGTGGAGATGCTTTTAAGCTTCATTTTGTTTCTTATTTCTTTGTGTATTTTTTTTGAAGGATTGTTTAGGCTGAGAGCCTCTGAGTATGCTTGCTTGTGAGAAACGTTTTCACAATCAAGTCTCCAAACATGTTTTCCTTGAAAATGTATGTTTGATTGTGAGATAATTTTCTTACCCCCTAACCAAACTTTAGAAGATATTCCCTTAGCCTATTTTCTTCTCCTTAATAACTTTCTTCCCCCATCTTTATTTCAACTCTAAAGGTTTGGGTTTCTCCTTGCAGATTTCTTCTTTGATTGCCTAAAAAATTGAGAAAACCTCTAAGGGAAATCTTCAATGCTTTTCTCTTAGCTTGTCCCCCCTATTCATTCCATGAGCTAAGGGTTAGGTCTTTAGCCATAATAATCTTTTTGTCATTTGTGTTAGCTAGGGGCCTTTATGCACCATGTGTCACACACTATTCCCACACTATACACACACATTCACTTAATACGATTTGCTGCAAAGTGGTGTTGCTTGTGATACGGCATCCTCTGTCGTTCCTCTGAAAGTTTTTGTGCCCTATCTCCCTCTCCTCCGAAGCCCCTAGGTATTTTTCAGTTAATTATGTGCTATTGTATGTTGGTGAATTTTCGTGACAACATGTTTATGCTTTTATTATGATGTGGTCTCTCTTTTTCACATTGAATGTATGATTTAATTTTGGTTTAATTGATTGAGGTTTTTTTTTGTTGATCAGTTCTCTATTATTTCTTATTAGGGCTTTAATTTGGGATGGATTCATTAGTATATCATTTTTAATTACTAGTTTCAATTGTTGATTCATGGTTTTGTTATTTTCTATCAAAATCTATTTAGAACAACCTAAAATTGGAAAATAAATAATGAAAAGAAAAAAAAATTGGGTTGATCTTCATACTCATTGTAGAATAGCTTCTATTTCTTCTTTCAAGTTATAGGTTTTCTTAGATTTGGTGATCTTTCACAAATTCAATTCAACTATATTATGGTCTTCATTTATACATGGGGAAAAAATGGGACTTTTTTTCATTGAGTATATGTAATACCCTGACTTTTGGGTCACAAATTGTAAATTATTGTGGTAACAAAATAATATGTGGATCAAATAAATTATATGATTGTAACATCCCAAATCGGGAATACAAAAATTTTAAAATTAAATTTATAATAAAAATTTATTGATTAATGTTTAGAGGAAATGATTTAAAATAAATTTTGAGAAACACTAGAGTGGATTAAGCCTTAATTAAAACAAATTTAAAGTAAATAGGGTCTCTAGGGAATACTTGAAAATGTAAGGACTAGAAAATTAACTTGATTGGATGTAATTGTCAAAATTACGGCAATATGCAAGAAACAAAGGTTGGAGGACTCAATTGAAACCTAGGGGCCAAATTTTCAGGTGGTTATAAACTTAGGGACTACATTGAAGGCAGTGGATAATCCTAGGGTCAATTCCAAAAGGTGAAAAATACTTTTATATATATAGATTGAGGATGTAAATTTATCAAATTCTCAAAACTTAAACCTAGCCTCTTCCTAAGCTCAGGTTTTGCTCCACCATAGCTTAAAACTTAATACCAACACAATAGAAGCATTCCTCTCATCATGGTGAACATTTTTATACTAAAAATTAACCAAACCAACTGAGGAATTAACGAAAATTTAGAGGTCAATGGCATAAGGTAGAGGCAGTAATGGGTTGCCAATTTTTGGTGGTCGAAGTTAGCAATTGTTAGGTGGGTTGTGGTGGGCTCGACGTGAGGAACACAGTGGTGTGCTCAATTGAAAGTTTCAATGGCTAGCGTTGAAGTAGTTAGGGCTACAGAGAGGTGGCGATTAACTGATTTTAGTTCAATTGACTAGTGAGAAGATGATAGAAAAAAATTTGGTTCAACTGATTTTAGCTTCTATTTCTTCTTTCAAGTTACAGGTTTTCTTAGATTTGGTGATCTATCACAAATTTGGTTCAACTATATTATGGTCTTCATCTGTACATGGGGAAAAAATGAGACATTTTTTTTCATTGAGCATATGTAAAACCCCAACCTTTAGGTCAAAAATTGTAAATTATTATGTTAGCAAAATAATATGTGGATCAAATAAATTATGTGATTGCAACATCCCAAATCGAAAATACAAAAAATTTAAAGATAAAGTTAAAATTAAAATTTATTGATTAATATTTAGAGGAATTGAGTTAAAATAAATTTTGAGAAAAGCTAAAGGGGATTAGACCTTAATTAAATAAATTTAAAGTAAATAGGGTCTCTAGGGAATACTTGACAATATGAGGACTAGAAAATTAACCAGATTGGATGTGTCAAAATTATGGAATTGAGAGGGGTTAATACACAAGAAACAAAGGTAGGAGGACTTAATTGAAACTTGGGGGGCCAAATTGTCAAGCAGTTATAAACTTAAGGATTGCATTGAAGGTAGTGGAAAATTCTAGGGTCAATTCGGAATGGTTGAAAAATACTTTTATATATATAGATTGAGGATGAAAATTTATCAAATTCTCAAAACCTAATGCCAGCCTCTTCCTAAGCTCAGTTTTTACTCCATCGTAGCTTGAAACTTAATACTAACCTGATAGAAGCACTCCTTTCATCATGATGAATATTTTTATACTAAAATATTAACCAAACTAGTTAAAGAATTGACAAAAATTTGGAGGTCAACGACATAAGGTAAAGGTGGTGATAGGTTGCCAATTTTTGGTGGCTAAAGTTAGAAATTGTTGGGTGGGTTGTGATGGAATCGACATGAGGAACTGCTGAATTGTAGGTTTTAATGGCAAGCGACGAAGTAGTTAGGGTTGGACAGAGGTTGCAATTAATTGATTTTAGTTCAATTGACTAGCGAGGAGTTGATAAAAAGGTAAATTGTTTGAGGGCTTTTCCTGGGCTCAATGAGGCACACTTATTGGTCAATTTAGCTTAGAGTTTGGTAGCAGCAGACGGGGGCATTTTGGTAATCTTGGCATAGTAAGCTAGAAATTTCATTTTGGGTTCATCTAAGCTGGAATTAGGCTTTGATTTGGATTCAAACCTAGTCTAATTTGGTAAATTTCAATTTTGATCAATTGATTTAGCTTTGGTTTGATTAGGTCGAAAGTTAATTAGATTGGGATTTGGATGAGACCTTCACTCAGATAGACTAAGCCCAATTGGTCATGACTTTAATTATAAATTTAGTCTTTGACCTCAGATTGTGTAGACTTAGCTAAAAAAAATAAACTTAATTGACTTAATTGAAGAAGTTAAAAACTGAAGACATAGGATCAAAACTTAATCCTGGAAACCTAATTGACCAAATTAAGGAAATTGGTTGGCTAGGTTAAGGGGTATGATGATATTACTTATCGCCAAGTAAAGAATAAATCTACGTTGGTTGAATTGCATGTAAGACACATAACCCCAATCAAGTGTAAGATATAGGAAATGTTAATAATAAAGCCTAAATTGTTAAAGAATGGACGAATGATAAAGATATTAGCTTATTACCCTTAAATATTGCAATAGTATATTGGGAATGAAAAAGAATTCAAAAGACAGAATAACAAAATACATCTAAAACATTCTAAGCTATAAGTGTGGCACTATTAGAATTAGTTCTCTTGTGTTGCATTTTAAATGGAAATAGATGGTGTGGACATGGTTGATATAGGTGCAAAGAGGGTTATCATCACTCGGGAGCTACCAGGTGAGGTTTATACTTGATATATATTATGAGATTTCTTTGTTGGGAAAGAACATACATACTTCTAGTAATGTGATGTTGCATTATGTCCTTTCTACATGCATGGACTTGATATGTCATTCCGTAGCATTACATTCTTTATATACTTATCCCATGACTCTTTCATTGAACTTGGTAAATTGGTTGAATACCTCATACTATGCTATTATTAAGAAATCAATTTGTTGTCAGTACTGTTGCATTTCTAGCATTCTTGTCTCTGAACACTTGCATTGAATTTGAGATATTAGTCAAATACTCCACAAAATTCCTTTCTTAAAGGTTTCCCTTGAACAATGATCAGAAAATGATATTTTTCTGAATAACAGTATCTTTATCTGAAAGAACTTTGAGAAGTACTATTTAAAATTTGGAATTTTTAGATAGTCTCATCTAAACTAGATCTTAAATATGTTAATTGAACTATGTTAATTGAACTACATAACGTTTGAAGGTTTGAAACTATGATTTAAAAAATTAATTCTTAACTCAATCAATATATTTTATGATACTACATGTGAGGCAGTCATGCGACTAACTGTTGTTAATTTATACTTTTTACAAGATACTCTTGTTGATTAATCATTGTTGATATATACTTGTTGTGAGGTAGTCTTGCTGATTAGCTATTATTAATCAATACTTGTTGCAATGCAGTTTTACTTACTAGCCGTTGATAATCTATACTCTATGTGATGAGGTTTTGCTGACTAACCGTTATTGATTGATTACTTGGCCTATTATCAAATCTTATACTAATACCATAATGGAGTTTGAAAGTATTTTGTTTTATATGGTAATTGTGGCATATAAATTGTGTTGGCTGCTGGGACTCTCTTGTTTATGCATGTGAATAATAATACCCTTGGGGAATATTTTGGGCCCATATGTAGCACCCTTTCTTGGGATGAACCTTAGCTGAGGGGCCATTCAATTCAATCTTAATTCAAAATCTAAAGCAAGCAATAGGCCCATCAAAAATGTTTCAAACTTAATAGAATTAGTAGCGGATTTCAACCTTAAAAAATCTTAACAAGAGCATCATAGATAACAACGCACTTTAACTTAATCAACCTTTGCACAAACACTATACACACCTTAGGTGATCCTATGACATAAAACATAAGTACTAAGTACACACCATCTACAGTTTCAAAATGTTCGACATAATATATACACCCTATAGATGTTAAATTTAGACCTAACATCTCACAACATCTTTAGGGTTACAAAGCATGCCCAAGTATGCCCATTAACAAATATACATGCTATTCTAGTACAAAATTTTACTCACTAATCTGACTAAAAGTCCAAGCTTATCATTTAGTATTATTGGAGAAAATATATAAGAAGTGGTGGGTAAGTCCAAAGGACCTAGTGAGGGATATTCATAATAAACAACATAGGGATTTGTTGGGAAAAATCAAACCAACAAATCATTAATTATCAACAAGAGCAAGAATAGATCGAATACAGGCAATCAAGTTTCAATTTATAAACAGATCAAGTACAGACAATCAAGAATGATCACAGGAATTAACAAGTTCAAAGCTATCAAGAGACACTAGCTCAGGGATTGTGATTGTTGGCTCGAATGGCCTAGGATCATCTCAATTGGATCTATTTAGGATAAATGGTCCATCTTAATCGAATCAGTTCGGGAGAAAATATAAATAGCTTGTTCGACCTGGACAATAGCCTGACCTAGACCAAGAACTTCATTACCCTTATTGTTCCACAAGCACGGTACAAATAATTAGACTATAGTTAAAATATAGATCAAAATATAAAAGATCTATCAGATTTACTTTATCATTAGTTCTAGGCTTACAGCTTATCCCATGCACATAGTAGAGATTAACGTTCTGTTACTAAGTCCAAGAGTTTGGGCTTACAGCTTATCCCAAGCATACAGCAAGGATTAATATCCCTTACTTAACCAAGTCACACAGGCTTATGGCTTATCCCATGCACATAATAGGGATTAACGTCTTATTACTTGTTCGAGAGTTTAGGGCTTACGGCTTATCTTATGCACATAGTAGATATTAACGTCCATTTACTTCCATATGACAATCATAAATTGTAATAAATAACAAAATTAAAGGATAACAAACAATCAGATAACCAATAAATGGGAACAAGTATAGAACAATATCAAGTATTGATTGAGATAAATAACAAGACAATGACAAGTACCGAAAGATAACAAGTTCAAGATAGATAACACCCAAAATTCTTGGGTGCCAAAATGAACAAGAACTAGCTAATTAGAGTGAAATAGGTACTAACCCTCATTGGGGTATACAATTCAAGCAATTGATTATGATCAAGTACACAATCAAGTACAAATCTCAAATAAACGAGCAATATGATTCAAACATTCACGAGCAGGTACAATCAAGCAAGTTAACCCTCACGGGGGTTATACCACAAGAACAAGTAGATATAATAAGGCTAGGATGATAGAACCTCACTTCCACAGTCTCAAAAAAAGCCACCACAGTATGCCATTTACTAATCTGTGGGATCCACTCTCTGTCACCTAACCAAAAGAGTATCATAGTTAAATCCACATTTAACCTTAATTTTTACTAGTATACTTATCAATATTCCAAAACCACTAATTATCCACTTAACATAATAGTTATAGGGCTTAAGTGGTGCTATCAATACAAATTTGTCAATTAAGCCACTAATACAGAAATAGTCATGAGATTCACCTTAATTATCAAAGAAGTATAAAATAGTTCCTATTTACATATTATCCTCATATACTCATCCCGAAACATCAATAATAGTTCAATTATCTCCATTAACCCAATTTTGTCACTCAAATCTCAAATCCATAAAATTAGGGTTTTGTTATTATAATACTTGATAATTTCCCATAATTTTCATAAAATAATACTATCCAATTTTACTAAACTCATACTGGCACATGCATACATCGAGTCTTAATCCCATATCATCTCAAATCATCCAATTATCATATCTCAAGTTTTAATTTCATAAATCATAGTTAAATTGCTTAATTATCTCAATTAATCCTAACATTACATAAAATAATGCAAATTCGAGCCCACTAATTACACTATAATCCATGCACTATTTTGTTATATATATAATCCATATGGTAACCTCATTTCATAGCATAGCATAATATTTGAAACAATACGGTAAAACATGTATATATATAACCGAACCTATTTCCCAACTCTTTTACCCACAAATTTGCTTAACTGGACCTCAAAACTATGAACCAAAGACACCACTGTGATACTCAAGATGAGATGAGGATTCTGTCTCAAAACTGTGGCCGCCGTTGGAGACAATCACCAACACCACTAAAATGTTCCTCTTCACCCTAATAATACAATGCTTTGATCAATTTTTCCAAATGTTGCCAAGAAAATGGCCAATTTCCACCTCTAAGACATGGCTTTCCCTCACGCCACTACAGATTCCCACCCTTATTTTGCCATCACCAATAGCTGGAATCCAAAACTAACTTCGCTAAATTCTTTCTTGAGCTGAACCCCTCATAAAGCACCCTTAGTTCATTGCAAAAGGTCACTGGAAAGTGGAAACCCACTAAGCTCCGTTGCTGCTTATTCAGCCTTCACATTTTCTAGTGGCCTACTATTCAACCACTATGTATGAGGTATCAACGCAATGCTAAGGTCAATAGAAAGTGAGTTTTTAGGTTGGTTCTGGGGAAAAACAAGTTGTTGGAGAGACGCCAAAGGGTGAGAAGGGGATTTGATGGAAAAGATTGGGGGAAAATGAGGGTGGAAATGAAAATTGATATATTTATAGGGAACTTTTCTAGCTTTTCAATTTGATCCTAGAAACTTTTTACTTTGTTCAATTGGGTCCACTAGATTTGTTTTTCCTTCAATTAGGCCCCCAGAAAATCTTAGTGCATAAGATAGACCCTTTGACCCAAAGTAATAGCCATGTAACCCCAAAAGTTTCCAAGTTTAGTCCAATTAAGTTTCTGAAAATTGCAAATTTACCTACAAAACTTTAAAAAAATTTACAACTAAGTCATTTTATATTATTTTTCCAAAATATCAAATTTTAGGTGTTACACCATAGGACTAGTTGGCAAGACGACCAGGATAGCATCTAGATATCGATGGCTGGTCAACCTGCTAGGACATGATTTGCAATTGTGACTTAAGGGCAATTAAAGGTTGGCTGCTGCTTGAAACTTCATCGAAAAGGATTAATCCTAACAATTCATACTACACAAGTTTTTTGGAGAGTTGGCCACTTGTTGAGGCAATATAAGGTACCATTGTATAGATTGTTGGGAGTCATAAGGAGAAGACTATCCCATAGTCGGATTCATGAAATATGCACATACAACTAATTTTATGAGATGTTCTTGTACAACCAATTTTATATTTGATAAATTGAACGATATCCTAAATTTTGAATCTAAGCCTTTTTATGATTTAGAAGGTTCTCATACACTTGGTTTTTTAAAATTGATCCAGCTCTTGAGTTTGAAATATGAGATTTTTCATGAAATTTATTTAAAACTTGAGAGGTCTCGTTGCTGGTATGGGATAGCATGGAGTCAGTTCATGATATGTAACACCTAACATAACATTACTCTCTTTCTTGATGTTGCGAAATCTGTCTATTATTTAACAACACGTTCTCTTGGCATGTACTTAAAGTTGTTCGTATGTTGATCAAATCTTTTCATATACTGCATATTTGTTGTTATTGTTGTCCATGCATTTTTATTATTACCTCACTAATTCATTTGGAATTACTCTCTTTGTACTATTTCTTTATATTTTTTGCCCTAGATTGAGGAATGAGGGGCACCATAAGCATGGGCCATGTTGTGTATAGTGTAAATAATGTTATCCAGGAATATATGAATCGTAAGAATATGGTATGTGTTTGTAATGTAAATAATATGTCCATCATTAGGCCATTATCTTTATCTTTTAATGAGGTGTAACATGTTGGAACTAGTGAAGTTTGACATGAGTAAGTAGCTTAAAATTGTGAGTCTTTAAGTGATAGTGAATTATGAAAACTCTGGTTTGGCTTACAATTTTGCAGCATGACTAATTGACATAGATGTCATTAATGATTATGATCTTACTTATCATTTGGGGTGTTATGGATATGTTTAAATTGAAAATTGAAAATTCGATTGGAGTAGCACTTTGTTTGGGAGCAAGCGCCTCTTAGATTGGCTCTATAGTATGAAAATTAGTTTTGATTATATATTTTTATTTTTAGGGTGAAATTTTGGGTACTTTTTTACTTTATTCTTATTGATGCATATTGAAGCTTGGAGATTTTCATGTAATTTTAGAGTCTCTTTTGTTAAAGGTTTCATAAAACTAAGCAATTTTTATTTTTATTTTTTTGCGTTTTTTGAACTATGACATCCCTATAGAATCTATTTGAGGTGTTGTTATTATTCACTATGCCTTTTGCCTTCCTATGTTATACACTTTAAGGTTTGTATAACTTAACATGTAGTCTTTCATTTAATTGCGTTAGATATTGTTAAAAATTTTGTATATGTATTATGTGACTTTGAATATACATGCTGCTTCTTTTCTTAAGCTCAAACATGTTTGCTTTTGTGTCAATATTATAGTTTATAGTTTTTTATATGTTCAATTTATGTTTTGTTTCTTTTTTATTTTGGTGATAAATTTGATATATTTAGTTTTGTTATGGTTGATGTTGCAATATTTTAAGTTCATTATTTTTTGAAGCATACACTACATTAGAATAGAGGCCATGCTTGGGGTTTTTAGGCCACGAGTAGAGAAGTAAGTGATTCTCCCATGGTCTACTTTAGGACATATGTGCATGATTGGGAATTATTCGTTCTCACCGGCCTTCAATCTATTCATATGTCTGTTCGGATATGTTAATAGTAAAGGTTTTCCTTGTTATAACCCATGTGATGAGGTATATTGGAGTTTCTATTCACTAATATTTTCACTTGACTCACCCTTTTCTTTATAAATATGCTTGCCTGTCTGTCTATTTATTCCCTGTGCATGGTTGATTTGGTTTGTTATTGTTGTTCTCTTCGCATGATTAACTTTATATTTGTGCATCAGTCTTCATTTCTATAGCTATCTATTAGTTGAGGCTTTATTGTTCCATAGTGTTTGAGTTGAGGTATTTTTCATTGATTTGAAATTGATGTACCAAGGGTCCTTGCATTGCTAGAGGATCCAGGTTGCATTAGGTATTGTAGTAGTTTCCACCATGTGCATTTTTCATTAAGTTTTGGGTAGGAATGCATCAAACATATTTCATTATGTTAGTGGATAGCATGTGCATTGTTGGCTACAAATCATGATTGTAGTCAACCAAAAAAGGGATGACAAACAATAATATTGATTTTGGTTTTTGACATAAGAGGACAGAAGTACACGTTTGTGTTCTACCTTAACGGTAATCGAACATTTATAAATATGGTTTAGTTATAAACTTTCCCAACCAATTAGGGTAATTGGATGGTGTGTGTGAACATATTCCAACAATGCAAATAACAATTTAAATTTTAAAAACAAAGACTAAATAAGAAATAAATTTTTTTGGTAAAATAAATGTTGATCGGGATCAATAATTGGAATAAAGGATTGTAATTCCAAATTTAACTAATAGCATATGAGAATTAAAAACCATATCTTAATGTAATGGTTAATAATTAAATTAAATTAAGTTAACAAAATTTCCAATTCATTTAATTTGAGATATTTATTCGAAAGTAAATAATATGGTAATAGATAAGGATTAAAGCCTAATTTATAAAATTTTACTAACAATGGAAATTGGCCTCTATATAAGTAATAAAACTGTAATTATAAACTTATTATAATAAATTATTAAAAAGTATAGTGGAAATATATAATAAATATCAATAAAAAATTGGACACATTTTATTTTATATTATATTATAATAATGCAACATTTCACTGAATAAATATACAATAACATAATATATTAGTAGTTGATATATCAATAAAAAATAATATATTAATAAAATATTAGAAAATTTTGTATTTAAAATTTATTCTAGTTAATTGTTTTAAGTGTAGACAAGTATAAATAATATATATGAAACCAAATGAATAAATTTAAAATAAATTTAATAAGTAAAATGAAAATGTGAGGTTGGGCATTATTACATTTAGGTAAGTCAAATAGAAGTGCATGATACTAGGAGACTACATTGTATTTAGGGATTGAGCAATTTGGAATAAATGTGAACTGTGATTATCTACGTTTGAACAAAAATTGCTAAGCGAATTGATGAATCTTGTTGTACTTTGATTAGGACCATCTAAGTTGGAGAATATGCCAGTACTAAACTACATTTATGTATAAGGGTTTTATTTAATTGTGTATTGCTTTGTTCATACTTTGACAATTATTTTCGATCATGCTTGTGTTATTTGTATATTATTCTTTAATTTTAATAAAATATTTGTAAGTCATGCACATGCTTACAATTACACATTAGAATATCAATTACAATTAAGAATATGACATTGCACATAGATGGAATCAAGTTAGCCACATAAGTAACCACGATGAGGATGCTGTATGGCCTAAGCAAAATGAAATAGTCTTTATCATGCTTATGTGTGATGAAGTTATTCAAGGTAGTGTATTTGAAGCAAAATTCTTGCATTTCCAATAGAATAACTTGATAGTAAAGATGGAAATGGTGTGTCTAGCGTATAAGTATTATGTGAAATCGCTTCAAAGGAAAAGTGAGAAGTTTAATGATAAGTGGAAGAGATACCATAGATTGCTTATGACTGATATAGGATTTAGGTGGTATGATGAGAACAACGTGCCTACAGCCTCAAAAGAGTGTGGGGCGAGGTGGTTAGCGGTGCGTGGCTTTGTTTTTCTCTATCTTACTATGCATTATTCAACCTATCGCACACACTTACATTAATATTAATTTCAAAATTATTAATACTAACCTTACTCTTTAAATGGAGGTTAATCCTAGAGATGTATCTCTTTGAACAAAGTCATTGCACCACTACAGAGAGCTTACTACTATTTGTGTACTTACTACTACCACGGGTCAGATAGCGAGGGCATCGACCCAAGGCTCATTGCTTGAGGGTTAATGGTACCAGTGTGAGGATGATTATTTTGGGACTAGTGGAAACAGTGCCCACAATATAGGAGATAATTTTGATGATACTGGATGTTCAACACCTCTAGTATGCTAGATCCTCTGACCTTATTTCAAAGCATCCTCTTCCATCTCTATGTCCTCATACTGAAAAAAGCTTTATGATCTAGCAGTTATTTTTTACATGCACTATTTCACTTGAGCTAATGAGGCCATTGCTTCACAAAATTATTTTGACCCAATGACTACAGTGGAGATGTGTAGTCAAAAAGGTTTACATCTAGCAAAGGATTGCGATCTAGATCCCCTCACCCTTATTTTAAAGCATCATTCTCCATTTGTATGTCTTCCAACCAAAAAAAGGTTTATAATTTAGCAATTATTTTTGCCACGCATTCTTTCACTTGAGCTAATGAGGTAATTGCTTCATAGAGTGATCCTAACTCAATTACTACCGTGAAGATATATGTTCAAAAGTTGGGCAAGATTATTGATCTACTCAATGACCCATTCTATACCACTTTTACAAAATTGCAGGTGCTAACCCATCATAGGGTGTTCTTTACCCTCTATCTCGTTCGTAGGCATGGCTACTTGGAGAAGTTTCCATGGTTGTCTATCTGCCTAATTGATTTCCTCATATGTTATGCTAATATGAATTTTAAATGCACTCTTATAATTTTCTACTTTTCTTATTCAGACACAATATTTTTTTCCTTTTTGTGTGTGTGTTTGACCATGTATGTCGTTCTTTTATTCATAATACCATCCCTTCGCTATTTGTTTGCCTATAATTATAAAGTGGCAACAATTGAGTATTGACTATGTGATTATTTTAAATTTTTATTGGATTGGAATTTTGATAGGATTAAGTGTTTAAAAAAATGAAGGTATATGTAATGATGTTAGTGATAATGTAGTAGATGATGTCTTCAACAACAACCAATGATAGTTGTAATGCTAGAAGGAGAAATCCAAACTATGCATTTGGAGGTTTTTTATATTTGTACAAGGCCTCTCTTTACATTTTTTTAAAACTAGTAGAGAACACCGTTTAGGGATCCTCGATATCACTCGGATTGATTGACTGAGTTGTTTTAACAATACGATGGTCATTTTTTTGAACAATTGAAGATGAGTAAGAATACATTTTATCTGCTTTATCACAAGATAAGAGACTATGGCCTAATTCTAGGACATCAACATAGTAGGTTTGTAATTGAGGAGAGTATTGTCGTATTCATTCAAATAGCTCCCATGCACCATTTCATAAAATAGTGTCAAATGATTCCAACATTCCACTAAGATTATATCATGTCACGTGAAGCTAGTGCACGATGCTCTATGTGACCTAATATTTGAATACATACGCTATTTAGATTTTAACACAGTATTCGATTACATACAACATAATAGAAACTTGTATCCCTAGTTTAAAATAAGACCCCAACTTACTCTGTTGTGTGTCCGTTTTATTGTTTTATAGCTTATTTTAGAATTTTTGCCAATAAAATTGTGTCGATGCCATTGACAGCACTATTATACCGACATGGATACCTGCAAATAAGCATGGTGCATATTACTGTACAAAGGCTTATATTGCACGAAATGTTATGATGGTGTGTGATTTCAACCTCATGTTCGCATTCATTCTTGCCGATTATGGAAAGGAATGCCAACGATACTAGAGTTTTTCTTAATGCATTATCCAATCTAGAGTACAACTTTCCTTGGCCTCCTCCAGATAATTTACAAAGCAAACCTATAATCTATGCCTTATTCTATCTCATATTCAATAGTTAACTCATAATAATTACAAATTCTTTATAGATAAGTACTATTATTTAACTTCAAGAACATAAATTCTTGGATTTATGTCGCCATAGAAATGTGAACAGTATTATATTCTTAAATAATCCAGGCCAAACTATTGACCTCGTACACTGAGATAAATGTTCAATTGCCGCCAGTCATTGCCAGGAACCATATCGAGTGTTGCTTTTGTATTTTGAAGAAACACTTCCTAATTGTGCAAGGTTTGATGCCTTATTACCTAGTGTTGACGCAATCTAACATTGTCATAGCTTGTTATGTACTTGACAACTTTGTGTGCAAACATAATTTGTAAGATAATATCTTTGATAAGTATAATGACACAGACTACATGGATAAGGATGCCCAAGCTATTAGAATAGTACCCCACAAGCCTATAGAACTACTCTGTGTAATAGTCATGATATTTAATAAAATGGTCATCTTTATCTTGTGCATTTATGATATTTTTCACATGCATTTGGTTGAAACACTTAAATCATACTAGAATATGGGACTTGGTCACACATATGATAGTGATCATGAAATAAGTATCTATGATCATGATTTGAAATATTCTAAGTCATAGAATCTTTAGAGATGAGGCATTTAAGATTCGAATAGACTTGCACTAACGATATATACTCCAAGGGGTTGGTTGTTGCCTCATTTCATGGGCAATCTATGTTAGATACGGATGCATGTTAGTGGGTGCTTGTTAGAGAATAAGTTCACTAAAGACATGCTTAGAGAATCTACAAGGTAACTGAAGTCATATATCAATAGTGGGAAGTTCTTTATTTACGATAGTGTATATAATTAGTCCTTTAACTTGATGTTCCACAATTACCTTGTATTTAGGTCCTTATGCTTTGATTTTGTTCCAACCACATAGCAGGTTGCTTTGGTGAGTTCCAAGATGGGATCCATTTCGCTCGTCTATGAAAAATGGGTTGATTTCCTATGTATTTTATGATGATCAATTTCAAAAACATTTTTGCGCAAGGTAGTATGACAATTTGGAAAAGGAGTTTTTCAAAATTGAAATGATAATTAGGAATTGAATATCAAGAATAGATATATAGTTATCGAGGCTATTAGGGAATTGACAAAGATCTTGCTCTGAGCCACTTTCAAGAAATAGAAAATGGAATAATCACATTTTCATGGTAATCCTAAGTGGTAATGGTTCATACAAAATTAATTCATCTAATTGGTTATGCTCTATAGGCTTGTGCTAGATGTTGACTGTAGAGATTGGGTACTCTTCAATTAATAAAAATTAATTGAAAAGGTGATTAGTTTAAAAAAGCTTAGACAAATCAGAATATTTGATATTCATTAAATCACAAAGAGTTGTGAGCCCGTATCTAATTAATTAGTAAAATTAACATGTCACACAAAAAAGTTTAGAACACTCTAATAAGAGTTAGAGAAATTATTTGAGTTAGATAATTTAATTGGTCAAGTTGGGAAGAGACGAAGTTCACTAATTAAGAGTTGATCAAAATGACTTGCTTAATTTGAAGTGTTAAATTAATTAAATAATTTAAATAGTTAAATTAGACCAATTAAATTAAGGAGTTAATTTAATTAGGGCTATGTGACAATTTAATTAGTATAGTCAACTTAAAGAGTTAAGTTGATTTAATTAAATTAAGGAGTTAATTTAATT
>JACGDI010002511.1:885243-908865 GCA_014898725.1 Jacaranda copaia | reverse complement strand
AAGGATCTAATCATGCCTATGATTCAGATTTAGATAGAGGATTACCTTGATGAGTAAATCCAAGGGTTATCAAGTGAACACTTCACTAATTATAGAGTCTATTTGTTTGTGACGCAGCGAGAAGATTGCAATGATCACCCTATCAAATTGCCTAAAAAAATTATAAAAATATCTAAAGATAGCCAACACCTTGTAGAACTTCTAGTTAAAATTTTAGCTTGATTAGCCTTCTGGAATGTTCTGGAGAAAATCTCAAAGTTGGACCTCACGTAGATAAATCTCCAGAAATTGAGCAAGTCACACGTTTTGCCTCTATTGTAAAAGTCCACACACCAATAAGATCTTCCTAGATCTCTAGTCTTTTAGTTTAGATAAAACTAGAGATCTGGTGATGATGGAGGCTGAATTTGGGGTAGGAAGATGAAGAAAAAAAAGCTTAGCCTTCAACACATGAAATGCTAACTTGCAAATGTTTTGGAGGTAAATGAAGAATCTAATTCTTCACACCAATTAGCATTTTCTTATGGCCGGCCAACTATCTATATATATCTTTACCTATATATAGATGTGGAACAGTGTGATGTCAAGTTGGCATCACACATTCCATGAGGAGGGCGGCTAGTGGAGTGTGCTTAGGTGACAAAATTTGATTCTAAATTTCATTTGAATCTTAATTACATTTGAGATCTCATTTCAAATTAATTAAGATGCCATCTCAAATCTCATTTGAGTTTTCACTCTAAAATTCATTCTTCCTAATCAATCAAATTAAACTCTTTAATTTGATTAATTATCCATTAACTCTTTAAGTCAAATTAGCTCAACTCCTTAAGCTAAATTCATTAACTTAACTCTTAAAGTTAACTTAACCAATTGATGCTCATGTTGGCACCAAATAATTAAATCCTTAATTGTTGGTCTAATTTAACTCTTAAATTAGTTGATTAATTTAACACTTAAATTAATTAAGCCAAAATTGACCCTCAAAATATGGCCCCAAAAATTGGTCCATTAGGAGACACCATTTTCTAACTCCTTAAAACATTCTCTCCATTAATAAGGAAGCTCATTGGATTTTGTGTGTGACCCAATAGGTTCTACTTTCATTGGACATAAGCCCACAACTCCTTGTAACTTTTGAATATCTTATATTCATTCTAGTTTAGAACTTTTTTTAAACTAGTCGACTCAATTCAATTAATCTCATTAATTAAAGAGTACCCAATCTCCATGGTTGATGTCCAACCTCAAGCCCATGGAGCCCAACCAATTAGCTGAAATGAATATTTTGGAGAACCATCATTGCTCTACGTGTGCCATGCAAATACGGTCCTTCCGTCTCTTATTTCTCAAAAGAGGCTTAGGATAAGATATTTGTCGGCTCTCTAATAGCCTTGATACTATATGTCTATTCTCAATGTTCAATCACTGTTGTGTGACCTCACTTTTGGAAAACTTCTTTTCCAAATTATCACACCACCTTGCGCAAGAATATTTGGAAATCAATCGTTATAGAATACATAGGAGATATACTCGCTCTTTACAATAGCGAGGAGTTGAATTCCTTCTTAGATCTCACAAATCTTCATGCCAAGAAGCTCATACCTAATCTCAACCTGAACAGCTTGCTAAATAACCAAGGATGAGCCAAAGTATAAAGACCGGACACAAGGTTACCATGGATCCTCAAGTCAAAAGACTAACAATATAAACTAGCGTAAGCAGGAGAGCTAGCCAGTACTGACTTGCTACTACGGCTATCTAGTGGATTCTTTAATTGGTTTTCAATGTTTTGTTCTCTAACAAGCACCCACTAACATGTACCTATATCTCATACACTTGCTTATGGAATACAGTAATCTCCAACCAATAGATTTATGCATTGTTAGTGCAAGTTTGTCCGGATCTTAGATGCCCCATCTTATAAGATCCTATGATTTGGAAGATTTAAGATCACAACCATGTAGGACTTATCCCATGGTCACCAAACCAAGTCTTGTAGTCATAGGTGATCTAAAGGCTTCATCTAAATATAAGTATATTATAATATAACATAAGATGAAGATGGCCATAAAATAAATATCATTCAATCAAGATTATTTTACCAGAAAATAGTTTATACAAGGCCATTCTTATTGGCTTGTAGGGCATTATTTCAACAATAGATATATAGATACCTTTGGAGGTACTACAATTGGAGTAATTGCTATTGACGAACAAGATCTAGCATTTCGAGAATAGTACTTTAATGTTTGTAGAGGCATTTTGTGGAGATTGGAGCCAACGGCTTTGGTACATCTTTGCACAAATTTTTGCTATGATAGTTCTACCATTTGGAGGAGTTTTTAAAGCCTAAAGTTTTTGGACTTGAAGCTTTTGGAGTGGGAAGAAGAAGATTAACAAATCGATGATGAAGATCTTCACTAGTGAGCTCTCAATTGAAGGATCTACAAGTTGATTTTGAGAAATCAACAAAGGTACTTCTTCTTCACCTTAAATCCTTAATTAAGACATAATCTAGATCCTTAGGTGAGGTGATGTAAGTTACATTTTATGTTTTAATTTCCTACTATTTATGAATCTTGCCTCACCTCAACCTTCACAAGTGTTTGCACAATAATGATAGAGAATTATTAATACGTCTTCAGAAGCCATTAGGGAACAAAATGTCATGAGTGACTTTATTGCCCAATAGATTTGGAATGATTGTAGATGCAGTTAGAGATAGTATACTTTATTAGACCTATTATCCTCTTATTATGATACTATCTTAATTATAGTTGTTCTTTTTTTTCGGTGTAGTCGGATGTCTTATGTTGTTCGTGCATGTTTAGTTGAAAATTGTATGTTTGAAAATATAAATGTTAATCTTATATAATAGAATTATGTCTTAATATATAAATTAATTTGATATTGTTTAGTTACGTGCATTGCAATTAAATCTAGCTGCCTAGTGAAGTACAATTTAATTTGAATAAGCTATTATGATACACGTACTACATCCCATGTGTTTATGTAATAGAGGTCTAATGTTGTTTTCCTTGGTGAGGAACTAGAGGAATTACAATCTTTAGTTCTACACTTGCTCATTGTGTGGGAACTATCATGGCAATTTCATTTAGGCAGAGGATTGCGAACGTCATCATTTCTGGATGCATACATAATCCTATCACACATAGTCACATGTGAGTGGTTCACAAATGCATACATCTTCTGCTGCTTCATCTTACATACCTATTGTCTTACCTAAAGACACTCCATCTTTAGGTCCCAGTCACACATCCACATTAGTTGGGCATTAAAATCATGCACCACATCATCTCAGTACTCCTGTGGCACCCCACTCGGGGTATCACCCTAAGTGAAGGGGTCACCAATTCAAACTTGAAATCTATTCAAATAATAACTAAAAAACTTGAAATTTAACCATCTCAAGTAAAACAAGCATCTATAAACATGATATATATAACCCAAATGTCTTAAGTTCATGCAACATTTACACCGTATCTTTTAACCAAGGTCTTGATTATGTGGAAACTATATATACAACCATACACCTAATATATTGCAAAATGACTTCAAATCAAAACATGATCCTTTGCTCTTTCACTTTGACCTATCTGGAAAATAAAGATAACAAGGAGGGTAAGTCTTAAGGACTCAGTGAGGGATTACATAATAAAGATAAGAGAGAAATGAACTGAAATAACAAATGACAAGATCTTTTGATTACAATTCAAGCAATTAAATTAAGACTATCAAGAATCAATCTTTAAACTCAAAAGAGCATGAACATATAAACATTTAGCAACATTTTAGCATCTTTCCTTATTATTTCTCGATCAATTCAAGATAGCAATCAATAACAATTAATTTAAGCACAAGCACTTTCCCTTATCTCTCCATTTGCTCGAGCACACAACTTAGTGTGTAACAAGTCACTTATATGGCATGGTCGACTGCATGCCAGATCCTGCCATTCACAGTTTGCTACCTTCAACTATTTGTAAGTTAGGATCTTATATGGGTACTAGCTAGAAGACCAGTCACCATCAGTCCATTTCGCCTGGCTTTCTTTTCGGACTTAGCCCCAGGCTCATCCCCCCGTGGCATCCCTTCAGGTGACAACTTCCCAATACCATCCCCATAGGTGGCAAGAAATAATGCCAATAGATAATAATTCACTTTCAAGCAATAACAAGTACAATATTCAATAATGGCCGACAAGGCCTATTCTAATAATAAGATACATGAATAATCAAGAGAACTATGAATATGATTAGGTCTATTAGACCATTTCAATATAACATTTTCATTCATTAAGATCAAAAAGGGTTAAGTCGACAAGGTTGGGGTATGAAGGACAGAATCTAACAACACGAAGAGAGTTTCGAGCGTCAGAACAACAAAACAGGTTCGTTGTCAAAGAATAACTCTCATAGGGGCATTCAAATCTAATATCAAATAATAGAACAAAATCGATATCGAACAATAACCCTCATAGGGGTCTACTAATTAAATAGCAAATAAAATTTCAAAATTTCAACAAATAGAGTATGGAATAGAAAGAGAAAACCCACAAGGGGGCGTATCACAATCACAAATAGATAGACATGAGCCAAAAAGGTAGGCCCTCATAGGGGTATCCAACAAGCATGAGTAAGCTTATACAAGCAAGAACCTAGAGTGGGAGAACCTCACCTTTGTTAGCGTAGAAAATTTGGTCAAGGTCATAGTCACTGATCCTCAGTTTCCACCTCTTCACCACCTAGCCAAGATAGTATAATTATAGTCAAAATCCAAGTTTGACTTTTTAATACATCATTATCAAGCTTATGAAATTCAAGGTCTCCAATTAACCTATTAACACAATAATTTAAGGCTTAATAACTTTATCAACTCAGCAAAATAGCTCATAACGTTAGTGTTCCCCAAGAACATTCAATTCCCACATCCATTTCATATATCAACAATACTAGCCCATTTTTGTCATTTCATCATTATAACCCAATATCTAACTAATTACATAATTCAAAAATTAACCTCATCTTATTTATAATTCAAGAGTCATCATAATCTTATTGATACTTGATATTGATCATAGCAATCCAGTACTAATAAAATCCAAACTTTAGTCAATTAAATCATATTTACATAAAATTAGGATTTTTTACACTTAATATACTATATAACTATAGTTTATGTGAAATAATACCGTTTGAATTCACTAAGCTCATTTAATTGATCAAAGTTGTTCTGTTTTTATGCTGGGGTGTCCTGATCAATTTTTTCTATCACAATATGCGAGAATACAAGATTTGATGATGATCAGAATATATATATATATATACATACATGCAATCACACACATATATCAGTGTTATATGTCAATATCTCACAAATAAGTTAGAATTTTGACGATCAATTTACGTGCATGCACTCCTAGGAACGAGATGAAAATTCTGTCTCTTAGTTACCGTTGCTGAAAAGTTCAATACCACCATTGTTAGACAACTCTCACTAAGAGCTTTCCAACAGTACCTTGGTTTTTTGTTTCTCCATCAAAAAATGGGTCAACCATTGACTTAAAGTTCCAAATCCACCTATCTTAGCCATCGGTTTTCGTCTCTTCCACCATGTTTCTCTACCATGCAAGGCTTCTATGAGGTTCTCCTCAATGCGTATCACTAAAACAACTTTTCAAGGTCGTTGTTAGATGCTAGAAAATAGCGAACCCAGTTGCTACTGTGAACTCAATTTTTCAATCTTCTCCGCCACCGCTCTTTAGTAGCCATCAACTATGAGTTTTGGTGTTGCTGGGGAGCTAAAGGTGAGGTAGTCTCAATTGTGGTATTAGTTGGAAGAAAAGGATTGGTGCCGGTGGAGTGTGTGGGTGACGATGGTCACGGTGGCGGGGAGAAATAGAGAAGGAGAAGGTTGAAGAAAAGAAGAAAAAATGAAAAACAAAATGTTGCTGCCTATTGTTTTATTAAATCTATTTTTTCCATTTTGCAATTTAGCCCCTCAAGTTTTTAAGTTATGTAATATGCCTAAGATTTTAGGAAAATTATGATTAACCCTAATTAACTTAGGTTTCTCATTCAAACCCCAAACTATTCAAAAATTTGCACAATCAAGTCTATAGAAATTATAATTTAACCCCAAAATTTATTAAAATAATTATTAATATAAATTCATAAAATTTTCAAATAATAACAAGATCATATGCTATAAATAAAGTCAAGAAAATTTTAGGGGTGTTATAGTCTCCCCCCCTTAAAAGAATCTGGTCCCTAGATTCTCACCTAAATGTTGGAAAATTTCAAGGTATTGCTGGCACATGAGATCTTCTTGCTCCTATGTTGCTTTTTCCACATTGTGGTTGTGCCATAATATTTTTACTGAGGGAATCTTTTGATTCCTAAGTTCTCAAAATTGCTAATCTAGGATACATATTAACTGTTCTTCATATGTCAAATCACCTTTCAACTACATGCACTCAGGTGAAATAATGTGAGAAGGATCAGGGTAATACTTGTGAAGTTGTGATACATAGAAGACATCATGTATCCTCGCTAATTCCTAGGGTAACACAAGAAGGTAAGCTACTGGCCCAATTCTTTCACATATCTCATACGACCTAACATATCTCGGATTGAGCTTTCCACCCTTACCAATTCTTCTAATTCCTTTCCTCGGGGATACCTTGAGAAATACTTTATCACCAATTTTGAACTCTAAATCCTTCCTTCGCATATCTACATCACTTTTTTGTCTTTCCTAAGATGCTTTCATCCATTGCTTAATCACATGTACTTTTTCGATAGTTTCTTGAATTAGCCTAGGTCTTATAGTATTTGGTATTCCTCTAAGTCCTAAAGCACTGGTGATCGGAATTTCTTACCGTACAAGGCTTCAAATGATGCCATTTGAATGGTAGACTGATAGTTGTTATTATAAATGAACTCGATTAAGGGGAGATGTCGAATCCAACCTTTTCCAATGTCCAAAACATATGCTCGATGCATATCTTCTAATATTCTGATAACCTTTTTTGATTACCTATTTGATTGTGGATAAGCTATAGAACTGAAGCATAGTCGAGTCCCCAAATGCTTTTGCAGACTCTTCCACAGTCTTGAAGTAAACTTTGGGTTTCAGTTTGACATGATACTAATGGGAATTCCATGCAGTCGGACTATCTCTTTTATGCACAATTCTACTAACTTCTCAACATCATAATGTGTTCCAACTGGCAAGAAATGTGCAAACTTGATTAGTCGATCTACTATCACCCAAATACTATCATATCCTCCCTAAGTTGTTGGCAGACTAGTTATAAAATTCATCACGACTTGTTCCCATTTCCAATCAGGAATAGGGAGTGGTTGTAACAGCCCTAACAACTGTTAAATTTCTGCCTTTACTAGTTAACAAGTTAGATACTTTTGCATATAATTCGCAACATCCTTCTTCATACCATGCTACTAGAATTGTTTCTTAAAATCTTGGTACATCTTTGTACCTCCTAAATGCATTATGTATCTCATTTTGTGTGCTTCATTTAGCAATCTTTCTTTCATCCTTTCCAGCACACATATCCTTTTACAGTATAGAAAGGCACCTTGGTTATCGAGGTTGAATTCGAACTCTTCAAAATTTTCAAGCATCCCCTTCTATTTCAACATCCATTCATTTCGATCTTGAACTTGCCGAATTTTGTCGTATAGTTCAGGCTATACTTTTACTCTTTTAATCCAACCTTGTTGTTTCACTCTAATCACCACATCTGCTCTTGGCCTTTCTAGTACTTCTCTTTTTAGCATATGGACTACTTCAACTTTTTGACTTAGTGCATCTACCACTATATTTGTCTTTCCTGGGTGGTAGATAATAGAGTAATCATAGTCTTCTAGGAACTCCATCCACCTTCATTGTCGCATATTCAAGTCCTTTTGAGAGTGCAAATACCTAAGGCTCTTATGATCAATGTATACCTCAAATGTAGCTCCATACAGATAATATCTCCATTTGGTCATGGCAAAAATTATTACAGCCAACTCTGAATCATGAGTTAGGTAATTCTCTTTGTGTGGTTTTAGTTTTCTATATACATAGGTGATAACCCACCCCTTCTGCATCAACACACATCCAAGACCATGTGTTGATTAATGGGTAGCAGTTATGAGTGAAGAAATGGAGTCTCTACGCAAGAATAGTATGTGGGAGCTTGTTGATGTACGTAAAGGGCAAAAGATTGTAGGTTGCAAATAGATTTATAAGAAGAAGGAAAGAATTCCAATAGTTGAGGATACTAGATATAAGGTATGATTAGTTGCTTTAACTTCCACGAGGTGTTCTCGCCATTTGTAAAACATACTTCTATTTATATTTTACTTACCATGGTTGCTCTATTTGATATGGAGCTTGTATAGATGCATGTGAAAACAACGTTTTTGTATGGTGAGCTAGAGGAACAAATTTACATGAGCCAACTAGAGGAATTCATTATTTTCAGGAAGGAAAATCAAACATGTCTCTTTAAGAGGTCTTTATATGGCTTGAAGCAGTCTCTTCGATAGTGGTATAAAAGGTTTGATATTTTTATTACTAAGACAGGATATACTAGAAGCAATTTTGATTGTTGTGTATATCATAAAAATTATAGTGATAACCTTCTTGTATATTTGTTGTTGTACGTTGATGATGTGTTGATTACTTAAAAATATACAAACTGCAAAAAGATGATGCAAAAAACTCACCCTAGTAGTATCAACAGCATCACCTCTCTCCAAACTTCACTCATTAAGCTTAAACATACACCTTTTCAGCGTCATCTACACCCTCATGAACATTAGTAGGCCATGCTAAACCATCATTAACAACCTAAAATAGAATAAATTATAGGAAAAAAAATAAAAGCTGTGTAGAAATAGACATTTGATATCAAAACTACCCCTTTAATGTTATAAATGCATTATCAAGTACTACATACACCCCTTCATATTTCAAAAATATTTCACATACCCCTTGATATTTCCAAAACATATCCAAATACAATATAATGTAAAAAGAAATGTCAAAGACTAACTTGGGAGTCTTTGCTGATGCTTTCTCTCCTAACAACAACCACCTTTTCTAAAACAAAACCTTTATCAAAAATCTCATCCCTAAACTCCTCATAAACCTAAAATAAATATAGAAAAACTAAGAAATGAGCTAAAGCTATGCAAAAATAAACCTTTAATATTAGAACTACCCCCAATAGTATAAAAGTATTGCATAATCCCTCTCTTATGTTTCATAGGTATTACTCAAACATCATGACATATTCCAAACATATCCAAAGTGCAATATAATGTTGAAAACGTGCCTTCATAGTCTCAGCAACATCACTAGCCTCCTTCCCAACTTTAGTAGACTCCATGTTACGAGGTCCTCCTAAACCTTCATCAAGATCGTAAAATAAAATAGCATGTAGAAGAAAAATAGAAACATCTTAGAACTATAGATGAAGAAAAGCTTTAACATTACAACTACTGCCCAATGTTATAAAAGTATGATAGTTATTACAACACCCCCGTATGTTTCTAAAGCATCACACATACCATGCTTGCATTTCCTACACATATCTAAAATAAAATAATATGCATAAAGAAATGCAACAAACTTACCCTGACAATCTTAACAACATCAACTGCTTCCATCTCATCATTAATAACCTCCCTTCCAACTTCAACAAGCTCCCTCTCAACTTCAATTACATCCTTATTGAGATCAACGAGCTTTCTTAAAACTTCATCAACAACTTAACATAGAACAAAATATAGCTAAAAAATAAAAGTATTTTAGAAGTTATGTATAACTAAACATCTAATATTACAAAGAAGAGCACAATGTGGAAAACTTATCTTATAGTCTTAGCAACATCAGCATCAACTTCCCTAACTTCAACAAACTCATGAAAAGGCTCATTTCAACCCACATTGGTAGATTCTTTCCTCAACTTCAATAGATTTATGAACAACCAAATTATCAGCATCATCAACTAACTCCCCCTCATACGTTTGTCCCCTACTTGCTTACTACTACCACCATTGTTTTCCTCACTATTCATAATTTGTTTAAAATCTTTGTCTATCTCAACTACAACCTCAAGCAATTTATCAGATGACCAAGCAATAGCTAAGGAAGGTGCCTTAGTTTTTTACATAGACAAATCTATTTATCAAACATTTTTGTTGAACTTCAACAGTAATTGTAAAGACCTATCATCAAAAACATTTACCCTCTCTCTCAAACTCAAATAACCAAATTCACAACTGAAAATATCAAACAAATTTGTAGACGATGATACATCACTCACTAGTTTTATGAAAGTATATACCTTAGGATCAACACTTTCAATCTTGTAAATTGAATTAATGTAATGCATAACAAGGTCATCCAATTGAAAACCCATTCCCATAATAGAAAAGCACCAATTTCTAGAAGACAAAACAACATGCAAAACATAAGCAAACATTTCATTTTCCCTCTTCTAGTTTTCTAAATATAATAAGCTAGCAACTCTATTTTTCCATAATTTACAATACACTCCAACATACTAATACAAGCAGGAAAATAACAAAGTCGATATCATTTTGCATATTGTTCATGGAAAAACTTCAATCAATTAACATGCCTCAATGAAAGTCTATTAACAATGCAAAATAAGGTTTCATTTACAACAAAAATAAAAAAGCTTACAAAAAATCACTAAATATACATGTTTGACAATAAACACTAAAAGAATTGCTTATTTGAAACAACTAATCAGAGATATATTAGTATAACAAGATTTTAATAGAAATAATCTATTTTGTAAGTACTTTTTTACCTTTTTTACACTTGAAAATCCTAGTTTCTATGACAAATTTCATTGTAGGAAATAGATGAAACCCTCCAAAGTTGGAATCTCATAGTAAATGTATTATTAGAGTTCAAAAAAGATAAAAATTGGAGGAAAATAGTTTGTTGAAGATGAGAGGTTTCTTGCTTTCTTTTGCTCAATGTTTTGGAAAAAACACCAGGAGAGAGATGGGAGTTGGGCACCAAGATGAAAGCCCCTTTGTCATTCATTCTTTTCAAACGTTTTCTTTCGTTTTTTTTTTTTTACTATTTTTGCTTTTTTTCCATTAAGGGTTTTTTTTAAGTTTTCTCATATCCTATCCATTTTAACGATAGCTTGATAGGGCTAAGGGGATAATTATAATTTGGAAATTTTTCTTGATTTCTTTTATAAATAGCCTAAACGTTATGGAGATTTGGGTAATTGGAAACAAAGAGTTATACATAAATATTTATTATTAGAATGGAATATTATGAAGGCTAGAATATTAAGGATGCCAAGGTCAAGTAAAACATGTGTAAAGATAATATAAAATTCATTTTAGGCTAGAAAATATAATTTTCAAAAATAAAATGATACTTGTTGCCGTGTTATTCTTTAGACGAACTCGAGATATTTTTATGACTTGTCCGTTTCATTTAACTAATTAGTAAATAATAATATTGGCATTTGTTTTTCCAGTTTGAAATTTCAATTGATCAAATGTTGTTATATTTTCAACTCTATCACATAATGCAATCCTTAGAACTCAAGTTATATAGCACAACTAGTCTCATGGCATCTAACTGAATAGAATTACATAATAATAGGAATTGATGATGATTAGATCCTAATGTCAAACATATGTTACCTTAGGTAAATTTATTGATGATGATTAGATCATGATATCAAAGAAATGAGGTACTAGTAAATTTAAGGTTTGATGGTCAAAAGATTGACTAATGGATAGGGCAAGAGTCAAACACGCCAATCAACTTAGAACAAAGTTAGGAGATATATCATTCGAGATAGGTTGGTTGGTTGGAGATATGTAGCTATTAGTTTTAAAGGTTTAGGACTTGATTATGAGGTCAAATGTTATTTTGAAGGGCCAATGCTATAAGGTCATGAGAATTTCATTAAATTGGTCATCCATAGTAAATGACTAAGGCTATTTATAGCTTGCTATTAAGATGACTCAATACAGCTCATCTTAGGTGGCATTGCTGGATCTTTCGATGTATTTCATCTGAAGGTAAAGATTCCATGTTTGATTTGCCATTAGATCGATCAAAACCTAAGCCATACAAAAAGAAATAGATCTTGACAAAATGTTTAGTAATTTGAATTATTTTTTAGGGTATCTTCATCATTCCTTACTTTTATCCATATCAAAATATAATATGGAAATCCATCCATATAAATGTGTCCATCTCATCAAAGACAATAATAGAGAGTTTTGTACAAAAAAACTTGCTCGATTTGTAGGTGAGAGAGATGACACAAGCTCATACCTTTTATTTCTCAAAATATGACAAAATTAGATATTACCAAAAATAATGGCTATACTATTCTAATATGTTTATATGTCACATAAAAGTTAAATTGGTTTGCAATACATATGCTTCATATTAGAAATTAATGATCAACTATATATACTTATATGACCAAATTGAATTTGAACAATATTTTCTAGATAAAATTAGCTTGCAATAAATGTTTGCTAGAAATTTTTTGTGTTTATGTTCATCTTCATCAATAAAGTATCACCAAACAAGACCTAATAATTAAATTCATCATATAAGAATATCATGTATAATAGGCAGTAGTCTTTCCACTTGGTGGGTTTGTCATCATTTGAGGAATACTTGGTTAATTACTACATTGATACTTAAATATACTGCCTAACATATTGGGTTTAAAAGGCTCAAAGTATTTTGAAAACTACATCAATAGACGCAACTTATGAGTTATAATTGCATAGAAATTAGAATCTTGTCAAGCGTTTGCTTGTCATTAGATAAGAATGAAATGTGTTTCTTGTAGACTTTGTTTGAGAAGACATGGATCGTTTACAACTTCTCATTTCTTTGTTTTACTTGAGCTTTTAGATACTTACAATGTGAATCTTTTTGGGATAAATACCTGTAAAATATTAAATATACTTTGTAGTACTGAATTTAAGAAGGTATTTGTTGAAAATTATCAATCCTTATAACTTGTTAAATTAAAGAAGGTATTTGTTAATTATATTAACTCCAACCACTATAGAATAATCATATGATATTGATTGGTACTAGTTATTTTTTAATATATTCTAATCTTATTTAATAAATCTTGAAAGATTTATTTGACATTGTATACATGCCTCATTAATCTTGGTCATTTCACCCCTATAACTTTTGTGAATCTCTATCCATTAACCTTGGGCATTTCTTTAAGAGCAATGATAATTATATCATTCAGTATATTAGAACTTAAAGAATAGTTAAGTTGAATTGTCAAAGGCTAGGCTACATAATCAATAATTTTAAATCAAATTATAAAATTTAAAAGTATTATCAAGATAGATTAACATACCAAAATAAAATGAATTTAAATCTAAAACTTCTTATTAAATACAAAGATGTAAGATCTCAATCATATCACTTTAGAAAGACCTCATTGCCCATTAATGTTGGCCACTTTCCCACAAATAAATTTAGTTTTATTAGTGTTCCCATGCATTTTGTTAATTAACTACTAATTGTGAGATTGTGAGAGAGTGAAAAGCAATAAAACATATAAAAATTTGAAGAACTTGTTTTTAAGACATTCTGAGAATTAGCATGTTAACAATTGTATAATCAATGGGGTTTCATAAATCAAAGTTTAATAAAACTTATTAAAGAATTTGTCTTACTAAGGAGATGCTTGTAGAGTACCAAATTTGAGCCAGGTTTGAATGAGAAAATTGAGCTTGAACTAAACCAAGAACAAGGACATAATTATGAGTAAATAGGAGCTATCCCACATTAGAAACATAGTCTTGAGTGTTTCAATTTATGTAGCTTGGATAAGGAGTTCGGGTTTATATTGGGAAGGGGTGCCAAAATATGTGGCAGAGGGAGAATCTACAAGGTTCGATTTGTGCATTGCTCACCTAGGGGTGTGGATTTCACAAAATACTTTTTGAAAAAAAAAATATTTTTTTATTTTTCCTCAAATGTCACATCTCTACAAAAAATTCTACTCTAAAGCTAAAGATGTGACTCTTGACTCCCAACACTTAGTGGAACTGTGGCTCATAATTAATGATTGTGATGTCCTTTAATTATGTCTTTATAGAAGATTAGGATCCTAATAGAGCAGTATGGCTAGTCAACCTAGGTTGCACTAGAAAGCTACAGATCCCTTAGAACTCAATTAAACCAAAAAGAGAAAAAAACATCATACAAGAAAATTATTTGTGTGAATTACTGTGGAGGACTACAATGCTCAAGAATTTTAAAAGCAAGAGAAGTCAATAGGTTAGAATTCACAATCAATTAGTGTTCAGAATTTTGCATAGATTGTTAAATATTTTAAGATTGTTCATTGGGAGTCCTTTGAGTATGCCATTTTTTGATCCTAACCTGTAAAGGCTTAAAAAAGCTAGTTACATAAGCTTCGATCCTAACATGTTTTAAAGTTCTAGCATTTTTTGTTTCAAGTAGGCCATTTTCCTTCTTATACTAATTTTTCTATATAGGACATATGCATATTGTTCTATGCTTCTGTTTTGTTTGAGAAACATAAGATTTGTTAGTTTATGTTTTTGTGTCATCCATAATTCTGATTTTATGGTTATTTGACACCACGCAAGTAGACACTATAGAAATAAATTTTTCAAACAATTTGTGTTCATAATTCTATATTTTACATTTGCATTATATAAACTAGGTACTTGTATTCAGTATACTATATCTTGTGCTTGTACATATAAAATTATAGGGATGAAAGCATATTACCATCCTAACTATGTGTGTTTTTACACTTTGCAAACTAAATTTTTTTCTATGACACTTTACTATCCAAACTACACTATTATTTTCACCTTACCATATAAGAACAAATTTTGGTGGAATATTATGGAAAAACTTTGTCACATCAATGCCAGGAGCCTTCTTTTTCAGGTATTATAGTCAAATCTTCTAATTTTATGAATATAATAATCATTTCCTTGGCGTTACCTTGTTGAATCGCAAAATGCAATGAACTTTTTTCAAGATACTTTCAGGTGTATATCTCGAGATAATTCAAGTTTAAATAGATTGTTTTTAATAAAGTGACAAAAAGTACCTTTAGAAAACACTCTGACCACTCCTATAATGTAATAACATGAAGTATTTTATCAAAATTGATTCATTTATGCAAGGTGAAAGAAAAAGTATAGTCCATATGGTAAAATGTCACAAAAAAAAATAGTTTAGTTAGCAATGTGTAAAAATGCGCATAGTTCGGATGGCAAAGTATCTTTATCCCAAAATTATATTAATTACTTTATCCTGTTTGCAAAACTATTCTAAAGTTCTATTGTTTCTTAAAAAATTAATTTTGTTTGTTATGGTATTCAGTTATGTTATGTCTAAATTAGTTGATTCAATATAGATATTACAATTTAGACTACCTGAATAGGCATATTAACAATTAATTAATTTACTTTGTTTTAAATCCTATTTTTGTTTATGCAAAAATAGAAATTGTAATTTGTTAAGGGTTTTAGGCCAATGGATTTTAGTCTTGCTTGCTTTGTTATTTTGAAAAGTTAATTATGGTTGCACATATTGAGGTAGCGAATGTTGCAACTGTTGAGTTCATTTTTGGTGGTGGTGGTGGTGGTGGTGGAGTTCAAATTGATCATGTTGTGCCTGGTCTTATTGTAGTTGGTCATGCTAAGAAACTTGAAAAGTTTACTGGGCGTGACTTCAAAATGTGGCTAGATACTTGCTTGAAGCATCGTCCAGTGCTACGAGAAAATTCGAACATGCAAATTATGGCTGCTATTAAAGCATGAAACCATGTGGAATATGCCAAAATTATATCTTTAATAGGCTAAAGAATGCAGTATATAATATGTATAGTTGAATTGCTATGGCAAAAGAGTTGTGAAAATCAATTGAGAAATGATACAATATTCAGGATGTCGACATAAAGAAATATTTTGTAGGCAAACTTCTTGAATTCTTAATGGTGAATTCCAACTCAAGTCAATGAGTTCTAACTAATATTGCATAAATTGGCTACTAAAGGACCGATATTTGGAGAACCTTTCTGAGTGGCAACATCAATAGAAAAATTGCCACCTAGTTTGAGGGATTTTAAGAATAATTTTAAGCAAAATGCAAGGAAGTAAGTCTCAAACTTGATTATGAGGTTAAAGATAGAGAAAGAAAATCATACTCCTAAAGAATCTGTTGAGAAATACTTACCATTTGTGGAGAAATTTACAATGGATTTTGAGAAAAATCCATCATAATTAATTTTTGCAAAATAACAACAAACATACTCAATAAATCAAACAATGAAACATATATCTAGCATACAGATGTACACCATTGTATAATATAAACCAAAACCAATCATCCAAAAAATAAAACTTATATCCAGTACACTAATATACGGTAATATTTATATGAACCAAAATCTAAAATCCTATAGATCTTATCTAAGCAACAAAACATACAAATATTGTACATCCAATCATAAAACATAAAAACTACAATAAATACATATTACTCAAAATAAATGTCATTCTTTTCATCTTCTTGAATATTTCATGTTATTTGTGACAGGGCTGATATTTAGACAAGAATGGCAAAGCAGAAAGTACCCTAGGCTAGGGATATAATAGGGAGGGCATGAATGAGTAAGTTGCTAAGAGATAATAGGGCAACTAGTGAGGCCTTGATAAATAATGCTACTATTGGATAGCCAAAGGGTATGATGCATGAGGGCTTGGTTGATATGGAGCACTAGTGGGAAATAACTACAATAATGCTACAAATCTCTATTACTTTCAACAATAATTATTAAATGATGTCCTTAGGCTTTGATTTACTTTCCACATTTTCTCAAACTCTTGTTAAACTTAAGGAGATATATGAGATGATCCAAAAGTCCTTGCAAATGAAGGTGAAACACCTTGCACAAAGGAAGCCTCACCTCCAAGGTTATAAGCTTAGTCTTTCTTTGAACTATTCATCATCTCTATTTATACCCAAATAAGTCAAATAAATCTTTAATTAATGTTGCATATATTGAGTCTATCATTAGTGGTGTTGGTTGGGGAGTTTGGATTTCTCTCCCTATGCCTACTTCTGTTGCAATTAGATATGCTGAAAATTTTCAGAAGTTCAAAGGGATTGACTTTATGTGGTGCAACAAAAAATGCTACCCTACCATTTCTAACTTGGCGAGATTCTAGCTCAAGGAATGCCAAATGCCAGTAGAAAATTTGGACTAGCAGACTATGGATGCTATTGAAGTGTGGAATTATACAAATTTCTTATGCAAGAATTATACCCTTAATCTGTTGGAGAATGCACTTTATAATGTGTATAGCTAAATTGCTATGATAAAAGAGTTGCCAAAATTATTTTATAAAATATACAAGATTGAGATTGCCAGCATGAAGAGATTTATTGTAAGCAAATTCCTTAAATTCTTAATGGTGGATTCCAACTCCGTGATGTCTCAAGTAAATGAGTTTGAACAAACATTAAGTGACTTGGCTACTAAAGGAATTGATTTTGGAGAACCTTTCCAAGTGGCTAACTAAATTAAGAGAAAAATTGCCTACCAGAAAGATTTCAAGAATTATCTCAAACACAAATGAAAGGAAACAAGTCTCATAATTGATTATGAGGTCTAGGATAGAGGAAGAAAATCATACTTGTAGAAGAAGAGTTGGTACCAAGCTACTAAGATAATTGTCGTTTGAGGTGAAATTTGCAACAAATTTTGGCAAAATTCCATTGCAAATTAATGTTTGCAGCATTCAAAATCCACTACAAAAGCCAAGGTCGCAAATTTTTACACTAGAATTTGGTGAAAAATTTTGCAATGGATTTACAATGGAAGAATTTGTGTCAGGGAAGCAATGTGGATTTTATGATATATAATCCATCACAAAAAATTATTTACTTTTTACTTCATGAGGAACAAATTCATTGTAGATTTTTTAATTTTCTATTAAAATTTGTGACAGATGTTTTCATTGCAATTCATCGCAATATTTCTATATATATATATATATATTTATATATTTGTGTGCAGAAGAAAAGTCCATCTCAAGAAAGTGAACAAAATGTTTTCCATTGCAAAAATTCCAAAATATTAAAAAAATATATGTGAAATTTAGAACTATCAAAAGAAAACTTATATACACTAATGTAACAAGAGATAACACACAAACTAAATTGATCATTCAAACAACAAAACCTATGTTCAGTACACCAATATACACCATCATATAACATAAGCAAAATTAATCATCTAAATAACAAAACATCCAATACATTAATATATGCCAATATTTATATACACCAAAATCATTATTACAATCTACACTTTTTATCAAAGCAACGAAACACACTAATATTATCTAAACATACAAATAAATTATTACAAATATATATATATATATATATATATATGAAGCCAAAAATGTCATACTTTTTATATTTTCTTGCATATTTCATGTCGTTCTTGATAAGGGGGATATCTAGAGAAGGATTGTGAAGCAAGAGGTACATCAACCTGAAATATAATAGAGAAGGCATTGACTAGTAAGTCATTGGTGGATAAGAGGGTGATTGATGAGAGCCTAATGAATAAAGCGCCTATTGGGGGCCAACAAGTATTGAACATGAGGGCATGATGGATATCGAGCGTTGGCTGAAAATAACTACAATGGCATTGCTCAATTAGCATACTTTCAACAATAATTATTGAACTTTTTTTCTTGTAGGCTTTCATTTTCTTCTTGCATTTTCTCAAACTCTTGTGGAACTTGAAGAGATACCTAAGATGATATAAAACTCCTTGTAGATGAAGATGCAACATGCTGGATAGAGAAAGCCTCACCTCTAAGGCCATAAACTCGGTCCTTTTATATACAATCCACCCACCATCCTTATGCTAATGTTGATCAAGTGATGTTATAGTGGTTAGAAGACAATGAAATGATAAGTTAATCAATTAGAACTTTCACTTGAAGTTGCGATGACACATGCAATTGAGAACCTTCACCTATTTTAATACTGGAGTTTTCTCATTCACTCATGAACACTTTCTATGAACTATATACATAACAACTGAGTCAATATTTAAAACATAAATATCAATAATACTTGTTTGCATGCACGAAAATTAGAAGTTTTAGTGTACCATATTACTTATATAAATAGTCTTCGCACAATCATTAACCCAAATTCTACACTCTTGTCATTTAATGTCAAATAATAAATATCAATAGTATTTTCTTAAATGCGTGAAATAAAAATTTTCTATGAACAATATCATTTACGTAAGTAGTCTATGCATTATCATTTACTCATTTTCTATCACTCTTGTCATTTAAATATAAACAATGCGCAAGTTAATATCTATAACATAAGTATCAATAGTACATGCCAGCATGTATGAAATTAGAATTTTCAATCTACCATAATACTTATATAAGTAGTTTTTGTATGATCAGCAGACATATTTTATTGCTATTGTCATTTAATGCTAAATGTCTGCACATGAAAGACTCAACAAGTCTAGGTAGCTGACCTATAGTCAAATATATAAATTAGTAACCAATTATAAATAAAATCAAATATTCATAGTTTTATTACAATTACCTATCTATTGTTGTGTATAATATATGATACACAACCACTCACATGAAGTAGGAAACCTCAGTCATATTGCAACCTAAGTATAAATCACTTATTTTTTCAACCCATCCTTGCTCCATTTCTCAAGCAAGCTATTTCAAACTCCCTCTCCAATTAAAGTAGGCTTGTTGTTATTTGTGCGTGCTTAGTACAACTTATTCTTCAATATCTTTGAGTCCTAATGCTCAAATATTTTGCATATCTCTTTACTGTCATTCACCAACCAGCCAAACTTGCAGGACATATAAAAAATATTAAACACAATTAGTGAATGTTACATTAGGAATATGAGTAAATTAAAAACCATAAATAATATATGTAATAACTATCATCTCAACTTATTGAACAACATATTAGTACCTATCTCAAAAAACTTTTTTCATGACTTCAACACACCACTAAATCTTTTCGTATCATGAGCACATGCTAACTCTTTAAAGATCTATGTCAAAAAACATAATAATAAATAACAAGATTTCTTATGGACCAATAATAAAACTTAAACCAAATAAAACAAATAATAGAAATTGAAAAGATAGGAGGATATTGTATTACTCTCTCCTTGAGATAGAATAAATACCATTTAAGTAGCTTCTGAGCTATCATAACGTGGAAAAGCATGACTCGTACTTGGAGCAGGTGAAGGGACAGCTTACAACAACAAATTACAGTTAAGGTAACAAAAAATTCCATCGCCTATTGTGACAAATTCATTACAAAAACAAAATGTAGTGAAATCTTAGTGATCAAAGTTTCATGAGTTAAAGCTTATCGCCAATATTAATTGATAACTAATTTTAGTGCTTGTCACCATTAAGTTTTAGTAACTAAATTATTTTTGTTACTTTAAAGTTGAACTTCATTACAAAATAAGTACTAGTACCAAAATGTTTAGTTACAATACGATTTATAATATTGTTACCAAAATATAATAATATAAAAATAAATTTTTTGGCCGGGTTTCATTACAAATATATGCTATAACAAAGCTAATTTGTAGCGCCTCCTCTCAGGACAGCACCTAAGTCAAGGTGCCACTTAATTAAATCTTAAATTGAACCCATAATACAAATTAATAACCTATCAGAACATTTTCTTTTTTTCCAAAAACTTATCAAAGCATTTCAAACTTATCAGACATAGTAGCGGATTCCAATTTACCTAAGCCTGTAACATACAGGCGATAAGCTATAATATGTGCCACAAAATTCCAAATCCAATCATAACATATGCAATGGAAATTCAACCTTAACTAGTTTAGTAAACCATTAAATACATGCCATAATTCACTTTATACCTAACAAAATATTTCCCGTCTAGCTGGAGTCTGAATTCTTCACTTAAACCCTGCTAAGATAATCAAAATAACGGAGGGGTAATTCCAAAGGACTTAGTGAGAGATAATTGTAAACATAAATGATGGGGATCTATTGAGGAAGAAATCGACTCAACAAATCATCAATCAACAATTAACAAAAACATAACATGATACATTCAAATAGTTAGGAATAGTCTAACAAACAGATACGGTCGGTCATTCAGATTAATAAACAAACACCAGATGCCCAGGTAAAACCCTAGCACATCACAAATAAATAGACAGTAGATGCCCAGGGGTAGCCCTAGCACATCACAGAGTGACAGATACTAGATGCCCAGGAATAGTCCTAGCATATCACAAACAGACAAATAGTAGATGCCTAGGAATAGCCCCAGCACATCATAGACAGATGAACAGAAAATATATGCCTAGGAATAGCCTTAGCATATCATTGATGCTTAAGAATAGCCCTAACATATCACACATACCTAGGAATAACCCTAGTATATGGCTAACAAACAGATGAAAGATAGATGCCCAAGAATAGCCCCAGCACATCACTGATGATCAAAAATAGCCCTGGCACATCGCACATATCTAGGAATAGCCCTAGCATATGGCTGACAAAAAAAAAAGAAGATAGGTGCCCAAGAATAGTCCTAGCACATCACTGATGCTCAAGAATAGCCCAAACACGTCACACATACCTAGGAATAACCTTACCATATGGCTGACAAACTGAATACCTAGGGAATAGCTCCTAGCGTACACAAACGTATAGGATGAATACCTGAGGAATAGCTCATAGCGTATCAAACTAACAGAACAAATACCTAGGGAATAGCCTATAGCGTATAGACTCACAGAACGAATACCTAGGGAATAGCCTCTAGCATATTAGACTTACAGAGCACATACTAAGGGAATAACCCTCACGTATACAAACAAAAAGATGAATAATACCTAAGAATAACTCTTAGCATATCATAAATAAATAGTACAGACCAAAATAGAATTTCCAGCAAAGTAACGTGATTGCAATATACAGATTTAGATAAGCTATCGTAGCCATTAAGAAACTGAACAAATAAGCAAATATGCCAACAAGGCAATAGCTATTATATAAAATAGTATGGATATAGATAATAGATATGGTTTTGGGTGCCAAAAAAAGCAGAAATTAGAATCAAATTTTGTAGATAACCCTCATAAGGCTGCACCGATCAAATAACAGATACATATCAAATTTTAAAGATAATCTAGAGTAAGGTATAGAAATAGAAAACCCACACAGAGGTTTATTACAACCACAGATAAAAAAAGAAGTGCTAGATTGGCAGATCCTCACAGGGGTATTCAAATTAGGAAACCAATAATAGAAAACAAATCAGATCTCAAATAAATTTGAGTACGTATAGAAACAGAAAATCCACACAGGGGCTCATCACAATTAACAAATAAAGAGAAATGTGCTAAATTGGCATACCCTCATAGAGGTGTTCAAATCAAGAAACTGATAATAGATAACAAATCAGATCTCAAACAAATTCAAGTACGTATAGAAATAGAAAACCCACGTAAGGACTCATCACAATTAACAGGTAGAGAGAAAAGTGCTAGATTGGCAAACCCTCATAGGGGTATTCAAATCAAATAATAGATAATAGATGAATTGCAATCACAATTCAGAGTATGGTTCAGAAACAGTAAAACCCACACAGGAACTTGTTACAACCACAGATAAGAAAAAAAAATGCCAGATTGGCAAATCCTTACCTCTATAATCCCAGAAATACTATTGCCGCCTACTATCTACAAAGCCTACCTCTATGTCACCTAACCAAAAGAATGAGGTCTATAGTCACAATTCTCATTCAACCTTGTAATCACAATTATACAAACAACGGTCTAAAATTGATACTTTATTGGCTAAATCAATAGCCTTGATATTGAAATGCTAATAATGCAAATCTCAATTAAGGATTACAATAGGGTCCTTAATTACATAATTAACCTCATAATAGCTCGCCAAGTCAATAATAATGGTTCCATTATCTTTAACAACCCAATTTTTTACTTAGGTCTTAATTCCATAGAATTAGGGTCTTAATCATCTATTACCTTAATTAACTAGAATTATCATATAATTTTACAAATTCGAGTCCACTAAGCTTATATGTATATACTTATGCATGTCTAAATTCTCAGTCCTAGATCATAATTTTGGTCCAATTAACTTGTATTTACATCATAAATAAACCTAACGATTTACTCAGATTAAATCGGGAATCAAATTATTCGATTAACTAGTATTTTACCAAGTATTTCTCAATCTAAACCTCAAAACCACAAGCAAAGACCACCATTATGATCATCATAATGAAGAGAAGAAACTATTTAGAAGTCATCGGAGCACCGCCGCCAGAGCACTGTTAGAGCGCCACCATCTGCCGTCGCCGAAAAATCTTGCCACCACCACCAAGATGTTCCTCTCGAGTTCTTGATTTTGAATATCTACTCCATTC
>JACGDI010002511.1:756709-885143 GCA_014898725.1 Jacaranda copaia | reverse complement strand
AAGAGGAATAGTAAAGAAATGAAAATTCTACCACCTTTAAAAATCAAACGTTTGGATTTTACAAATTAGCCCCAATAATGTTCAGCAAGCTTCAATTGAGTTCTTAAATTTTCAAAAATTACTCTTTTGACCCATTGAATAAAAACTCTTCCAAGCAAGCCCCTTTGATTATAAAAAGTGATCAATCAAGTTTATAAAAATTGCGAATCTGGCCCCAAAACTTTCAAAGATTTTGCAATTAAACCCTTTTGATTATTTTCGATCCTTAAAATCCAATCAATAATTCTCTTAATTTCTAAATTATTGTTTTCAAAAATATTACATTTCAGGGGTGTTACATAATCATTACAAATAGACAAATAATAAATTAATTATTAAATAAATATTCATGGTAGAGTTTCGTTAGAAATACATATTGTAACAGAAACATTATCACGAATAGTTCTATAATAATTTAATCATAAAGTAATCATTTCTTGTGGATAGTCGTTACAAATAGACATTGCAAGAGGTAGAATCACTACAAATGATTGATAATAAATTAATTTCAATTTATTTTGTTTGTTACCATTTAGATAATATGATATCATATTTTGTTATTAAACCAATGCAGGATTCTGTTACATTCTATTACAATTTGTAACATGCAATACAATTAATATGTAACCAAAAATTTGTTTTATTACAAGCATTCCGTTATTTTAGTTGGTTTAGTGGTGGAATTCATTTCAAAATAAATCCTTGCGTTCATGTCATAAACACTAAATACTATTAAGAAATCAAACTCAACACATAGATAAAAAAAATCAAACACTAGACACATTTCATAAACACAAAAATATAGAGGTGACGAAGTATCTCCAATCAAAATGCAAATTCAAATGTGAATACCTAAGCATCAAGTGACAATGCATCTGCAAATTCAAAAAATTTATCTATTTTCATTGGTGAAATAAGAAAGCTTCTAGAATACCAAAATAAGAAACAATTTGCAAAATGCTTCAAAAAGGTAATTTTCCAAGTCAATTGCGATTGGCATATAGAGATCAAATTTGCTTGGTGCATACCATCATACTTTCAATTTGCCTCCAAAAATTTGTAAAATAAGATTCTATAAATATTATCAAAACTACGTAGAAAAACACAAGCTGCTATTCGAATAACTAATTCAAGAAAAAGCAATGTATGTCCAACTAAATTAATGAAACCATTTATGTCCACCTAAATTAATGGAAGCACAGGAAACCAATTTATTTATTTGTCTTCTCCTCCAAGACTTGGAATTGTATTAAATTATTTTGTTGAACTAGCAACAAATAAAATTATTTCCATTTCAATGAATCCATGTTTTGGCAATGGATGGAATTAATTAAATAATATTATTATTTAAAATCAATAACAAATAAAATGGTTACCATTTGTATGTTGTAAAATTTTGGACTAAATAAATTTTTGGTGGGAAAGAAAATTTATTGTTAGGTAAATTTACTTAGTAGAAAAATCAGTGCCTTTTGAAAATTTTTGGAGCAAATTAAATTTCATTTTTACATAAAATTCAATAATTCGCTAAAGAATCGGTGAAGCCCAAATTCTAAAAAATAATTTGGTAAAGCTTAATTAGATTATTCTTTAAATTAATGTGAAGCCTAATTCTTGAAGAAGCCTAATTCATAGTTCACTAAAAAAATTTGTAGAGCCAATTTCTTATAAATAAGTTGGTGAAGCCCAATTTGTTTTATTAAATTAATGTGAGGCCCTACTTTTAAATAAAATCCACTTTATTAATTTAGTGAAAAATTGATGAAGTCAATTTCTTATAAATAACTTGGTGAAGTCTAATTAGACTATTTAGTAAATTATTATAAACCCTAACCTTTAAACAAAGTCCACTTCATTAATTTATAAAAAAATTAGTGAAGCCTAATTCTTATAAATGACTTTTTGAAACTAACTAGATTGTTCCTTAACTTAATGTGAAGTCCAATTCTTAAACAACCCAATCAATGTTATTCCATTGTTGTTTTAATGATTATATATTAGTGTTAAGAATTTTATGCAAGTATAAGCGCTCGCTTGACGATACCAAGTTGTTGAGGACGGTGATCAAGAGCAAGCTATAGGAGCCCTAAAGGATCTAGTTGGATATCCCCTAAGCCCTCAAAGATTTGATGTTCAAGGAGTGGAAGGCATATGGACATTATTAATATATTTACTTTTACAAAATTGACTATGTAAGTATATTGTAAGTATGCTAACTTATTTCATTTTTTTCACACAAATATGTCCATTGAACCATGAGAATGAAGGCCATTTTCAAATGGACTTTGATGCTGATTAAGAGAGTCACTGATTGAATGACATATGTGGCCATGGCCAAAACACAAGCAAGAGGTTGAAGTGGATTGGCAAGGACATTTGGAATGTCGTATAGCGACACTGACAATCCTAAGATTTTCAAAAAAAGTCCATGCAAACCAAGAATCGAACTTCTTAGACTAGTGGATCCCTCTATACTAGAGGGATTATATCCATCAGGACACATGACAAGCCTTTAGTAAATTTCCTAACTTTTAGTCTTTAATAAACTTCAACCACTTTGGAGTATTTGTTAATTACTTGTGTTATGCTTATAACCTTTTAATGAAATTATTGATGGTGAAGAATTGGAGCCCTTCTTATTTGTTATTCATTTATTTGGTTGATGGGAAAGTGTTGCTACCTTCCCAAATGATAATGTATTATCATCTATTTGGTTGTTGAGGAGCTTTTGTTCTTTTGGTAAAGATCGATTCTAGAGAAGGCTCTAACGAATTTTTTTTCTTAAATTCATTATAGTTTAATATTATGTATATATATGACACTTATGTTAATTCTTGTTTTCTATACTGGCTTGGGGGTTATAGAGGCCTCCGACGGGAAAGGAAATTTTTATCTATATCCATTAGAGGCAGGCTGATAGGAGCTGGGTACATAAGTAGGCGAGGAAAGTTGCTATAAGTTCATTGCATATGACATAAAATCATTTTAGTTATATTATATTTCATTCATTTTTTTAATTTTATGCCTTGTAGGAGAGCTTCTAATTGATGCTACAGTCCCAATCTCAACTAGAGAGTGTTGAGAGCAGTGTAGATACCTAGAGTCTCAGGTTAAGTTATGGACTTAAACTATGGGTGACCCCAATAAAAAGGGATAGGTTTATGAGATCAACTAGTAGTAGTCGTCCCTTCTACACCTGTGTGTCTTAGAAGAAACCTAGTGCACCAACTACAACCCTATTGGAGGAATGCTTGCAGGCCAGTTTGCATGCTAGTATCCAAGATATGTGGAGCATATTCTCTAAGTTGTTCATCATGATACAATATATGATCATTCAACTGGTCATATAAAGGAATGCTCTGTCAGGTTTCGGTGGCCCATCCCAACCTCTGACCCTCCATGCCCTACCACTAGCACCTTCCATAGTAGCAAGGTGAGCACAACAACCACTGCTAATAGGATGACTATTTCGATTTCAGTGATGATGTTGCTTACGACTAGTAGGTAGGATTTTTTTTGCTTTCATAATTATGAATTATAACTTTTAAAACTTATATTTCTAAAGTTATATTTTATTTTAAATTATTGTTTCATATGTATTATAACTGTATGTTATTTTATATACAAGATGTATCTACAAGTTGCAAGTGTAATTAAATAAATTTTGTAGTAATCATTTTTCAAAATGAAAATAAATTTTCGATGGAAAATCTGTGATCTTTTGATGGAAAAAATTATAAATATATAATAATTTTAATAATTTGCCAACAAAAGTCCATGGAAACCCCATCGGAATACAAGGAAAATAACAAAAGAAAAATAAAGGTTCGGTTGGGAATTTGGTGGTGAAGCGTTGGAAAACTTTTCAATGGAAAAAATCGATTGGAAAATAGATGAAAATTGATTGTTTTACATGGTAAAATTTTCATCACAAATCCCAGCAAAATCTGTTAGAAAATTTTTTGTTGGACTACTTCGGTCAGAAAATTGCTACAAAACAATTTTATGATGAGGGGTTTTTCCGACAAAAAAAAAAATTACATTGTAGCTCTATCAAAAATTTGCTATTTCATCAAAGTCCAATGGAAAATTCCTTCGAAAATGATGAATTTGTGTGTAGTGAAACTTTAAGAAATGAAAGAGCATGTTATGATGGTGCATAGCTATATAGATCTTAAGTAGGCATTGTGATTTGATCACCATGCAAATCTAGCCAATAGTAGCACTATTGAGCAAAGAATCACATATAAGAAGTGGAAGCAGTGAAACTGCATGAGTTTGATAATCGTGCAACACTCAATTTGAAATTCATAATAAGGTGTGTTTCAGAAGAAGAAATACAAATGATTTCCTAAAACCAATTGCCAGCAAAAAGGTGAAAAAAGCACTAATCTTGGTAAGCTTGTTTCAATGTGGTACAAAAGGCAAAAGAAACATAAAAGAGTACATTATGAAAGCTTGCAATCTTCTAATATGACTAAAGGCCTTAAAGCTTGAATTGTTGGAAGACATGCTTATGCACCTAGTCTTGATCTCTCTTCTTGCACAATACAATCCATCCAAAATACTAGACAACCCAAGGGAAGAATTGGATTCTAAATGAGCTTATAGCTCAATATGTGTAAAAGTAACAAAGATAGAAATAAGAGAAAGCAGAAAGTATCAATTTAACAATGGCTTGTTATAAAGCTACCAATAAGAAGTGAATAGGGAACAAAAATAAAGAAATTACAACCTTAAAACATTTGAAGCTAAAAGCCAGAAGAAATAAGATTAAGTGGTTACCTATTGGTTACAAACCTTATCACAAGAAGAAAAAAAGTTCCACATATGCCATTTAGCATGATAAGAAAGGTAAATATCTCAACTTTGTTTATTTAGAAATCAATTTGGCTTTGGTGTCTAATGGCATGAGATATATATGTGTACAACTACTAACATACGTGTCATAGTGTAGGACTTTCTATTAAGTTAAGTGCCAATTCATTGCAAAATATACATCTATATAGGAAGCAAAAACTAGACTTGTATGTAGGGATGCAAATGAGCTAAGCCGAGCCAAACTTTGTGAAAGCAAATAAGGCATTAGGATCCAATTATCAAAACTTCAAAAGTATGAAATTAACTGGTGCTTACAAGAATAACAAGAATCTAATCATGCTAGGGATTCAAATTTGGTGAGCGTATTAACTTAAACAACAAAATCGAAGGAGAGACTAGTGAACTCTTTACTATTCCAAAACCTATCTGCAACTAGCACAGCTAGAAGAGTGCGAAATTCGCACAACCAAAACTCCTGCAAAAATTTCTATAAAATTAATGGATCTTGTCAACACCTACAATAACTTTCTGTAACATTTTGGATCAAAAAGCCTTCTGAAATTCCATGGAGAAATTCACCAAACTAGACTCTGTACAGGTGGATCTCCAAAATCTAGCAAGTCAAGTGCCTTGCCTTTATTATTATGATCCACATACCAATTAGATCTTCCAAGATCTCTAATCTATAAGTTGGACTAAGACTAGAGATTCAACAATTTTGGAGACTGATTTTAGGTTGAAAGGAAGAAGAAGAATAAAGCAAAGCTTTCAACACATGAATGCAATGCTTGCAAAATGATTTTGGAGGGAATTTGCAAATATTCTAGTCTTCATATCTTTGATGCTACGACCGATCCTCTCTCTATTTATCTATATGTAGATGTTGAAAATGTGTGATGCCAAGGTGGCATCACATAATGCATGAGGGAGGGCAGTCAAGTGGGTTACCAAGTGGTAAATATAAATCCAAATCTCATTTGAATTTCATTTGGATTTTAATTACATTTGGAATCTCATTTCAAATTAATTAAGATACTAATCTTCATTTGAATTTTCCCTCCAAAATTCATTCTTCCAATTAATTAAATTAAACTCTTTAATTTAATTAATTATCTTTTGACTTAACTCTTTAAGTCAAACTAGCTAAACTCTTTAAGCTTATTTTGTTAACTTAACTCTTTAAGTTAACTAGACCAATTAATGGTTATGTTGGCACCAAATAATTAACTCCTTAATTATTGATCTAATTTAACTCGTTAAATTAACTAATTAATTTAATAATTAAATTAATCAAGTCAAAAATAACCTTCAGAATTCGCACCATAAAATTGGTCCACTAAAAGTTAGCTTTCTAACACTTAGAAATTTTTTTTCATATATTAGGAAGTTAATTGGATTTTGTATGTGGCCCAATAGGTTCTACCATTCATTGCACATGGGCTCACAACGCCTTGTGACTTTTGAATATCTTATATTCATTTTAATTTAAAATTCCTTTTAAACTAATCGACTCAATTCAATTAATCTTATTAATTGAATATTATCCAATCTCCACGATTGATGTCCAACCTCAACCCCATGGAGTCCAATTAATTGGCCAAAATGAATATTATAGAGAACCATAATCGCTCTACACATACCATGCAAATGCGGTCCTTCCATCTCCTATCTCCCAAAAGAGACATAGGGCAAGATATTTATCGGCTCCTTAACAGCCTCAATACTATGTCTCTATTCTCAATGTTCAATCCCTTTGTGTGACCACACCTTTGAAAAACTCTTTTTCCAAATTATCACACCATCTTATGTAAGGATTTTTAGGAATCGATCATTATAGAATATATAGGAGATGCACTCATCCTTTACAACAGCGAGGAGGTAGATTCCATCTTAGATCTCACAAACCTCCATGCCAAGTAGGTCATACCCAATCTAAACCCAAAAGACCTACTAGGTGGTCGAGAAAGAGTCAAAGCATGAGGACCGAACACAAGGTTACCATAGGTTCTTAGGTCAAATGACTAATAATATGCACTAGCATAAGTAGGAGAACTAGCTACTGCCGACTTGCCACTACAACTATCTAGTAGATTCTCTAGTGGGTCTTTGGTGCCTTGTTCTCTAACAAGCACCCACTAACATGCACCCATATCTCATACGGTTGCTTGTGGAATGGAGTAATCTCCAACTCTTGGTTTTTGCATCATTAGTGCAAGTCCATTTGGATCTTAGATACCCTGTCTCATAAAATCCTATGACTTGGAAGATTTAAGACCACAACTGTGTGAGACTTATTCGATGGTCACCAAACCAAGTCCCCTAGTCATAGGTGATGTAAGGGCTTTATCTAAATGCTAGTGAAGTGAAATAAAGCAATAAATGAAGATATCTATATAAAGAATATCATTCAATCAAGATTATTTTACAATAAAATAGCTTTAACAAGGCTAATCTCATTGGCTTACATGACACTATTCCAACACTTTGACCATTTTTTTGGGCTCGAGCTCGACTCGAGCACTTGTTTAGGCTTGATAAGGCTCAGCTCAATTCATTAAGGTCAAATTCATAATCAAACTATAGGCTCAAGTTTGGCTTGGGCTCGAGCTCGAAAAAGTTAAACTATTTTATAAAAATTTTTAAAATTAATATATTTTATTATATTTTTATATATATATAAATATTTTTTTAAACAAAAAATATAGGCTCTCAAGCTGGCTCGTAAGCTTTTGAACAAGAATTATTTGGCTCAAACTCGGTTTAAAACTTATACAAACTTGGCTTGAGCTCGAATTCTTCGAACTCAAGCTTGAACACTTTTTAAACCAGCTCATCAAGCTTGTGAGTTGGCTTGACTCATTTGTAGCCTTGCTTGGAAGAAGGCTATTGGTGTCTTTAGAATTTTATCAGATATTGGTTTCTATTCTGGAATTAGATTATACTTTTATTTTACTTCTATTTAGATGGAATATAAATTTTATGCAGACAAATTTGAATACACTTGTTCTTTTCGAAATGAATTTTTCTGCACTTAATTATCTAGATTCAAATATTATTAGAAATGATATTCTATTTGATAAATTATAGAAATTGAATAGTTGAACACCCAATATTGATCAAAATTTGTACTTAAATAATTTTCACACTTAACGCAACTGAAACATTAAGGTGAGCAATTAGGTCACATCTTTGAACAAAGAATATAGTAGGCTCGTATTAGAAGGAATTCTTGATCCCTCCATTTTTGTAGCACCCCCTCTTGGCACAACACCTAAGATGAGGCGCTACTCCAATTCAGTCTTAAAATACAAATCAACTCATAACTAGAAAATCTAGAATTCATCCAACTTAAAGGCAAAATAGTCACACTAACCTAAAAGGTCACTTCATAACATAAAATATGTATGTATCAAAGGTCTCAAGTTCCATACAAAACTCTCATAATATTCTTCAGGTCATTGTCTCGATTAGGTGATCTATTTGTACAACAGTAACACCGAATTTATTACAAAAGAGGTTTCTTTTCCCTAGTCAAAACTTCATATCCTCTATTTAGATTTGTTTAAGAAAATATAGAAGAAATGAGGGTAAGTCCTAAGGACTTAGTGAGGAAAAGAAAATGACATGATTCAAAGGAAATTAATCAACAATAATCAAAGACAATTCAGTAACAATAAGAGTTCCAACATAAATCAACATTGTACAAAGTACACATGATATCAAATTTAACAGATTGTATAATTACTAGTACCAAACGTTGGTAGGGTAGGAATAAAATTTCCTTCTCTCTGTTTGGTCAAGCACTTAGGTTGGTGGATAATTTATTCATTTTATGGCATGATTGACAACATGCTAAATCCCAACACTCGTAGTTAGCTACTGTAAGTTAGGATTTTGGGTGGGTATTAGCCGAAAAGACCTATGCTTGTTAGTCTATTCCACCTGGCCATCTTTCAGACCTAGCCCTTGGCTTATACCCCCTTTGGCGTCCATTTGACTAGAAATTGCCCATGGCATCCCATGAGTTGGAAACCGCCTATGGCATCCTATAAGTTGAAAAGATATAATACCAACGGATAGAATTTAACAATCAATGTAAATAAAGTTTAGAAGAGGTCTAGCACTAAAATCCAGTGGTGTTAATGGAAATAGGCTCAAGAGGAACCCCCACTGGACATGCCCTATCAATTAGTGTGGCTCTTAGCTCCGCCCGGCATATGTTTTACAATACTTACCAAACAACACATTTAAAGAATCAAGAATACAACAAGTACAAGTTTCAAACAAATACCATACACCGTATACTAGCCAGCAAGGCTGTGGGGTATAAAGGACAAAAATTGAATAATATAATAAGGGTTCTGGACACCAAAACAAAGGTAAGTAGAGTGTACTAACAAAAATGGGAATTTATGAAACATGCCCACATAGGGTTGCAGCAACTACATATAATTATATTGAATGCCAAAGTGGCAAACCCTCACAGGGGTATTCAAATTAGATAACAAATAATAGATCAAAATTTCAAACACATTTCAAATTTCAAGCAATCAAAGTATGGTACAGAAATAGAAAACAGACACATAGGCTTATCACGAATAAGGGTTAGTGAGAAAAAGATGCCAGATTGGTGGACCTATACCTTAGAAGCCTCAGAAGGCAGCTACTGTCAATAGCCTACTGACTTGCCATTTCCTGCTCCTCGTTACCTAACCATGAGAGTGACTTACTTATCGAAACCCACATTCAACCTTAAAAACCTTCAATAATTATATTTTGCTACATACTATCTGTCTAAAATTAATAACTACCCAATTAATTCAATATTAGAATTTGCCTAGAATTATCATCTAGGAAGTACACCAATAATGCTACTAACTTAATATAAATTTCAAGGTTCTTAACGATACGAGCTATAGATATAATCAGTTCCCTATTTAATGATTACCCTCATGAAGTGTCCCAAATCAATAATAATGGACCAACTAGTTCAAATAACCCCAACTATTATTGTTCAGGTCTCAAATTCATATAATCAGGATTTTTTTATTGATTAAACTTACTCAACTAGGTCTTATCATAAAGTCTTATATATCTAATTACTAACTCTTATATATATCTCCTATGCATAACATATGCAAAAATGAAATCATATATTACTTCCTCATTGCTTTCCATAATACATGCCTTAAGAATAATCAAATTATCTATCCAAGCTTAAACTTTAAATCTTAACCCCCATTTCACCCAAATGTTATTATCAAGACCTTGGAATCATAAACTAATCGCACTACCGCGACCACCACGACGAGGAGAAGATGTTGTTTGAGAGTCACTGCTAATGAAAAATGTTGATCCACCACGGATGGCTGCGTCTCGTCCTCCTAAGTCCAACAATCCAATTGGTTTTAAATTTTGAGACCTGGATGACCTTCAACTGAAGACCCAAACATCACCACCATTTTCTCACCACCATCTCCAATCACTCTCATCCTGTTGCTGCCACTACCACGCATCACCCTCTTGCAAGGCCATGATTGTGTCCCCCATGCCTTAAGCTTCCAAAATATCTACCCAAAAGCTCTTTCTCACTACTATAACATTATCACTCGTCATGGTCAATTTTTTAGGTTTCATGGGGAAACTTCCTCCACCATGATGGTGTACATACAAGGGTGTTTAGGGGGCTAAGCGAAAGCAGAGAGGTGTTTATGAAATCTAATTTTTAGTGAGGTTGAATCGTAGAGATGACCATTAGAAAGGGTGGGGATGGTGTGGGTAAAGGAGGGAAAATGGAGATTAAGGTGAGGGTGAATAGTGAAAATAAGAAGAAGGAAGAAAGTTGGAGATTTTTATGAAATCTAATTTTTAGATTTTGCAATTTAGTCCCTTATCTTAATAAGTCATGCAATTAGGTACTAGTTGACCAAAGAATCACCATGCAAGCCCTTAAGTTTTAAGTTGTGCAATTGAGTCCTAGTTGACTTAAAAGTTTCCATGCAAACCTTTAAACTTATAAAAGTGGTCCAACTCAAGTTTTCTAATATTATAAATTAATCACAAAACTTTCAATCTTCATATAATTAAGTCTTTTTATTTATTTATTGAGCCTTAAAATCCAACCAACCAATATTTTAAATTCTGAATCCTTATTTCTTAAAATTCCAAATTTCAAGGGTATTACAGCTTCCCCTTTTAAAAGAATCTGGTCCCTAAATTCTCATCTGAGTACTACTACAAGTGGCAGAAATAAGTAGATTTGATCAGTCAATCTACATTATTTCTTTATTACATTCTGCCAAGATTGCTTCTTTGAGTCCCGATGCATTTTCATGTCTTTCTAATGCGTCATATCTCTTAACTTATGTGCCTCATCTAATAATATTTCTTCTACTTCTTTTGGCACACATATTTTCTTAAAGAATAGAAGAACACTTTAATTTTGGTATTGAACTTACATCTCTAAAACTTCCAACTTTTTCTTCTATTTCAACGTCCATATATCCTTGGCTTGGGTTTCATTGTGCTTCATCCTGTATTTTGGACTACACTTATCTTTATAATCCCACTTGCTATATTAATTTAAACACAACACCCATTCTTCGGCTTTCTGATGTCTCTGCTTCTAGCAAGTGAGCCATTCTAGCCCTTCGGCTCAAAGCATTGGTCACTACATTCGTCTTTTTGGGTGTTAGGTGATGGAAAAATAGTAGCCTTCTAGAATCTCAATCCATCACATTGTCTTATGTTTTGGTCCTTATTTCAATTAAATGGTTGACTTTTTTGAGTTATTTTAGTCAACATGTCAACTATTTTAAACAAATGTTGTACAATTCTTTGTTAATAGCTGACAAGACTTGAAAAACTATGAACTTCTATCTCATTTTTTATTTCTTCTAGTTAACTATCACCTCTATCTTAGAGGAATCAATCTCTACCCAATCTTAAGATAGGATATACCCAAGAAAAGCTACCTTGTTATCCAAAATCCACACTTGCAGATTTTGTATACAACATATGCTTTCTCAAAGTTTCGAGAACCATGTGTAAGTACTTTACATGGTCTTTTCTAGTTTTTGGCTAGTAAGACTCTTACTTCAATTCCAACTTTAAGAAGATTTTTTGTTCCTACAATAGGTCAAATAATACTTATATGTGAGGTAGGGTAATGAATTTAATTTTTTTGGGAATACTTCTGAGTATTTAGCTATCATTTCTATGTAATAAACCTTAATCGTAGGTTGCATATTTAGTTCAAGGAAGTACAAAATGTATGAAAGAATGCAAACACCATAATCATATATGGCATTATCATAATTTCTAGAATTAGAAATCATACCTTCTGCTACTTTACAAGGATCAAGTGCCTCTTGTCTAGTCAAAGCATATGCACATGCTCAAACTTTTAGCTTCTCATCAGTTCCTATGACTTGTTTTCCTTTTTCTATAGGGGTTGGCTTTCCTCAATTTGGACAATCCTTGCATAAATGCTTATTACTACCATGAACTACACATTTGCCTTACTTTCTCTAGTATGCTGATTCTTGATGGCCTGGTTTCCCATAATATCCACAAGTTTTTTGTGTTAGATCCATGGCTTCACCGATCTGATAAACCTGTAGGTTGACACCTCCAATTTATAACTTTAGTTGTTTGTTTTTGGAGTGGTCTTTCCCACCAGGTGGTAGCCGTCACTTCCATCTCTTTTCCTTAATCTTTTTGATCTCTCACAAATCTGATTTTACTTGCAATACTTTACTGACCGCCCAATTGTAACTTAGAGGATCACATGAGAGAAGGGCCTATCTAAGTTCTAGTTGTAATCCTTCCAGAAACTTGCAAACTTGTCACCTCTTATTAGCCCATACATACTGTGCATACTGGATTAGTCAACTAAATGTAGTTTCATACTAACTAACTATGGATGTCCCTTAGATTAACTCCATGAATTCTCTTTCCTTAGCATGCTTGGTCACCTTTGGTATATTTTTTTCCATAAATTCCTAAGTAAAGTTTTTCCAAGTCCACTAAGTTCCCTCCATAGTCCATTTGATCAACGAATTACCACCAATCGTGTACAAGACCATCTAGCAGAAATGTGGCATATTGTATCTTCTACTCATTTGGATATCATAGAGTTCCAAATATCTTTTCCAAACTCTTAACCCACATTTCAACTTTTCTATCATCAAATTCGCTTAGGAATTTTGGGGGTTGCAATTGGAGGAATTGATCCAAAGCTCAATCCTATGTAGGCTGTTTAGCATTTCCTACTCAATTATCGTATCCCTGCTACTGACAAAACTGCATAAATTATTACCGCACCTATAACATGGGCCTAGTTAGTTGGCCCACATCTGGCTAATTGATTTAAAGGATTTGTGAAACCTCTTTCTCCAGTAGGTTTGGTTGCTCAGCTGGTGCTCTTTGCTTATGAGCACGTTGTGCAGCAACCTGTGGGCCAAGTGGTATCCCTCTCCCCCATCAACCTACTCAAGGCAGTATAAGTACATGAAGTGCTTCATGGATGCCATTATTTTCCTTAGATTGTCCTTAACTTTTTCTCAATTATTGCTGCTAAGATTACACAATAACATCTGCAGCTAGTGTCAAAATTTTAATCTTACAGACATAGTTATAAAGTACTTGACAAATTAGACTAATTCCAAACAACGGTGATCAAATCATTAAAGGTTAGCTAGCAACTTCCATTGCCACCCTAACCTAATTCACAACTCCTGCTTAACTAGTCACACAAATATAACAAAATTCCCTTCTCAATCTAAAGTCCAAAGTTTATTTCCCGAAGTAAAGTCTACAAACTAGTTAGCTAACCTAGATATAATCCTCTACGTCTTATAGACTTGTCATATATCCCATTAATACTTATTTACCTAGGTCATCGTCAAACTTAGGCTCTGATACTACCTCTATAATACTCTTTCTCAAGGCAACACTCAAGATGAGGCGCTACTCCAATTCAATCTTAAAATATAAATCAACTTATAACTAGAAAATCTAGAATTTATCCAACTCAAAGGAAAAACAATCACACTAACCCAAAAGATTAGTTCATAACATAAAATATGTACATATCAAGGGTCTCAAGTTCCATACAAAACTCTTATAATATTCTTCAGGTAGTTGTGTTGATCAGGTGATCTATAGGTACAACAATAACATATAATATATTACAAAAGAGGTTTCTCTCCCCAGTTCAGAGCTTTACATCCTCCATTTAGAACTGTCTAAGAAAATATAGAAGAAATGGGAGTAATTCCTAAGGACTTAGTGAAAAAAAGAAAATGACATGATTCAAAGGAAATTAATAGACAACAATCAAAGACAATTCAGTAACAATAAGAGTTCCAACATAAATCAACATTGGACAAAGTAAACATGATGTCAAATTTAACAAACTGTATAATTACTAGTACCAAATGTTGGTACAATAGGAATAAAATTTTCTTGTCTCTCTATTTGCTCGAGCACTCAGCTTAGCGAATAATTTATTTATTTAATGGCATGGTTGATAGCATGCTAAATCCCAACACTCATAGTTAGCTACTTGTAAGTAAAGATTTTTTGTGGGTACTAGCTGGAAGAGCCTATTCCCATTAGTCTATTCCACCCGACCATCGTTCAGACTTAACCCCAAGCCCATACCCCCTATGGCATCCTTCTCAATGGAAATTGCCCATTGCTTCCCATTGGTTGAAAAGATATAATACAATAAATAGAATTTGGCAATCAACTTAATAAAGTCTGGAAAAGGTCTAGCACTGAAATCTAATGGTGTTAATGGGAACAAACTTAAGAGGAGCCCCCACTGGACATGCCCTATCAATTAGTGTGGCTTTTTACTCTGCCCAGCACATGTTTTACAATACTAACCAAATAGGTCATTTAAAGAATCAAGAATACAACAAGGTACAAGTTTAGAACAAATAATACACAGCATATATTAGCCGACAAGGCCAATACTAGTTACAAAATTAATTAATAAGTAATATGGGGTCAGCTGGCAAGGCTATAGAGTATAAGGGATAAAAATCAAATAATATAATAAGGGTTTAGGATACCAAAACAAAGGTAAGTAGAGTGTACTAACATAAATGGGAATTTACAAAACATACCCTCATAGGGCTACAACAACAACAAATAATTATATTGAAGGCCAAAGTAGTAGACCTTCATAGGGGTGTTCAAATCAGATAACAAATAACATATTAGAATTTTAAACATATTTTATATTTCAAATAATCAGAGTACGGAACAAAAATAGAAAATCCACACAAAGGCTTATCATGAATAGTAGTCAGTGAAAAAAAGATACTAGATTGGCAGACCTTTACCTCAGAAGCCTTAGAAGGCAGCTACTATCAATGGCCTACTGATTCATCATTTCCTATTCCATATTACCTAACCACAATAGTGATTCACTTATCAAAACCCACATTCAACCTTAAGAACCTTCAATAAATATAATTGCTACATAATGTCTAAAATTAACAACTACCCAATTAATTCAGTATTAAAATTTGTCTTGAATTATCATTTAGGAAATACATCAATAATGCTACAACTTAATACAAATTATAAGGTTCTTAACGATACGAGCTATAGATATAGTTAGTTCCCTATTTACATGATTACCCTCATGAAGTGTCCCAAATCAATAATAATGGACCAACTAGTTCAAATAACCCCAATTATTATCGTTTAGATCTCAAATTCATATAATCGGGGTTTTCTTATTAATTAATTAAACTTACTCAACTAGGTCTTAACATAAAATCTTATATATCCGATTACTAACTTATATGTATAGCCCATGCATAACATGCGAAAATGAAATCATACATTAATTCTTCATTTCTTTCCATAATACATGCCTTAAGAATAATCAAATTATATATCGAAGCTTAAACTTTAAATCTTAACCCCCATTTTACCCAAATTTTCTTATTGAGACCTCATATCATGAACCAATCACACCACTGTGGCCACTGTGACCACCGTGATGAGCAGAAGTTCTATCTAAGAGCCACCATTGCTAGAAAATAATGATCCACAACTGCTAGTAGTGTCTTATCCTCTTAAGTCTATTGGTCTAATTGGTTTTAAATTTTGAGCCCTGGATGACCTTCAACTGAAGACCTAAACATCACCACCACCACCTTCTCACCACCATCTCCGATCACCCTTTTCCTACTGCCGCCATCGCGCATCACACTCATGCAAGGCCACAATTGTGTCCCCCATGCCTTAAGTTTCAAAAATAAACGTCCATAAGCTCCTCCTCACAGTTGTAGCACCATTACCCATCATGGTTAATTTTTTAGGTTTCACGGGAAATCTTCCTCCACCGTGATAGTGTGCATGCAAAGGTGCTGGGGTGCTTGGGGAAAGAGGAGAGGTGTTTGGTGAGGTTGAATGGTAGAGATGGCCGCCAGAGAGGGTGAGGATGGTGCGGGTGAATGGAGGAAAAATGGAGATTAAGATGAGGGTGAATAGTGAAAATGAGAATAAGGAAGAAAGTTGGAGATTTTTATAAAATCCAATTTTTAGATTTTACAATTTAGTCCCTTTTCTTAATAAGTCATGCAATTAGGCCCTAGTTGACCAAAGAATCACCATGCAAGCCCTTAAGTTTTAAGTTGTGCAATTAGTCCTATTAACTTAAAAGTTTCCTTGCAAACCCCTTAACTTATAAAAATGGTTCAACTCAAGTTTTCTAATATTATAAATTAACCCCAAAATTTTCAATCTTCATACAATTAAGTGCTTTTATTTATTTATTGAAACCTAAAATCCAACCAATCAATATTGTAAATTATGAATCCTTATTTTCTTAAAATTTTGAATTTTAGGGGTGTTACAATTTTCAACTTTAAAATTGTATGGAATGCATAAAGAAAAAGCAAACATAAGAAAAATAGGGGCCAATGTAAAACCCCAAGTTTTTATGTGAATTATTACAGTATAAATTTAATAATATATATTCGAATTAAAATTATTATTCATTATACTTTTAAAACTACTTGAATTTCATTAAGGCTAAGCCTTGATGCCATGGGATCTAGAACATAAGAATGTAGAGTAAGCAGTGAACTTCTATCTTTTGATGCCATGGGATCTAGAACATAATATGTTAGGAATTGTGGATCAATTTTGATTCATTTTGATTCTTCACCGACAGTTTAGATTTGTTCTTTTTCCTGAAATTTGAGCAAATAATTTATTTGGGGCTTGATAAACACTTATAGAATCTTAAAATAAAGTGAATATTTAAAATAAATTAAATTCTTCTTGAAGCTTATTAGAGATCCTATTTTAGGTGCTTATCTTGATTCTCTTGCAATTTTGAGGATATAAACTTTCAGTCTTAACTTAGAATGGGGTAAAAAAAGGAAATAGAAATCATAAGTTATTGATATATTGGTATTTATATGGCTTCTAATGCTTCATAAGAATTTTCTAAGGATTGCTTAATGATGATAAAAGATGTAGAAGTTATCTACTTGCCATAGATAGCAAATTATTTCATGGAAACTTCAGTGATTGAGTTTCAAATTAATTATTAACATAGCTAATGCAAACATAAGTGTAAGACTACATAAGGATTGAAGTAAAGAATTAATCCTGTTACAAAGATAAATCGACTTTGACGTATTAGTAGGCATAATTTATATCTATTATTGCTATATATAAACAGGCATTGGAGGTTGACAAAGTATGTCCAAAAAACTATAGTTTTCTAGGAATTAGTAATGCCACACAATCCTTTGATTTGTGATTTTCTCATTATAGAGAAGAAAGGTTGATCTTGTGGCTCATATCTTGCTTTGAGCTAATCTAGTGTAAGTATTTGACCCTAGAGAAGTAATGGAGTAAATTTTATAATATAGTCTTAGAGTTTATATTTGATAATAGATTAGTAAAAGTAAGTCCAATTTGGATTAGTCAACCAAACTATTTAATTTATTATCAAAAGTTAAGTCCATGATTTATATGGGCCAATAAATTATAATTGTGTTTTTGTTGGTTTAGGTTTAACACAAGGTCCAAGTTGTTTAATTCATTTCAACTTATGATTAAACCCACAATTAGTGTAGATTTACCGCAAATCATAATATTGTATTTATGGGTTTAGATTCTTGATTATTAAATTAAAGATGATTTTTTTATTTAATTTTAGAATTTGTGGATAGTGGCATCATTTTGGAGTTCTTCCTATCATTTTAAACTTTATCTAAATAGTTTTTAACCCTACAAGTTATTTGGTCTTATATACTCACTAAAACCTTAGAAACATATATGATACAAAACCACATAACCCCATTTTCTTGTGCCCCTGTCTTTTCATGCAGGAATTCTCCACAAACAACCTAAAATTCTCCATAAATTCATATTAGGTGAGAAAGTCCACGAGGAGGAAGGTGAAATGCTTAAGGATCAATGATACACGTTTTTGAGGCCATATTCAGACCTCTAGGCTACAATACTATAGCATACATTGATTCATTTAGGTTTATCCAGGGCCATAACTTATCATGACTTATTTGGGTGTAGGATTTGGGTAATCTGAATCAACATGTATATTATGTAAAAGAAAATCCAAGATGGGTAAGTAGTTTTAGCCTTCTATTCTTTTCTAAATGTTTTTTTCAATAGAAATGTACTTTTTTTGGTCAAAATAAGTTCTTTTATATGTTAAAAAAAGAATTTGAGTGTGTTATGTTAGAATTTATGTTATTTAATGATACAAAGATGAACAATAATTGGTTTCTTCTTCCTATTTATTTGTAAAATATTTTTGTGAATTTATTTTGTGTCCAAATGGTTTGTTTTGTATAAAATAAGTTTTTGACATTTTATAGTTTAATTTTCTATTAAGTAAAGCCTGGTATATGATCCTCTGTTTATAAAAAGAAATAAAAATTGAATTATTTCCTATCAAAAAGAAATGATGAATAATTATGTTCTGGATAAAATCAATAGCTCCGAAACTATGGTGCGGGTCATGGCAGCAAAATCTGAGAACCTACTTAGTGGGGTTGTAATTAAGGTCCTACTATGAGTAATAATAATATGGTCTGAATTGGCTTAACGGAATTGTAGTTAAAGCTCTTCAATGGGTAATAATAATAGCATTTAAATTCACATAGATTGTAGTTAAGGCCCTCTTATGAATAATAATCACTACAATAAATTGCATTTCTTGTAACAAAAATTTTGGTAACAAAGTAAAAATTTATTACTAAAGCACTCATCTTAGGTAACAAAAAAAAATATTTGTTACCCAAAATTTTTATTCTTTTGTAACTAAAGAAAAATTGTTACGAAAACTGAAGTATTACCACAAATAATATTTCCCACCTTTCAAGAAGACATATTTGTAACAAAAGTTTCTACTTTTTTGCTACGTTAACAAATTTGTTTCAATTAAGTTTTATAGTAATAAATATATTTGTTCCTATAGTTAATAATTTACCCTCTAAAAATTTTTCCCTCCAAAATTTTGTTATATGGAAATGGTAACAAATACTTTTTTTAACTAGTTTTAAATCACAATTAAATTAAATCTCACCTAAAATTTATTTCCCTCTAAAAATGTATTCCCTTCAAATGTGCTCCAAAGTTTCTTCCCTCAAAATTTTGTTCCCTCCATAAATTAATTTAATTTAAAGTGTAAAAAATATTTTAGTTATCAATATCACATGCCATCACAATTAAAAATTTTCTCCAAAAATTGGCACCTCCCCGTATGCCCATGTCATCCTTCACCATGGTTAAAAAAATTAAAAATTAAATTAAATATCTAAAAAATGAAAAACAAAATTATTGTTTATTTGGATCTACTTAGATCTACATGTTAAACTATTAATTGATTTAGCAAATTTTACAATTAAATAAAGTATAAATATTAAGAAAATTCAAATCACAACCCCCCTAAAAAAAATAAAAATAAAAACCAGCCCCACCTTGCCCAGTGGAAGGCTCAATTGCCACATTGATGGGATACTAGGTTCATTTTAAATATGTATGTATATGTGTATATATCTATATATGAATATGTATATGTGCAGGCAAAATTACAATTCTAATCCTATAAGTACTAAAAAATTATCATTTTTCATCATTTTTTCACCGGAGATGGCCAAGGTCGCTAGAAAAGCTGACTTGGATCGCTGGGCATGTGGTAACTTGGAGTTTTTTGCCACATTGAATTGCGTAGTAGGCATTTTTTGTCTTTTTCTTGCTTAGTTGGCAACATACATGCCTTTTTTTTTAATTCCAAATATATTATTTAATTTATATATACACATATATATATATACAAATCTATTTTTTATATATTTATATATTAAATATCATCATTTTTCCTCCAACACACAAATTTTTTTTTCCAAAATACCCTTTGCGATCCTTTATTATCCCCAAAACTTCCCCATATTTCAATATACACATACATATTGTATATATTATGTATTTTATTATAATCACTCAATTCTATTTTCAACTGAAAAATCTAATAAAAAATATTTGTTTGACTTTTACAGTAAAAAAGATCTCCCCTAAAATATAAACAAACATTTACATAGATACAAATATATTTATATATAATCTATAATTATTTATCAATTAAAGATAAAAAATTTAATCTACCATATTGACAATATTCTTTTAACTCGCTTGTTTGGCACAACTTTGAATTTAAAAATATACACACACACACACACACATATATATATATATGGACAGATATTTATACAAATATATATTTATATATAATTTATAATTATTTACTAATTAAAAAATTAAAAAAATTAATCTACTATATTAACAATACTCTTTTAACTAAGAACTCGCTTAGTTGGCACAACTTTGAATTTAAAAATGTACATATATATTTATATATAATTTATATTTATTTATTAATTAAAAAATAAAAAAATTAATTTATCATATTAATAATATTCTTTTAGCTCACTTAGTTGCCACAATTTTGAATTTAAAAATATACACATATATATACATAAATATTTATATTCAATTTATAATATTTACTAATTAAAAAATAAAAATCACTTTGTTAAAATAATTTAAATTTTAAAAATAATTAAAAATTAAAATTAAAATCCCACCACCCTGGCCAGCCACCATGGCTGCTTGGCCAGATTTGGCCAAGCTACCCCTGGCCATGGCTAGGGCTAACCAGGCGACCATGTTCAGCCACCTAGATTTGGCCATGGCTAACTAGGCAATCATGGCTTGATCCAAGCAAGCTCGCCGGCCGCCTGGTTCATTGCCATGGCAATCCGGCGGGTTACTAGGGTGGGGGGTTGCGAGCTTTGGGGGAGGGGTGGGGGCATATATATAATGTATATGCATATTTATGTATATATAAATACATATTTTTAGATAAATATATATATATTCAAATATATGTGTATATATAAATATATATCATATACATGATATATGATAAATATCATAAATATATATTATATATATATTATTATATATCTATATATATTTATGTATATATAAATACATATATTTAGATAAATGTATATATTTAGATATATGTGGATATATAAATATATAGCATATTCATGACATATGATAAATATCTTATATATTTTATTATATATCTATTTGGCATTTTTGTTATTTTTTTTAATTAATCAAGTCATTTCAGCTGCCAATAAGGCAAAAATTCCAAATGAGCATGTGTCCAGCAAGCCATGTCAACTTTTCCTGCAACTTTTGCCAATTCCAACGAAAAAAGGACTAAAAATGATAATTTTTTCAGTACTTATAGGACTAAAATTGTAATTATGCAATTTGTAGGATCAAAAATCAAATGGAGTAAAGTTATAGTACGAAAATTACAATTTTGCCTATATGTGCATATATAATTTTATTTTTATATATTTTCCTTTTTTATGTATTTATTTGTTATTGTTATACTTATATTTCATATGACTAATTTTTTTACTTTTTAATTTAATTTAATTTTTTAATGGGTAAATATCTAATTGTTTAGAAATTTTTAATTGCAAAGATACCAAAACTCTCCAAAATAAATTTTTCGCTATTCTATTTATACTTATTCACATATATATAATATACACATATATTAATTTATCAATAAAATTTAAATTGCTTTTATTTTTTTCTATTTTTTTCTATTTATTCACTTTGAATTAAATAATATTTTCTATTTATAAAAATATATAATATAATTTTTTATTCATATTTATTACATATATAGTATATAAATACATATATATATATATAATTTCAATAAAATTTAAAGAAGATTCATTGTATATTTCTCCTTTTATGCATATATAAATTTATCATTATTTCGCATTTCTCATACTTATATACATATATAGTATATATACATATATATAAATTTCAATAAACTTTAAAGAAGATTTATCATATATTTATTTAATGAATTTGGATGGCAATGCAATTTTGTTTCCCTCCAACTTTGTATTCAATCCAAAATTTGGCCCATAAAAAATTTTAATAATTATTTTTATTATTAGTTTGACATATAATTTAACTTGATTTCTTCCAAAAATTTGATTCCCACTAATAATAATGAATTTTCTTTATTTTTTTCGATTACTCTAAATTTTAGCTCCTCCATTTTTTTTTTTGTATAAATAATTTATAGCAAACTTTATTTCTTTTATCTTAGATTATATGATGAATTGACATATAATTTTATAAATTATTAAATAACTTTCTATGATAATTAAAATAGGTAAATAACACCTAATTTGGACTTATAAATTTTGGTGCTTAAGAATTTAATTTTTTATTATAATTTATTATAATATTCTTTTAAACAAATTCTAAAAGTTCCTTAAAATAAATAGTTAAAGGATACATACCTGAATAGAAAAAGAAAGAAAGAAATCTAGTATATCATAATACTTAATGAAAAGAAAATGGTCCCTGAAGTTAGGCATGTTGATGTTACATTTTATTTTTTAATTGTTGTATTCGCTAGTTAAAGATTTTTATAACTTATAGATATCCATATATTAATTGTGTGTATGCTTTACTATATAAATTGTTAAAATGAAGATAATTTTCTTGGTCTAATATAGTATAAAAAAGCATCAACTTAAAGTATATTATTAAATATAATGATTATTAACTTTCATGGACCTAAACAAGTTGTTCTTAAGAATTAGTTGATCTACATATTATATTTCCTTAAAAATAAAAGTTTCCCTCCAAAAATGAATTACCCTAATATTTTTTTTATTCCCTCCAAATTTTTACTCCTCCCTCCGTTTTGTGTATAAATAGTATATACAAAAATTATTTGTTTTATCTTATATTATAAGATGAATTATGACGTATTATTATGGGGGTTAAAGATTTAATTATATTCTTTGTTATTATAATTAAAAAAACTATAGTCTTTATGTGTAATTAATTTTATTTTAAAAATTAAAATATTTTATACTAATGATATATTGATGTGAACAATTTGAACATGCATTTGTTGAAAGTTTTATACCATTAATTAATGCTAATTGTTTTGAAATGATCAACTTGTATAATTTTAATATAGTTGGAAATTTTTAAATTATTTTGAAATACTCATGACATTATAATATAAACTTAGTTATATAGTTATAAGTTTAATAAAATTATTTTTATCCACATATATTTAATTAAATATTTGAAGAATTGTTAGCATCCTTAACAAATTTGTAGATGTTGAAAATTTACATTAAAATTCAAAAGTATCTTTCAAAAGCTGCTCTAATTATTTTTCAGACAAAAATACCCCTAGATTTATTTATAATTTTAACATGGGGGCTTAACTTCAATATTTTTTCAATTACTTAGAATAAATTTAAATAATTTTATTAATAATGTTTTTAAATATTAAATAATCTTTTAATTGAAGTTGAATTAAAAAATTAAATTTGATATTATATATATTTATATTGATATTATATATATATATATATATATATTTCTATGATATTTATATTGATGTATAAAATCTTATTTTTTTATGAGGATTTTGTTATATAAATTTAAATTTTTTTGATATTTTTTTTAAAAAATTTAATGAAGGCTGATTGGACATTTCAAATTTTGTGGAATTTTTATAAATAAAACGTGTAAAATTTATTTTTGTCCATGAGGTTAAGTTATTGAATATATTTACTCTACTAACCAATTAAAAAATATATATATCTATATATATTTATACTACTAGCATTATCCTCATACTATGCACGGATTCTTTAAAATTACTATACATACAAATTTAATTGTTAAATTATAAATACAATTAAAAATAACAACATAAAAATAAAAATATCACAAAAAATGGTCAAGTGATTAGCAAAATTAAATATTACTTCAAAAAATGATCAATTAAATTTAAATTTAAAACTTTAAAATTTAATATTTAAAAGCATAAAACACATAAAGACATCTCATATACATGATGTTATGAACAATAAATTTCAAAATTATTCAAAGAGAAGTTAAAAACAAAATCATTCCAAAAATAAAAGTCCATGAATATTATTTTATACTTTATTAAAAGAAGAAAATATTATGCAATCAAAAATCAACATATAGTTGCATAAAAAAATAAAATATATGAGAATAATATAGAATACAAGATTGATTAGAAAAAACTTAAAATTATAATTCTTTAAAATTACTTCAAATTTAAAAGATGATGACTATATATATTAAGTTAAATCTTAAAATATAAAGAATTAGATAATATATTGGCTACTAAGAATTTAAAAACAATCTTATCTGATTTTAATTTTTCATTAAAAATTAATTAGGTTAAGATAAAATTATGATAGTAAAGATAAAAAGTTAAAATAAGTTAAAATAAATATACAAAATAATTATAAAGTTAAAATCAATATTAGTATATAAGTTAACAGAAACCTCCTAATTTGGCTCATAACTTAATTATCAAATAATTAAGTGAAGAAAAGAGTTTGACATTAGCCATATAAAGTTAAAATTATAGTAAATTGATAAAATAATTATAAACTTAAAATTAATTTTAAAATATGAATTAGTGACAAAATATAAGGATGAAATTAGAATGTGAAATAAAATATAGAAAAAATAAATTGTTGTGTTCATTCTCAAATGTTTGCATAAATATAATTGGATATTCATATTATATTTTGCAAATAACAAAAAAATAGTGAATAACAAAAAAAGTTGTTAACCTTTCAAATAATCAAAATCAAAATTTCTCATTATTTCATATATTCTCATTTTATATATATAAATCTATCTATAAAATTTTAAATAATGTTTATTTGATATTTTTCCTTTCTAATTATTCATACATGTATACTTATTTTTTCTATTTATAGTTATTCACATATATAATATACATATATATAAATTTATCAATAAAATTTAAATTATTTTTAATTTTATCTATCTTTTATATTTATTCATTCTGCATTAAATAATATTTAATATTTATAAATATATAATATAATTTTTCATTCATACTTATATACATATTTAGTCTATATATACATCACAAGAAAATAGGTTAATCGTAGTATATATTTTGCGACGATTTGTCTCATTCATAGCAAAATATTAATTTAACGGTGGTTAAGCAGTGATTTATCCAAGCCGCCGCGGAATTTGTAATAAATAGCGGCAGTTAGTGTGACCACCCCTAAATGAATAACTTTGTGATGGTTTTTCTAAACCGCTGCAATTTATAATATCGTTCCTTTTGCTTATTAGATTGCTCTTTGTTTTTTACTTTAAAGGGTTTTGTCCACAATTTTTTAATATATACGTAAAACCAATTATTTTTTATAAATATTTTTTTTATAAATTTTTAAAATAAAGTGTTTCATATTATAAGCTTTTCTACAAAACGTAAAGAGGTATTCACTTATTTTAAAATTTGAATATATTCATTTAATAATTTAAATCATATGAATTTTAAGTTTTTATTCTATTTATACATTGCAAGGTTTACTTTAAAAGATAAAATCTAATATTTTTATAAGATTAAAGAATTCTTATAATATCTTTTCATTAAAAATTTAGCCAAACACCTACTTAGTCTATATTTCTACTTGTCTGTTAATATTTTATATATATATTGATTAATGAAATAAATTATTATAGTATTTTCTTTACCCAAAACTCATAATACAAAATATTACTCTTTTACCTAACAATTTATATATACATATATGTAATAAAATTTCTTTGCTTCATGCTACTATGTTATATAATTATTCTACACTTTCTGTTTATTTCTTTTAGTTCACTATTTGATACTTTTATTTTATTTATTCAAATGACAATTATTATTTTATTTTTAAAAATAAAATAATATTTGCTTGATAACATGTGAAATTGCTTGAGAGCTCTATATGGAATAGACAAATAAGTAATTGAGCAAGTGCTCATATTAACATTTGGAGGGTGCAACTAAGATGATTAGGTGCTTGCTAAGCTGGTGGGCAGCGTGGGATCAACCCTTGCTACAGGCAATTTAGGAGGATTTTGCTTGCAAGTGGGCAGGTGGTGGGTTGGTGAGCATTTGGTCCTGTTGCTACAAGTTTGCGATTGGGCACTAGGCAACCTACTGCTCGTTTGCTGCTAGCTTGTGGCTGGGTCGATGCATTGGGCCTTGCTGTTAGGCTAATGGGCACCTGGGCAGCCCCAATGCATGCTTACAAGTGTGCTAGTGGGCACTAGTCCATGCAGCACGCTGGGCCTTGGTGTTAGCTTGTGGGTGGGTTGGTGGGCCTTGGGCAGCCCTGCTATGCATTTGTGCGTGGGCCGGTGGGCATAAAGCAGGATCCAACCCAGAGTTCAATAGCCTAGCACACGAAGGCTCAATGTGAAATGGCCCATTCATATACATGGCAACCCCCTACGCAGCAGCCCAAATCGAAGCCCACACACACATTTCGTAATGAAATTTTTAGTTATTTCTTCAATTAGCAATGAAATGTTTATTTTTGAATTAAAATATTGTTTAACTATTTGTAAGAAAATATTTTGTTACATAAACAATTAGTAACTATACTTAATTAAATAAATAATATCATTATGTTATGCATTGGTAACAAAAAAATAAAATACAACTAAATTGTCAATGTTTTAGTAACTACATATTTCGTTATGCTATAAAAACCTGTTGTAACTAATACACTTTTTGTTACGGATACAAAACTTTTTGTAATGAGATATTTCATTGCCACAAGTCTATCATTTATAACAAACCAAAATTTTCATTACCTAGACGTTTTGCGACGACGTTTAGGGCATTAAAATTAAGTAATAAAATTTTCATTACCAATAATTTAGATAATGAATTTTAGTGTTATGGTAATGAAATTATTTATTACTAAAACTGTACTTTGTTGTAGTGAATAGTAGTGTCTAAATCCGCTTAATGAAGTTATAATTAAGGCCTTCCTACATGTAATAATAGCAGTGTCCTAACCTATTTAATGGGGTTGTAACTAAGATCTTGATCAACATAGCTGATCAGGATTCCAAAAGTTCACAAGCATGGATAAGTAATAAATTTTAAGTCAAGAAAATTCTGAAAGTATGTTTTTGGAAATATATTGAAGAGCACGACTATTTGAATAGTATATGAGAGTATGTCTCTAAAGATATTCTGATGAATATGATTTTCTTATTGTGGCATGATTTAACACGAAAAGTTATCCCATGGTATATGAACGCCTTTATAGAACTGTTTCACTTGAAAGTTCATGATTTTATTTTCTTTTAAAAAACATGTTTTTTTCTTTTTTTGTATGTCTCTTTCTTTGATATGATATGTGTAATTGCTCAAATTCAATAAAAGGTTAAGAACTATTTACTGGGCGAAGTGTTGCTCATACAATTCCATAACCATTTTTGTAATGGACTTAGTTGAGAATAATGACAATGATCAATTTTAGGGTTGGTGGAAAAATACTATGTTTCTTTATTCGATTAAAGTTTGAGTTATTACCTAAAAATTTTAGTTTATGGTTGAAGACCATTTATTTTAATGATTATAATAGTTATGATTGATTCCTAAAATAGGTGTCTAATTTTGAAGTTCGAGAATTTGAATTGTCTTTCTCTTCAATATCTTTTAAGCTTGGTAATAATATCATACAGATTTTAGCATGTTTTGATTTTAGTGGCTAGTGTTTCTATATCCTTTGGACTTGGGATTACTTATATTATGTCCCAAATTTAGAGTATGACAGCAATATGAGCTGAAGCTTTTAAAATTGATAGATACAAACATTGTGGTTCATTGCATACTCCTTATGGAATGGGCAACAGCATTTTATCAATTTTATAAATGATTACACCTTATATGGTTATTTTCACTTGATACACAAAAGCCACAACTTTGGACCTATTCAAAATTTTCAAAGCCAAAGTTCAAAATTAAATAGGCAAAAAAATTGAAACTATCAAATCTAACCATATAGGGGAATATTAAAATAGATATGATAGACCATGTGACCAACGTTCAGAACCTTTTCCCAAATATTTAATATAGAGGGAAATTGTACCTCAATGCATCATGCTGAGAAATCCAAGTCAAAATAATGAGAGACACAACCAAACTCTTACGGACATGATGAGAAGTATGATTTGTAATGTTTCTTTACTAGAGTCATTTTGTGGAGAAGTGCACTGCAATTTAAATTTGAATCGAGTTCCAAGCAAACTAGTCAAAACACCACACAAGTTGTGGACATATAAGAAGCCTAGCTTTAGGCATTTATATCTCTAGGGATGTCAAGTTGAGGCTGAAAGTGGAAGATACAATAGGATCCATAAATTTAAACCAACATAAGGCAAAATTAAATTAGTTATCTCCATCCTAAGGATCTATTCACATGCCTTAAATTAAGATTTAAAGCCTGAAAAATTACCTTTGAGGAAGAAATCAAAAGAATCAAGTAAATCTCCCAAAGGACACCTCCAAATGAAGATCAACAAGCTTTTCTACCTTGACCTAATTTCTCCACACCAAGGCCTCCAAAATTCATCAACTTCTGCACACAAAATTACCACCAATATATCTTGTTATTGGATCAAATCCAAGGTTTCCCAAACAAAGCACCACAAATCGGCCCGTAGAGTGGTTCAATAAACATTCCTAAGCTTCCCATGGATGAAGCCTCTAATACATAGTCCACACACCTAGGAAGGTCTCTCAATCCACACACTCTTTGCTAGAGAAGAGAGGAGGAGGAGGAGGATGGAGGTGGCAGTTTGGTGAAGATGAGAGAGGGAGAAGGGAATCTAAGAGGTAGTTATTCAACACCTAAATTATACTATCTTTTGGAGGGAAAAACTGAGAGTATGAATGAACACCTTATGGCCGGCCATACGTGTATTTATAGGAGGGGATGGAAGCCTTTGGAGGCTTCTGCCACTTTCCACACATCAACCAACTTGCCAACTTGCTAAATCTTCATTAAGCTTAAGTTTGTATTTGCATTTCATTTCATAAATTGAAATGCCAACTTGCATAATTCAAATGGACCCTTCCTCCAAAACTTGAATTCCTTATTTAATTAAATTAACTCTTTAATTTAATTAATTTAACTTAACTCCTTAAGTTAATTAACTTTACTCTTTAAGTTAATATGCCTAATTAATGTGTCATATGACACCAATTAAATTAACATCTTAATTTAATTAGTCTAATTTAACTCTTTCAATTATTTTAATTAATTTAATATTTAAATTAATGAATCCAAAATAACCAATTGATAATCGATCAATTTGTAGTTTTTCCTCAAGCAAAAATGCCTACTTTGAATTTTCTAACTCCTTAGAGAATTCCACCTATCAAATAAGAGTTTCCTTAGGTTTTTGTGTATAACCTATTAGGTTCATCAATTCATTGGACATGGGCTCACAACTCTATGTGATATTTTGAATAATGAAATATTCGAATTAGTTTAAATTTATTTAAACTAATAACTCTTTCAGTTAATCTCTATTAATTAAAGAGCACACAATCCCTATGGCTGATGTCCAGCAATCAGCTCATGGAGCCCAACTAATTGGATAAATGAATTATACGTTGATGAACCATTATAGCTTATGCCTACCATGCAAATGCATTCCTTCCATTTCATATCTCCCAAAACTATCCTAGTACAAGATATTTGTCGACTCCCTAATAGCCTCAATAGCTATGTCTCTACATCTAATGTTCAATTCCACTTTATGACCTGAACTTTGTAAAATGCTTTTTCCAAATTTTCATGCAACCTTATGTAAGAATTTATTAGAATCAATCATTATAAAATATATAGGAAATGCACTTTTTCTTCATAACAATGAGGAAACAGATCCCTTCTTGGATATCACAAACCTTCATATCTAAGTAGCTCATGCCCAATCTTAACCCTAGATTACCCACTATGTGGCCAAGGCAAAGTTAAAGTATAAGGGCCTAAACTCAAGGTTACTATGGATCCTCAAGTCAAAGGATTAATTATATGCACTATCGCAAGCTTTGAGAATTTTTCATTACTGACTTTCCACTATGGCTATCTAGTAAATTCTCTTGATGGGCCTTCAGTGAATTTATTTTCTAACAAGCCCCCATTGACATGCATCCATGTCTAACATAGATAACCCATGAAATGGGGCAATATCTAACCCTTTGGAGTATGTATCATTAGTGTAACTCTATCTGAATCTTATATGCTCCTTCTTGTATGATTCTATAACTTGGAATCTTTAAAATCATGACCTTAGAGACTTGTTTCACTATCATCATCATATGCGACCAAGTCCTGTAGTCTTGTATGATTTAAGAGCTTCAACTAAATACAAGTGAAGTATAAATAGCATAAGATAAAGGTGGCCATTTTATAAGATATCATTCAATTGAGATTATCGCACAATTAGACTACTATTTACACACTAATTCTAATTAGCTGTGGGGCACTATTCCAACGGAGGCTAGAAATTAAAGGCCTAATGGAAATTGGACCATAAGAATAGTTAACTATTATTTTCTAGCTTACACGAACAGATAAAAGAAAATGTACTGTTAAGGATATTGATTATAGTAAGAGCGATCAAAATAAAAAAATAATGTATTTGGAAAGAAATACATTAGCATTACTACTACAATTGCAGCTTAATGAGGTTGGGTAAAGTTATTCCACTATTTACCTCCAATCAAGATAATACATAAAACACAATTGAACATAAGATACTCTTTACTTTTGTATAGGAATGATCATCCATTCAATTCAATGGAGGACAATAACCTTGATGTAAGTGCCTATAAGGAGATCTACTAGAGAAAGAAAAGAGAAAATTTTAATGATTATTTTCTATCTATATCCATGACTATTTTTTTTATATGGGATTAAAAGATGGTTCTACATCTTCCAATTAATCTAATTATCTTCAAACTTTGATAAGTCGATCAAGGTTATTAAGGAAGAGATAAAGTCTGCCAAGGACAATAACATTTCAGATCTTGAAAAGTTACAATAAAGTAAAACCCACTAATAAAAAATTAATTTTCAAAAACAAATGGAATTCTAATGTTAACATCAAAAGATATAATGCACATACAGTCCCCATGGGATTCACTCATGAGGAAAACACTCCCATCAATTTTAAGAGGACTATCTTAGAATCATTATGACATTTGTAGCTCACTATAACTTAGAGTTACATCAAATGTAAATGAAAACAATGTTTCTCAATAAAGAATTTGATAAAACAATATACGTGATACAACCAAAGAACTTTGAGAATAAAAGTTCAACGTATATAAGCCCATGGCTTGAAATCCATAGATTCCTATTCAGTAACTTAGAAATAAAAGATTTTAGTGAAGCATCCTTTCTTCTAGTTATATATATTCATCAAGACCATGATAGAAATACATTTAAAATTACAGAAGACCAAGATTAAAATGTTCTCAACCACTTTGGTGTGCAAACTTCTACACTAAAAGACACTCTCATGTAAAAGGCAATAAATTTAGTTTACTCCAAAGCCTAAATATGGAGATATAAAAGAGAGAGATGGAGAAAACCCCATATACACAAGTAATAATAGCTCTCATGTAACTAGGGAATCAATCATTGGGAAGTAGTTAAACATGTTATAAACATGTGTCAAAGAACTAGGATTACATGATCATTTATTAAAGATCAAGCCACTTAAAGATCATGGCATATTTTGATTCAAACTACAATAAATGTCTTAATAACGGGAGTTCTATATTAAGCTATATCTTCATGATAGCAGAAAGGGTTATTTTTTGGATGTCAAGTCTATCTACATAACTCCATCTACCATGGAGGTTAAATTTATAGCCTGCTATAAAGCATCAAATCAAGGACTATAGATAAGGAATTTTATCTTTGGAGTGCAAATATTCGATCCCATAAAGAGACTATTAAAGATTAATTAATGATACTAACCTTATTAAATTATATCTAAAAGTCAACCAAAGTTCTTCAAAATTGAAGCATATACACAGTTAAGTTTCTAGTTGTGAAGGAAATGGTTCAAGGTCTTCAAGTATTAATAGAGCATGTTACTTCAAACACATTGATTGTGGCTCCACTTACTAAGGGCTTGCCACCTGAAGGCTTTATGGCACAAGGATCTAATATCGAAACTTCAAAACATGAAATTAACTAGTGCCTATAAGCTAATCAATGATCTAATCATGCCTATGATTCATATTTAGATAGAGGATTACCTTAATGAGCAAATCCAAGGAGAATCAAGTGAACACTTCACTAATTGTAGAATTTGTTTGCTTGTGGCGTAGCAAAACGATTGCAACGATCGCCCTATCAAATAGGCTCAAAAATTCTAAAAAAAATATATGGACATAGAAAACACCTTGGATAACTTCCATTTAAAATTTCAAGTGAATTTTCCATTTAGAATGTCCTGGAGAAAATCGCAAAGTCAGACCTCGCGCAGATGGATCTCCAAAAATTGAGCAAGTCACACGCCTTACCTCTATTGTAAAAGTCCACACACTAATAAGATCTTCCTAGATCTCTAGTATATTAGTTGGAATAATACCAGAGATCTTTTGATGATGGAGGCTGAATTTAGGGTAGGAAGAAAAAGAAAGAAACCTAGCCTTCAACATATGAAATGCTAGCTTGCTAAAGTTTTAGAAGGAAATGAAGAATCTAATTCTTCACACCAATTAGCATTTCTTATGGCTGGCCAGATATCTATATCTATATATAGAGGTGGAATAGTGTGATGCCAAGTTGGCATCACACAATCCATGAGGGGGGTGGTCAATGGGGTGTGCTTAGGTGGCAAAATTGTATTCTAAATTTTATTTGAATTTCATTTGAATCTTAATTACATTTGAAATCTCATTTCAAATTAATTAAGATGACATCTCAAATCTCATTTGAGTTTTCCCTGCAAAATTCATTCTTCCTAATTAATCAAATTAAACTCTTTAATTTAATTAATTATCCTTTTACTTAACTCCTTAAGTTAAACTAGCTTAACGTCTTAAGCTAAATTCATTGACTTAACTCTTTGAGTTAACTTGACCAATTGATGGTCAAGTTGGCACCAAATAATTAACTCATTAATTATTGGTATAATTTAATTCTTAAATTAGTTGATTAATTTAACACTTAAATCAATCAAACCAAAATTAACCCTAAAAGTTGGCCCCAAAAATCAATCCACTAGGAGACATCATTTTGTAACTCTTTAGAAAATTCTCTCCATTAATAAGGAAGCTTATTGAATTTTATGTGTGACCCAATAAGTTCTATCATTCATTAGACATGGACTCATAACTCCTTGTGTCTTTTGAATATCTTACATTCATTCTAATTTTAAACTACTTTTAAACTAGTCGAATCAATTCAATTAATCTTATTAATTGAAGATTACCCAATATCTATAGTCAATATCCAACCTCAAGCCCATGGAGTCCAATTAATTGGACAAAATAAATATTCTAGAGAACTATCATCACTCTACGCATAGCATGCAAATGCAGTCTTTCCATCTCTTATCTCCCAAAAGAGACGTAGGATAAGATATTTGTCGGCTCCTTAATAGCCTCGAGATTATGTCTCTATTCTCAATATTCTATCCCTTTGTGTGACCTCACCTTTGAAAAACTCTTTTTCCAAATTATCACACCATCTTGTGCAAGAATTTTTTGGAATCGATCATTATAGAAAACATAAGGGATGCACTCATCCTTTACAACAACGAAGAGTCGGATTCCATCTTGAATCTCATGAACCTCTACGCCAAGTAATTCATACCTAATCTCAACCTAAACGACCCGCTAGGTGGTCAAGGAAGATTCAAAGCATGAGGACTATACATAAGGTTACCATGGATCCTTAGGTTGAAGGACTAATAATATGCACTAACGTAAGTAGGAGAACTAACCACTACCAACTTGCCACTATAGCTATCTAGTGGATTTTTTTGATAGGCCTTTGTGCCTTGTTCTTTAACAAGCATCCACTAACATGCACCCTATCTCATATAGTTGCTCGTGGAATGGAGCAATCTCCAACCCTTAGATTTATGCATCGTTAGTGTAAGTCTATCCAGATCTTAGATGTCCTGTCTCATAAAATCCTATAACTTGAAAGTTTGAAGATCAAGACCGTATGAGACTTATACCATGGTCTCCAAACTAAGTGCTGCAATCATAAGTGATCTAAGGGCTTCATCCAAATGCAAGTGAAGTGTAATAAAGCATAAGATGAACATTTTCATATTAGAAATATTATTCAATCAAGATCGTTTTACTAGGAAATAGTTTATACAAGGCCAATCTCATTGGATTACAAGCCACTATTCCAACACACCTAGGGTATTTAATGAGCATATTGCTCATATGAGTGTTGTTGAGTAGAATGATATGCTATGTTAGTGATAATAGGTTATTTAGCTTCATGCTCTTAACATGTTTATGTTTATATTCTATACAAACTAAAATTTCATGAAATAATTGAATTTTTTGATCAATTGATACTTTGAAATAAAGATGATGACTTTCTAATATGGTTTTATAATAAAGTATTAGAAAGTATTTGGATTCTTTAAGCCATAAAGGAAGACTATTTGGAAATAGGCATGATTGGGAACACATTACATGCAATTTAATTCCCACACTTATATGCTTGATCTATGCCATTAACTTTAATGGTATGGTGGCTATTAATATATTATTTTCAAATATTTTAAGGTTTAGCATAAGTTCTGTGATATGATTAAAATTAGACTTAAGGAAAATTTGGTAAATTGACAAAAAATGACAATGAACTCTAAAATTACTTAAGTAAGTAAATTGGTCACAGAACTTGAAGGACAAGCCAAGTCCATAAAGAGGGCAGAAAAACCTTATTAGACTAATGCTTATCAGGACTAAAATCTATAAATACTAAATTTTGCAAGAAATCATTTGCAAAATTCCTCATAGTGGAAAAATTCTCGAGGAAAGCAAATCTCTCTGAGTGTATTTATGAGAAGACGAACCAACACTTTACTATTTTCTAGAGAAGACCTCACTCCACTTGCAGCAACATCATTTTGGTGCCATCTGTGGGATACTCAAAGAATGAATAAGAAACATAGAGAATACATACAAGATCAAGTGCTTGTAAACTTTGCAATCAAGTGACTCTAGCATTGTAGAATATAAAGAGTCATCAATATGAAGTACCACCTCGTCTAATGCCAAATAGTACTCTTAACACATGATCGGTACCTATAGAGGCACCCATGCAGTAGGCCCTTCCTCCTAGAGAACCATTCTTACTTTTCACACAAGAAGTATAGAGAACTCTATTAGAGAACTTTACCACCTAGGCAGCTGCTAAAGTAATTACCTAATATGATAAGAAGTGTTGTCCTCGAGAGACATAGTAATCTTCCAATAGGAGTAAGAGGCTTCATCCTCCCTAAAGAGAATGGAGTGAAGAGCCAACTCTGACTATGATGCCGTTCCTTCTCCTTTACCCCAACGAGGAGATAAATATCCTTCACTTAGAATGGAATCTACCATGCATGTGCTAGCAAATATTGGAGTTCAAGCACATTCTTTGATGCCACAACCACTAAGAGAAATAAGAAGCCAATATTACCCTTATGTGGCCACTTTCCCTTGGCACAAATGTTTCTCTTCAGCCATCTTTGCAAAGGCACTCCTTTTAGGAGTGAAGATAGCCCAATTACCGAGTATGATGGCATTACTAATCCTTAAGAGCACTTAGCTAATTTTCTAACAAGGATGAAGCTCTACAACTTAAGCAACAATTTATGCTATAAGTTTTTCCATACCACACTCATCATGAATTCCCTAACCTTGTTCAACCAAATACTAGATAGATCCATCACTGGATGGGAAGTATTTCTCCACCAATCGTAGACATCCTAAAATAGTGGCATATATGTTCACCATCAAGCAAAAGAATAGAGAGTTCCTAAGGACTTACCTCAATCACTTTGTCTAAGCAGTACATCAGATCCTCTGTGCTAGCTAAGAACTTATGCTCAAGTCATCTAACAGAACCTAAAGCACTTGAAGTTTTAGGAATCAATCGTAGGAAAGCCTCCTATTACCCTAAAAAAAGCTCTAATGCATGTCAAGAAGTATATCTAGATTGAGGAAGCCGTGACTAATCCTAGGCCCTAATAAGCATAAAGTGTGCGTTGAGAAGAATAATAGTAACTAGAAGTAAGGAGATCATGGATGTGAGTGTTCAATAAGCATAAAATGTAACACCCTTTGGGCTTTCACCTCTTACATGTCGCTTTCTACACCCAGATAAAACATTCTAAAGATTGTGCTATAATATGGCCTTTTACAGCACCCACCTCAAAAGATAACAAAGGATCCAAGGAAATAGGAATCAAATAAGTGCATCTACTTCTACCATAATGAACACACCATTAAATAGCATATACATTTGAAGAATGAGATCAAGAGATTGATTGAAAAAGGGCACCTTATAGAATACATGGTGTAGATACCAAGGAATCCAAAAAATTTATCTTACTATGACAAAAGTAAAAGCCACCAGCATCTATGAGATGAAAGCCAAGAGCTCAAAGACTAGCATCAACAATACGACCTTAATAACCTCTCTGTGATTAAAGTTATCTTGAACATCTCAGAAAGGTTCAGGTAATGCTAAAAAGATGCTAATGCAAGCATTGCGATATATGCAAGCTCACAAATTGATCTCATAAGGTAAACCCCTCGACTTTGCAAAAGAACATCTAGAGTACAACCCTAGAAGCTGACCAGACAAAGGAGCCACATGACAACAAGAAGAAGGACAATGATGAGGGCTTACTCTAAGACCATGATATCAAGCTGGCAATCACCTCAAGAGATCTTCTCTAGAATGCTTTGGGATACTACAATTAATGCCCTTTCTTATTTTGCTAGACCATTGGTAAATTCCCCTTAAGTAAGTTAAGACTTTCCTTCATCTGCTTTGATCTTGTAATCTCTTTTAATTTTGAGTTACGTCTTTTGTAAAATTAAATAAAGCATAAGGTGACAATATCTTGTTCTTGATCTTTGATGTGCTTACACACTTTGCTCTTTGAAGCAAACATGATCCTTGATACAATTTCTTATCATACTCTTTGGAGTAAATGTGATTTTTGATGTGCTTATGCAATGCAATCTTCGAAGCAAACATAATCTTTGATGTATTTGCTCATCCTGTGCCTTAGAGTAAACTTGATCCTTGATGTATTTGCACACCTTGCTCTTTAGAACAAACTTGATCTTTGATGTGCTTGTGAAACGTTCAATAAAGCCCACTATCAGCTGTCCTTAGGATTACATGGCAATTTTTGAAAAAGCCACATATTGGCTTCTTTGGGAGTATGTGATAATCACACTAAAGACACTCACCAAGGAACATCTTAAAAGACACGTATGTTGTGAAGAAAAGAAATCATACTTTGAATCCTCATAAAGATAAGGGTGGTGATATCTCAACACTTAACAAATATTCAAAGGAAAATATTTATGTCCAATGACCTTACACGTCATTGTGCACTTATTAGGAAGCCTCCCAGAAGACTTGTAAGTATGCTCATTCTCATCCCAACACTTAATCTATGCTTAACTTTAGTGTGAAATTAATGACAAAATTAACTTTTCTCCTTTAGACTACTCCACTTTATACTCGGCAAATTGACGCCAACATAAGAGGGTGCTCCATGTCTCCCCAAGATAGCTTCATCACACGCTACATTTATAGTTACTCCAACTTTATGAAAACATCAAAATACCCATGGTGCTTTATCACTCAAAATTCTGTTAGTTCTTGAATGACTGTTGAAGGTATTATGTCATTAGAAAAACTAATAGAAATAATGCAAACAACAACAATTAAATAGAAGAATAAGACATCTCCCTAAATTGGCAACTAGGCACTCTACACGTGCCAGCACCTGGCACTAATAGGTGCTTGAATCCTTCAACAATGTGGCACCCTTTGAGTGCCCATAGGTATCCCTAGTGTTGATTGCTTACGGGCAACCAGCCCAGTACCCACACCCTACAGTAGCACCCAAGCTTAATGCCTTGCATAAGAACCCAATCTAATGCCTTATGCAGGCACTCATGATATACTTTTTTTTCCAACACTTATGATGATGTCTTTATGTCTTTCACTCATAAATCTTCAAAATACAAGTACATAAGGTTAATGGTTACTCAATTGGCTAGTGCTTTCATGAATGCAAAATAATCTAGAATGAAGCAACTTCATTGAAATCAAATGAGAAAGATAGTAGAACGTCCAACCAACACTTCACTATTGAGATGTTAAGAGCATAGAAATCTACCAACAAAATTTCTAAATTAGTTATTGAGTTAAAAGCTTTGTCAAAAGTTCTAAGAGATCTTAACCCATATAAAAAGGTCTAGTTATGTCCGATGGCACTACTGAGCACCCTGCAACTACTAGGTACCAAAGTAATATTAGGTGCTCAAGCGTGATTTTAGGTGACCAAACGTGACATTAGGGTCCCAGTGTGCCGTTGGACACCCAAGTGCATCACCTAGTGCTTGATCTAGCACACTGTGCTTCTTGTACTGTGTGGGCACCATCTTTGCATACCTAGCAAGCATTAACCTTGCAATGAACCTGTGCACTCCAACTCAAATTTAGTTGGGGACTCTATCTCAAATTGTATCCCATTTTCTCATGTCCAGCTCTCTAGACATGATTGTTTTCTAAGTTGATGTACCCCAAGAAGTTTTTACTAACTCTAACAAGTAAAATAAAAGTTTGTGAACACTAAAGGAAGTAAAAAAAAAGTAACAAAGAAAGACATCACCTTGAGAACCTAGCTCTTAAATCTCCAATAAGACATGTTCCCTATAATCATACCCTCAAAAAGTTTGTCTAAGTCATTAGAAAAATTGAGGCAACTAACCTCAATCTAGGCAAAGTTGAGTAATGCACTAGACTTAATTAATGACCTCAAAAGACCTCTCAAGCGTGAAACATGCCAACACTCCTAAGTTTTTTGCAAGATGCAAACTTTTGGTTAACATTGATAACATCCCCTGGGACACTAGTCCTAGCCCTTAAAAACTCTCTTAAGTTCTTTAGAAACTTTCCAAAATGTCTAAATCTTCCTTAGAGCATAAGAACATAAACAATCATCTCAAAAAAAATTTAAAGCAAAGAAACTTCACAACAAAGTATAAGTACCACATAGCAATTCCAACACGGACACCCTACGGGGGCACCCAATAGTTGCCTAAAACTAACACCCAACAAGCACCTGATAGCAATGCCTTATGTTGATACTATTCTTTCATCTCCCTTCCTCAAGGTTAGATTTAACTGTGGTTGTAACTTGAGTTAGGTCCTTCTTCCCAACATTTCAATCCTTATGATTCTACTTGAAAATTCACTAAAATCCTAAGATAAATGCCATGCAAAATTTTTCTAAGTGCTTCGATGATGGCAATGTAAAATATTTTCTAAGTTTGCCTATGACATCACATTATCCCCTATTGTAAGGGTGACTAAGTACCACACAAAGGATGCTTCTACCAGATGCCCTTCCGCTTTCTAGTGCAAACGCCAGCACATTCTTTTGAAGGAGCTCACACCAAATTATCATGTGCCTCTTTGTCGTAGCACCTCATTTTTAGCATGGTAACAACACTTAAAAAATTTTTAAGTCCTTGGATGACTACAACACTAGACCTTCTTCAGCTCCTAAATATTTGATTTATTAAATTCTTCAAAGTCCTTAGGTGAATGCTACCTTGAACTTTGCTGAAGTTTCTTAATGCACACCATCGATTCCACCTACAATAATTAATTAAATTAATAGTATCATTTATTGGATTAACAAAAGATAACAATCCAAATGAAATTTATGTTATCTTTTTTATGTAAAATTAGAAATTTTCCAACAAAAATGGAGGCTTGATGATATGACTAAGATTGAATTTAAGGAAAATTTGGTAAATTAACTAAAAATAACAGATGAACACTAAAAGTAATTAACTAAGTAAATGCACCAAAGAGCCTAACGGACAAACTAAGACCATAAAAAAGGTAGAAAAAACCATAATGGGCCTAAGCTATCAAGACTAAAATCTATAAATACCAAGTCCCAAAAAGAAATGAAACACAAGAAATCATATGCAAAATTTCTCAAAGTGGAGGAACTTTTCAGAAAAGAAGATATCTCTGTGTGCCTTTCTAAGAAGACAAATTGACATTCTACCTTTTTCTGTAGAGAGCCTCACTCCACTTTCATGTAACATCAATTTGTGTGTGTAAAGGTTCGAGGCATGTACATTTTTTTGAAAACATAAGTGGGCATAGTGAGGCATTGTTAGAAATTTCAATTTAGTGGCCTCACATATTAATCAAATTGTATATTGATCAAATGTTTGTTAAGGGTGCTTTTTTATGAAAATATCAAATTTAAGGTATGGGCATTTTATATATAGAAACCCATTAAACATCTCAGTTATAAAAGATGAGCCTATAATTGAAAGTGCTTGACCTAAGGATATATTGGGTATTATAGTCCTGAAGTCAGATAACAACTTATCAATTTTTCTCGACTCCATCTCAAAGTAAATCTCATGGCAATAGTATCAAGGCTTAGAAGTTTCTAACCCACAAGTCTTGCTTTTGTGATGTATCAAGGTAAGTGCCCTTCATCATATCATTCAGAAATCACTATATGATATATCTACATGAGATCCTATAGCATTTGTCTTGCCAAACAAATTCTTATATAAATGAGATTTAATGGCATGAATGAATAAATCATATTTTTCATCAATTTGCTCCAGAATATTCTTTATATAGTCGAACTTATAGGATTTTTAATGTTAAGATTTTATGTAGCTTAGGCAAGCTAAAATAATGGCATCAAAAATTTGATCTTGTAATCATGTAAAATGATTTTATAAGTAATGCTTTCGACAAATGTATCCATAATAAACAAAATGAATTTAGTAGTGTGATTTTGTGAGTACATATAAATGGTATTTTCATATTTGGTACTAATATAACTATAGCAAGTGAACCTAAGTCTCTCTATTATCTAAACTTTTTGATGTGAAGAATTTAGACAAAGTTGATTTTATTGAGAATATAGATGATCAAAACACAAGAAGGGATCAAAATTGCTCAATCACATTATGTTGAAAAGATTTGGAAGAAGTTTAACAAATTTGATTGTAAATCGGTAAGTGTATCTTGTGATCCGTCAAAATAAGTTATCTTATTATAGAAGAAGTTGATTTGATACTATGAATAAAGGTTATCAAAACATAAGGAATCACAACTATTCAATCACATAATGTCAAAAATATTTCAAAGAAGTTTAACAAATTTGATTGTAAATCAGTAAGTATATCTTATGATCCTTCTATCAACTTAAAGAAAAAACATAGTGATCTAGTTTCTTGATTACAACATTCCACATTATAGAAGTTGTGCATTTATCAAACTTTGCTTTACTGGATATCGCACAACTTGTTAGGAGACTTAGTAGATACACCAATATCCTAGATACTTGCCATTAGAGTTCCTTAGAGTGAGTGTTAGGTATTTAAAATGCAATATACAATATGGAATATACTAATCCAAGTATCCCTTCAATTTTAAAAGTTCAAAATGATACTAATAGGCTTTTAACTCAAATGAAAGCAAAGCTACCACCAGTTATGTATCTACATTTGGTGGACCAGTGGTCCCTTACTACCTTATAGATCTTCCAAGTCAATTTACATCTCTCAAACATCCATAAAAGCTAAAATGATAACACTTGATGGTATTGGCATGCATGCAAAATGACTTAAAAAACTATCAATAGACCTTCCTTTAGAGGAAAAATTCATTGCCAACAATTTCTATCGACTTTATTAACCAATTAGCAATAGTGAATTCTAAGCAAAATAATTCCACTGAGCAAAATAGATACCTACCTTTAAGATAGAAAATGATAAAGTATTCAATTAATGATAGAATTATTTTTCAAAAAATGATAAAGTATCTCATTAATGATGGAATTTTTTCCTTAGACTAATCAATCCAAAAAGAATATGATAAATTCTTTAATAGAAGGACTTATGAGGAGGCATGTTTAAGAATTTGTAAAGGAGATAGATGTGAAGCCCATATAATCAATCGTCGATATGGAAACCCAACATTACTTATTGTATATCCTAATACAAAGGCTTAATGGGTAAGAATGAATAGTGTGGATAATTGAATGGCATTATAAAACTCTGCACTTTATTGAGTTGTTATGTTAGTGCAATTAAGCTAGATTCTCAAATTCACAAACATGCTCAAAAGGATTGATTCCACCTGTATACTTTGGTATATGAAGAGTTGTGTGATTGGAAGTGAGCTCATTGATGGCTTCTCTAAAGAGGTTAGGTGTTTGGGTTTTCTGTGGCTCTTTAGTTACTCACTTCTTCATTTCCCTTATTTCCCTCCATAAGTCTTTTATCTTAATAGTAACATTTGTTTGTGCATGGAAAGGATGCCTTCCTTGCTACACATATACCAAACCTTTAGCAATTGCCTCATTAGCATAGGCCGATTTGTAGGCTTCCTTCAATTTAAACTCACGAGGTGACTATCTGGGAGTGACCACCTTATTGTGATGTAAGGCTTAATCCAGAAATTGGTAATTACAATTAGCAACCAGAGCTAGGGTAACTGCTCCTAGCTATGTGGCTGTGGTAGTGACTCATCGAGGGGGCAGCACAAGAACCAGTAGCTAAAGAGTTGTAACAGCTCCAAGGGTGGCTGCTACAATCCTCAAAATAGGCATAGTAGGCCCAAGAGGTTGAGGCCTTGCCATTATTATCCTGCATATAGAGGCACAATAGGAGCTGTTAGGGCCATCCCAACATAGGTAACATAAGAACAAGCTAAATAGGGGTGGCTCCGAAGATTAGAAACACATTAGCTGGCTGGTTGGCTAATATGGTGATCATGGTGTTGCACATCAACACCTTAAGTGGATCTAGGGTGAGATTACCCACCGTCGTAGGTAACTTGGCCAGGTTTACTTCTTCCATTAAGGGTATGTAGGCAAGTAGTTTGCTAATCTTAGCTAGTGTCTCCTTGTTGCCCTTACTATGTTCTCATTCCCTATTTACATCTACTATTCTTAACGTCCTTGATCTCAAACTTTCCCACAAATGACGTCAATTGATGTGAATCAAATTTCACGCCAATAATTCTAATCTACTAATACAATGAAAAAAAATTCCAAAAGGGTCTAGCATAAATAAATCGTACTAGGCTAGTATAAGAAAAGTTTAAAAGATTATATTAAAAGAGTGCAACCCTTTCACCATAAAATGTTCTTTCATATATACAACAAATAATGCCTCTATGGGCCCATTATCCACATACCATAATTGTGCCTAAGATCTGAGGGTTTCTAGTTACATCTTTTTCCTCTAGAATGAGTAGAGACATAGCTTTATATAATTCTCACAACAAATGGAGGTAGTTAATTGCCTACATCAACTCAGTTAAGCTAATAGCTCCCGCCATGTTAAATCTTTAACACGAGCCCTATTTTTGCTCTCTTAGTTATAGTTTAGCTCAACTATTACTCCGTTAGATCAACTTTCAAACTAGGGGCCTTATCAGGTTAGCTTCCTTAGTAAAAAAGGTTGTTACGAACATGGTAATATCATTATTTTCACATTGTGCCTAATGAGATGATGCTATGACCAACATGACTTTTCATTAATTTTTATATTCATATATTTCATTTCGTAAAAAAAAAAATTAATTTTGTGCCATATATCTCATCAAAAAAATATATCATGAATTAAATTTATTTATACACAAAATTAAAATAATGTATATAAATTATATTTTCAGTTATAATTAATTCAACCTATCTATAACATAAGGTACATGCTAGTTCTTATGCTAGATAGTTTTAAACTTTGATCTTACAAAAGTTGATTTAGAAACTCAGAGGCTTGCAAGAGTAAATAGAAATTTGTTGGCCCAACTTGAAACAAGCATAAAATTTCCATGCTTTTTTAAAATTAAAATTTTAATTCCCTTAATTTTTAAATTTAATTAAATCTTATGTAAGCATGATTTTCTCTTACCTCAACTTTCTTAACTTGTAATTTTGGTTTTGATATGGCATTGTAAACCAACCTTATAAAATTAGCTTAGTTAATTTGACCTCACTAACATCATATAAGAAATAGGCAACCCATTTAGACCACTATGATAAGCTTTTAAGGCCAACCACCTCTAGATCAAACCGCATCTCAAAGAGTTGTTATGCATTCCTGAGGAGTAGCTCACCTTTAGATCAACCTTCCTCGTTGGTGCCTAGCATCAATCCATCCGCTTGGTATGGGTGGCCACATTAAATGTATATCATGCTTTTTGACAATCTCTACCCTCTAAATTAATTATAATCATCAACCTTTTTCCTCCATATTAAATGCATACAAGCAGTTCTTTCCTAGCACAAAAGAGGACTTTTGTACTATTTTAAGCAATGATATCCCACTTAACTATCCATTAGGGCCAAAAAGCGTATTTTAAATCTATAATATATTAAGGGCTAGTTTGGTAAGATTTTTATGTTATCTCATGATTATTTATCATATGATAATTTGTGTGATTTTTTATTAATATGGTATAATTTAATAGGCATGATAAATAAACCCATAGAGGGTGGCAAGTTAATTTATCATGGGAATTGTACATATAAATATGGGCTTTTGGCATTCATATGGACTTAAGTGTTTATTGTCACTTAAACTAAAGTGGGATAAAAATACTATATTACACTTTATCATCTCAATCAAACTAGCCCTAACTAATATTCATTCTGATAGGAGTTCTACTGTAATTTTGACCCACAAAGAACTTTATAAATACTTATTTTTATCACTTCATCTCATGTACACACTCTATATACTTACTTTTCTAACTACTTTGTGACTTTATTCTTTCTATAACTCTTTTTTATTCTAACTTAAATAATTGCTGGTGGTTAACAGTATAGGTTCAAATTTGAAAGATAAAGCATCATAATCATATTGAGCAAATATTTTGTGCGTTCAAGTGGATTCATATAAACATCGTCAATTTATAGTCAAGAAATTAGGTAGATATCAATTAGTAAAAGGTATGTTGTACAATTTTCATTCTTTATAAGGAAAATTTATTATTTAATACAAGAGGAAATTAGATTGAATTGAAAAAGAACAAAAAAAGAAGTGCAAACAAAATATAAGAATTTTAGATTGATGATAGTTATGAAATTAGTTGATATTGTGACTTAGAACGATCAAATCCTTACTATGAAATAATAGTAAAGATAATTCAATGTAATTTGACAATAAAATTTAATGTGATTCACGATATGCCTAATCCACCCCACAAAGAAAATAATTTTATTGATCTCAAATCAAAATATAAATACAAACCTTTGTCCCACAATCTCACGTGAACACCAAACACTCTCATTCTAGACACCATCTCAAGAAACTATCTCAAAAGTAGTCTAAGATCACTCATGTATGATCTATGCCTTTTTTTTTGTCCTGGAAGAAACCAAGTATTTATACTCATGAAGTAGAGTCCTAGTCAAATTCAACTTGTGCCGCGTGCTAAGGAATGCAAGACTTATACCCTAGCACTCATGGTTTTGCATTGTGCAGTGAAAATGTTGACAAAATTGTTCACTGGGCACCCTAGTGTGCACAGCTTGCACCAAGGCATGGCACTCCTTGTGCCTTGGCATGTAATGCATTTTCTTGGTTGCCTATTTCCAGTAAAGCTTGTGCCTGGGTGCAAGTTACTACTGTTGCTACCCTATTTCTAGTATTGTGTACACTCGGGCATGCATAACCTTGCACCAGGGTATGCGTCGCATCTATTCCACCGAGCTTTGTGCATCTATTTCAACCCCTTACTCCGTTTCACTCCATTCGCCTTTCTATTTTCATCAATCTAGCCCAAATTTTAAAGTAAAATCAACAATTCTCCACCTTGACTTGAAATTCACCATCCTTTTTTCTTTGTCCCTACCCTCAAAAGGACCTGTCATCTGAGTCTGCAAATGTTAAACAAATCTAAGTAATGCTCAAATTTAATTCCTAAAACAACCTTAGTCAATATGTCATCAAATTATCCTTGGTCCCAACTTTGTCAACCAAAATAACAACTTGAGACACCATATCCGAACAAAGCAATAACTCACATTAATGTACTTTGTTCTCTCATGAAAAGTTTAATTCTTTGACAAGTGTATGCCACTCTAACTATCACAAAATATTAAAGTAATCTCAGAATCCATACCTATATCCTCAATCAACCGCTTGAGCCAAATGGCTTCCTTCACACCTTTAGTCAAAGCCATGTACTCAACTTCTGTTGTAGACAATGCAACTGATGACTACAAAGTCACGTTTCAGCTGACTATACAACTTGAAACACAAAACATATACCCTGTCATAGACCTTTTACTATCTAAATCTCATAGGTAATCCTCATCCACATAGCCAATAATCCTAATAGTATAATTCAATTAACTATATGTCAAACATCTGTCTATAGAACCTCTTAGATACCTCATGATCTATTTCACATCCTATTAATGAGTTTCTCCTGGTTTATGCACATACCTACTCACAACGCTAATTGCATGTGATATGTCTGGCCTAGTGCACACCATGGCGTACATCAAGCTACCAGTGTACTAGCATACAGCACATTAGATATGTGCCCCACCTCCTTCTCAATACTTGGTGAATCATCTGATGAGAGCCAGAAATGAGCTGCAAGTGGCATACTTACTGGCTTGGACTTATCCATCCCAAAATACTCTAGTACTTTCTCAATGTAATGCTATTGAGATAAGTACAACAATCCTATGGGTCTATCTTGAATGATCTATAGGCCCAATATCTTCTTTACACTACCTAAATCTTTCATCTCAAATTCTTCATTTAACTAAGCTTTTAAAACATTGATCTCAAATATGTTTCTAGAGGCATTCAACATATCATCAATGTACAATAACAAATATATGAAAAGGCTATCACTACATTTTATATGATATGCACAACAATCAAAATTGCTTCTTATATAGCCTATCTTGGTAATAAATATATCAAATCTTTTATACTAGTGCCTAGGAAACTCTTTCAAGCCACATAAAGACTTCTTCAAGAAATACGCTTGATTTTGTTTCCTAAAAACAATGAATCCCTCTGGTTGGCTCATGTAGATTTATTCTTCCAACTACCATGCAGAAACACTGTTTTCACATCTATCTATTCAAGCTCCATATCAAATAGAGCAACCATGGCAAGTAAAACATGAATGGAAGTGTGTTTTATAGCTAAAGAGAACACCTTATGAAAGTCAACTCTCTCTCTCTCGGAGTAAAACCCTTAGCAACCAATTACGCCTTGTATCTAGCATCCTCAACCCCAGGAATCCCTTTCTTCTTCTTGTAGATTCATTTGCAATCTACAATCTTCTATCCTTTGGGTACATCAATAAGCCCCTATGTGCTATTCTTATGTAGAAATTCCATCTCTTCACTTATAACAGCAACCCATTTATTATAATCTGGCTCAAAAATTGCCTCTTTGCATAAGACTGGATCATCTCCTACAAACTCTTCGATTGAACTCACTGCATAAGATACCAAATCAAAAAATGCATATCACTATGGTGGTTTGATCTACCTCCTCTCCCTATTACAAGCCTAACAATAGTTTTGTAGTGAATTATTTTTCTACTGCTAATTAGGTGATGATGTGCTCTAACCAATTTCACCTACCAACTTCTGTTTCCCTTTTGAAACTTATGGAGTATCAATTTTAATCTTCAACTTCTCCTTAATAACCTGTTGATTGCTTTTGAACTGCTCCACCTTCTTCATCATAGTAGACTCATCAAATATCACATCTCTGCTGATAATAATCTTGGAGCTTTTGTCATCATTGCACCACAAATGATAACCCTTTACTCTATCTGCATAGCTTAGGAATATGCACTTCCTAGCCCTTAGCTCAAGCTTTCCATCACAAATATGAGCCTAAGCTTGGCACCCAAATACTCTCATATTTGAGTAATCAACAAGTGTCCCAGACCAAACTTCCATTGGTCTCTTGTAGTCCAAAGCAGTTGATGGTAACTTATTCACCAAGTAACAAGTAGTATTGATTGCTTCTACCCAAAAATTCTTGGACAATCTGATGGTAATAAGCATGTATCTAGCTCTCTCCAAGATAGTTTTGTTCATTCATTCTGCAACTCCATTCTACTATGTGGTGTGTACAACTATGTGATATCTCACAATTTCTTCTTTATTGCAGAATTTCTGAAATTTTTTATTGCATAACTCCAATTCGTTGTCAGTTCCCAAGCACTTGATTTTCTTTTTTGTCTACTTCTTGATTAAAGTTTTCCATTGCTTGAAGTTGACGAACACCTCATCTTTATGTTTCAGCTTGTATACCCATACTCTCCATGAGAAATCATCTATAAATGTTAGCATATACCTAACACCTCCCTTTGAAGGAACCTAAAAAGGCCCCCAAAGATCTGAGTGAATGTAATCTAAGGTGCCCTTGGTACTGTGAACCACAATGCTAAATTCCACCCTGTGTTGCTTGCCTAGCACACACTGCTCACAATCTTCTTTTCGCTATCAATCCTTTCCCACTTTCACCATTGTTACTGTCTAGGACATGTTTTCTTAACTCATTGGAATTCAATAAAGCCTTCACATCCTCCATTGAAATTTTATCCCTCCCATACAACAAAGTAGTGACAAAATGCTCAAAGGATTTGGGTAGTGAACACAAGAGAATTAACGCTTGATCTTCATCATCAATTTTGACATCTATACTAGCAAGATCGAGAATCACTTTATTGAAATAATCAATATACTGAGTAATAAATCTACCTTTTTTATCCTCAATGTGTATAACTGCTATTTCAAATACAGCCAATTTGTCGAGAACTTTGTCATATAGAGACTTTTCAACTTTAACCATAGTCCCGTTGGCATACTTTCTGAGGTGACCTCTCTCAATATGCTATCTACAAATGATAACACCAGAGTATTGGAAGCCCTCACCATAAACTCATCCTTCTACTCATCTGTTAGCATTTTCGGTGAGGAATCTCTGCCGTTTAACGCTATCTCCAAACTTTGTTAACACAGGAAAGCATAGACCTTTATTTTTCGCAGCCCAAAATCATTCTTCCCATTGAACTTCTCTACCTCATACTTTATAGATACCATGTAATAAATCCCGGCTCTTGATACCAATTGTTGTGACTTGGAATGATCAAATCTTAACTATGAAATAATAGTAAAGATTGTTCTATGTAATTTGAGAAAAAAAGATTTAACGCGGTTTGGCAATGTGCCTAATCCACCCGATAAAGAAAAGAATTTTATTGATCTCAAATTAAAGTGCAAGTACAAACTTTTTTCACACAATCTCACGTGAACACTAAACACCCTTGTTCTAGACACCATCTTGAGAAACTATCTCAAAAGCAGTCTAAGATCACTCATGTATGGTCTGTGCTTTTTTTTTTTCCTTTTTTTTGTCTTGAAAGAAAACCAAGTATTTATACCTAAAAAGTAGAGTACTAGTCAAAGTCCATTTGCATCATGCACCAAGGCGCACTAAACTTGTGACCTGGCGAGCACAGTTCTGCATTGTGCTGAGAAAATGCTAAAAAAACTACTTGCTACACGCACTGGTGCACATAGTTGCTCCTACTGCTGCCCTATTTCCAATACCGTGTGCACTAAGGGGTGCGTCACACTTGTTTTGCCCAGCTTTGTGCACCCATATCAAACCCTTACTCTGTTTCGCTCCATTTTTCTTTCGATTCTCATCAATTTAGTTCAAATTTTAAGGCAACATCAACATTTAAGAATTGTAGGGCTAGCACCAACATCAAACGATACATTCTTTTGAATAATCACCAGAAAGGAATAAGGAAAAATAAATAATACACATATTTATATAGTTCAACTAATTCACAAGAAGAGAGTTTTCCCGTACCAAATTAAGTCATGTATATACAACGACTAGAGAATGTAAAATTTCTAATCAAATACGACACTTCAAGAAGATAAATCAATACTTTATAGAAAAAAATACTCTTCATAATGTGTTAATTTTCTCAAATGTTAGGCTATAAGCGGTTTAGGTCAAATCTTTGAGTAATTTTAAATATTAAAAAAATGCCCAAAAAGATACAATTTCTCTTCAGATCTTTTTTCACCAAGGAAAAGGAAGATCATCCTTGTCAATTTTCTCCCCCTTTTGTTTATTTTCATCCTCTCAAACACAAAGTTTATATATATGGCCACGGATTGTGGTTTAATCCATGACGCTAATTACTATTAATTTTCTACTATCGTGTGAGTCCCGGTTTCCTAGTGATCTTATATTACAAAATTAGACTCTCAAGTTATATAATTGGGTCTATGAAGTCTAGTTCAGGTAGTAAAATTTGTGAAGTTCAGTTTCAATAGTAAAATTAAAGTTTCAAAATTTTAATATTTTGTTTCCAAATATATTTATTTAATTAAATAGTAATTAATTGATAATAGTTAATTTGATACATATTAATTATTAATTGATCACGGTTGAACTCTGATTAGTTGATATCTAATATAAATAAATATTTTGGAAACACACTAGATTTAAGTTCGAAATTAATTTTTCACGTGAAATGTGCATCTATAGAATTGTAGAATTTGGAATGAAAAATCTGTACTCGTGATAACTCGTTTCATAAATCATGAGTTATAATTTAGGGATAAATGCATAAAAGGATATATGAGCTATTCAAGAGAAAATAAAAAGATCAAAATTGTTATTTTTGAAAACTAAGGATGCTGGAATTATAAGTGAGTTATCACTATTCATCATTAATTAATGATAATTTTTAAATCTATAGTAACAATTCAACGACAACGGCAACGGCAACGGCAACAACAAAAAAATTGTTTCTGTCGTGTTGATGTTGCTAAAACATAGAGTGGTTGTCTTTTCAATAAATTAGCAGGTGTTGTGTTTCTACTCCTGGCAGGCAGGCAGGCAGGCAGGCACGCAATTGCGCAGCGATAGAGTTCGAATATGAAAAACAATTCTCCAGGTAACCCTAACCTTAACCTTTCTGGATGTGCAAGTTGGCTTTTAGGTCAATTAATAGGTCTTTGGTGGGTTGTGGTCTGCAGAGCCCAACCAATTTTTGCATTATTATTTCAAAAATCTTTTACTAATATTATTTTTTCTAGTACCGTAAATTGTTTGGTGGGAGCTAGCTAGGCTTGGCGTACGTATTAATTTAATACTCAACTCCCTCATTGTGGTCAATAAGTAATGCCTCGCGTGTCTTTCTGGTTCATCGGGTACATTACCTTGCCCAGAAAACATGGTAAAATCGACAAGCAATTTCAAATTTCTTTTGTGAAAAACATAGTTCAACCCATTGCGGTGCTGCATGTAGATATTGGAGACATCATGTAATTAATTTGTGTAAATATCTCTACGCAAAATTGTGGTTGGATCATAGAGCCGCCGGGTGATAGAAAATAAAATGATGTTGAATTCTATTTTAAATAAATTAGTTTTTTTATGTAAATATATTTTATATATATATATATATATATAATACTTGTAATTTTGTATGATATACTTTCATATTTTTCAATATACTTCCATACATAATAGATATGTAACTTTATATATTAATTTTTATAACTCTCTATGTTGATATATAATTTTTGTAACTCCTTATTATATTGTTAATTTTATTCCTTTTAATTATGTCCACATATATATTATTCTATCAATTTTTATTTTAATATTAATGTAAAAAATTATATCAATTCACTTGTTATAACTTCATATCTAATTTTAATAAATATTAAATATATATATATATATTATAACTCCTTATTTTTATACATAATTTTTGTACTCCTTGCTATTTTGTCTAATAATTTCTGCTCAAATTTTATTTTTTGAATAGTTATAAACGTGCGCGTGCGCGCGCACACACACACACACACATATATATATATATGAATGTTTATGTAACCAAGGATACATACATATATATATAAGTCTATTTGTCAATACAATTTAATTAACATGTCTTGCATAAGCTAAAGAGTTCCGAGCAATAGTTATGAAAATAATTTAAAGATATAATTACTGTTTAAAAATAGAAAATATTTGTCTTTTCTTCTCCACCTCTACAAGATCATTCTGTTTGTGATCAAAATTTATTTTTCTTGAAAATGCATGTATTTTATAATGTTTATATTTTCTCTAGTGTTTTTAATTTTTATAATTCTCTTATTCCACAATTTAACATGTTAATTAAGTTAAGTCATAATTGAGAAAATTCCTAAATCTAAGTTGAAAATCTCTAAAAATATAGGTACTAAAATAGTCTAAATATACAATTCACTATTTAAAAGTATAAGAACACTTGTCTTTTTTTTTTGTTTTTTTTTCCTTCCTCCAGCTCTATACAAGTATGTTAAAATTTATTTTTCTTTCAAAGATGCATGTATGTATGATGTTAATTTAATTTTCTAATATTTAAATTTTTATGCTGACGAACCAAGATAATTTATAAAAAAAAATTTGAAGCCCTAATTTTATGGTAAGTTAAAAAAAAAAAATTATCTTCTACCACCTAAGTCCATTTTTCAATATTGAATTCTTTTATAGTTTCTTCTAATCAAGTCAATGTTAAAGTGATTTTCTATATTTTATCTTCAATTATATTTTCTAAATAGTTTATTGGATTTATAAAGTGATTTAGCACTTAGTCATTAATTTTCGTATAGAAACGTATCAATGCATGTGAATTGATTAGATGAAACATAAACCATATTAATCAAAGATTGTCATGTCTCATTTATATCATCAATTGTATTATAGTTAATAAACTTATTATTAATTTGTTTAAATATCATATTTGTAATATTTATAAAAAATATTAATATTTAAACTATAATTAAAATAAAATAAAATAAAATTTTGAATTTAAAAATTTATTGCTCAGTGAAATTGCATGGACCAATAACTAGTTAAGTATTAATTAAAACGAAGTATGTTGTTGACATTATTAAATTGAATGATGTAATTTATGAGTTCTTAATACATAAGCTCTGTGTCTGTTTCTGTCTTCCGACCAACATGCATATGTGTTGAAAAAGAACTGTGAGAAATATTCATTCACGAACAATCATGGTACGTGTTCTTTTCTTGTTTTTTCCCCCCTCATGGTACATGGTTTGGTGATAATAGGTTAAGTTTTTCTTTTTAAAGACACACTGGAAATCTAGAAGAAATTAAGGTGATAATGTTATTGTTTGCGTGGCCTTGCTACTATTGTTCTAATGTCTGTCTGTCATACTGTAATGAAGCCTCTGGAGAAATCTAGAGATCCTATCAAAGAGTTGAAATGTATGAAGTCCAAATAGCTGATCAACAAGAGATATTTTAATATTTTATATTTAGATTAAAGAAATTAGCAACACACGGAAGAGAAGAAAAATGTAAAAATGTAAAAATGCAATGATGAAAGCATAACATTATATTATATGAAGTATGGAAAAAAAAATTAATATTTTTTTCTTTGAAATTGAAGATCAAACATAAAGTTAATGAAAAAACAAAAGTTGGACGTTTGACATATCCACCATGACACCCCAGCTCTCAAAACATCGGTCATTTTTTCCTTTTTTTGTTTTTTTCAATCTTTGTCTTTCTGTGAATATATTATTGAATAATTAAGAAATCACCCGTTCATGCGTGGGTGCTCCCAACGCAGAAAATATACAAAATAAATAATTAGAAAAATGCCAAAACCAGTCAAAAACACAGAGGCTCATTTTGCTAAGTTGTGTGATGTCGTGTTCGCATCGGGTCTTCCAGAAGAAGCTTAGGTCGTACCCAATGGGTTGCTTGTTGGAAATTTTTTATTTTGATCAATTACTTTAAGTAAAAAACTTTGACTTTATAATAATTAAAACCAGGATTAAGTTTTTTAAAAATTAGTACGTTTTGCAAAATAGAAATGTGGAAAGCAGAAAAGTCAATTATCAATTCCAATTGAAAAATAGAAAAAATGGGCGTGATTAAATAGATATAACTCTACAAAAGATGTGAAAAGATATGTGCATGCACAATTATAAATGAATATTCCCTCATCTATTTATATTCAGCACTAGCAATTCATACAGTCGTTGTTTTATAGTTCACTTAATGTACTTAAGCACAAGGTATTTCATTGTTCACTTAATATATTTTGTGAAACAATTTAGCTCTTATTAGCTTAAACTATTCAATTATGTTGTTTGAACTTTTATTCCATAACATTATATCTATATTTTGCTTTCTCTTTGAGCACCCCATGATCTTCAAAGTGGCCCTCTATAAGTTGTTGCTTCTTTTAATTTTAGATTTAACGAATTTCAATCCCCCGTAATCTCAACAATATGCACGCGATTCTTGCGTGCATAAGTATAGGTTATTACAGTAATAATATTGATTGTACCAATAAATAATAAAATACTTAATTTTTTATATAATATATGAAATAATAACTCATATTATACGGAGTTATATTTTTTTGAAATTAAATCAAAAATAAAAAAATATAATTAGTAATTGAAAATTTAGTGCAGCATAATATAATTATTAGTTTAAATATATAGAAAAATAATTTTTTTATATGATATTTCTTTTATATATAGTATTGATTCACCATCATGAAAGTGCATGCACGTAAATTAAACCTCGACTTAATTTCAACGTACTTGTGCTTGCCAGCCTTGTATACTGTGCCTTGCACATTATAAAAAACTAGTTTATTCACATGTTTAGTATGATTTTCTTGTGAGCTATCATTTCATTTGAAGTCAGCCAACTTTTTCCGGCTTCACGTGGCCTGTTCCATTTGCGATTTACGCGTGCAAAATAACAAGGCCAATGAACATTATTGGCTATTTAATTAGCACTGAAATGAATGGATAGATTTGAACCCACTCAACACGAACCTGGCTGTTGTATTTCTCTTTGCTTGAGACATTTGTGAGGAAAGCCAGAGTGAAAAAAAGTACACGTTCAATCACTCAATATATTTCTGTTTGTGACTTTTTTGGCCCTTCCAGAAGGGTGGTGTTGGGCAGATAGCAAAAAAAATTTAAGCAAAATTACTAGAATAAATTTAATGACAAAAGATATTATCTGACAAATAAAAATAAAACATAGAGATTTATGTATTTAAGCAAAATCCACCTACATCCACATGTGCTTTTTTTCTTTCACTATGAGAGAATTTCATCATTACAAAATAACTCTTAAATTTGACATAACCAAACTCAAGATTAAAAAAAAAAAAAAGCTCTTATATAATCACTCTCAATGCTATCAAAGTTACCCACTCAATCTGTTTGCATGGCCCACTTGTAACTCCATCCCATGAATATCATGAGTTCCACGATTATCTCAAGAGCAATTAATAAGCATTTCTATTTATAAAAGTTAATTATATGACTACTTCATCTAAAACTAAGAAATTCTAATTCTAAAATATAAAAATAAAGAACATCATATCCTTGAAGACTAATTGTTTAAATCAATGTTTACGCTCTAATAACCAAGTCAAATGCTAGTTATCTCTACCCTAACGAGGTTTGTCACGCCCCAAAATCAAACCAAATGGTCTGGTCTCGAGGCATGAAACTCAATTCCATATACATGAGTCGCCAATCAAAATATGAATCATAAATAAAACTTTGTACATTTCTAGTAGCCAAATAAATCTCAAATATAGAAAAACTCGAAATATCTAATTCTTTATCTTCACTTAAAAATTCATAAAAGTGACTAATAAGCTAATGCCATAACGAACAAAAACTGCCACAAAAGTCCCAAAATAATACTTCAATCCCAATTCTTATCTAAAGCTAGATCCACCTCCTCACTAAGGTTAGGGTCAAAGTCTGTTAGAAGGAAGTTAAGGAAGAAACGAGTGTGAGTAAAAGACTCAATGAGTGCCAAGTGTGTGCAAAGTGAGTTCTTGAATTTAAAATCATTTGTGCAGTGAAAATGTTAGAGAAATATAAGTGAAATTCATAAAAGAGTCTAGTAGTAACAATCAAAAAGTTTATAAACAGTCAAACAGTAACCAATCAAGAATTTTATAAACAGTCAAGCAGTGTCAAGTGGAAAGTTTAATAAACAGTTTTTCAGACTATGAACTTAAATACGATGATCAGTCAGTTTTGCTGTAGCCAGTCAACCATATGACTCCCACCGTAATAGTCCCTTATCGCTCCGGGCAAGGTACGACCTTACCGAAACAGTGTCCAAGCATCCCCGGGAATTCCTACGACCCACCTCAGCCACAAACAGCTTCTGTTGTGCCCTTGGGGGGATTAGGCCATAGGGACTTGAGGTTCAACTAGCTAGCCTGCTGCTGTCCAATGAAGCCCCCTCACACACTCAGACCAAGTTGGATCTAACTAACAGTATCAATAATTCCAGTAGTTCAGTTGATCATCGAATTTAATTTGCTAGTTTAGGAGCATGAGAAAATCATGAAAGCATAGGTTTTCATTTATCCAAAAATAAGACAACAGAAAAGTATTTCTTTTATCCAAAAATAAAACAAGATAATTATTTCTTTTGTCCAGCAATAAAACAAGAAAGGAAAATAAATAAGAAATTTTTAGTGCGCAATGGAATACATATAAAGTGCAATGTTTCTTGAAAACAAGTTACGAGCAAACTGTACAATAGCACATATCCTTCTGGGTTTTGAAACATAATAATATATATTTATAAGTTTAGGCACTCACCTTCAGGATCGATCCTAAAAGTCAATCACCTATCTCAGAATCAATCGATTCAAATGTTGAGTCACTTGATTCATTTAATAAATAAATCAATCACCAATTTAACTGACCAACAAGACAAAATTTGCTTGGGACTGGCCTAGTACATACATACCCTCAAAACTTATCAAGAATTTATTCTTTCATACGTACTTTTTGATTCACTCATAACGCTCTTTCTAGATATCCAATTGACTCAATTCTTATGGCATTACAAAGCTAAGAAAGAGTACTAAAACTATTGTGTTGATGATGCAGTTAAATTGGCTAATATCAGAGAGAAAATCGAGTTCAAGAGGCAGCAGTGATGCGAAAGCAGGTTTCCAACTTTTAGGAATTTTTTTGATGTGGCACTTGATTGTATCTAAACTGTAACTTTTACTACAGGCCTCGGATAAAGGTGATTCAAAATCCTATGAAAACATAGCCTATATATCTACAATTCATATGTTTATCATATTTCCCAATTAAATCGGAATCGAGTAGTAAATGTTGTCACAATACTCTGTTCCTGGAAATTTGAAATCCTGTATTTTCTATATTTCTACACTGTAGTTTTTTCGACCATAACTTTCTCCCTATGCATCGGATTAAATTGATTTAAATGTTTGCAAAAACCTAAGATATAAATATTTAGTTCTTCAATTGACTATATTCCATATTCAATCGAAATCAAGTAGTAAAAGGTGTCAAAATATTTCGTTCTAGGAAAATCGAAGCCTTGTATTTCCAAACTTGACACACCTTAGTATTTTGATCATAACGTTCTCTACATAAATTAGATTGAGGTGATTTATGCAGCTGAGGAAACCTAAGAGACAGATATACAGCTCATAAATTGACCATATTTTCCAATTAAATCATAATAGAGCAGTAAAAGTCATCACCATATTCTATTCTAGGAAAATCAAGGTCCTGTATTTTTACATTGCCACACTATAGTATTTTAGTCATATCTAACTCTCTATACATCGGATTAAAGTTATTCTAAAGGCTGTAAAAATATAAGAGACAAATATTCAGTTCTTATTTTGACAACATTTTCAAATCAAATCTAAATCAAGTAGCAAAAGGTGTCACAATATTCTGTTTCAAGAAAATCGGAGCCCTGTATTTTCTATCTTGCCACACCTTTGTGTTTTAGTCATAACTTTCTCCATATCTATCAGATTGAAGTGATTCATGCAGAAATAGAAACCTAAGAAACATATTTAAAATTCCTTTGTTGATTATTTTACTTAATTCGATGGGGAAGTAGAAGTAAAGGCATCACCAATATCTATTTTCGGAAAAAACAAAGTCCTATATTGTTTGACTAGACACTTCTTAGTATTTTGGTCATAACGTACTGCATTTAAATTGGATTGGGGTGATTTAGGAGGAATCAGAAACCTTGGACATAGATCTAAAATTTTTATGTTGATCACTTTGCTTAATTCTATCAAGAAGACATAGTCAATCGAAACTTAATAGTATCATTGGATTTCACAACTATCAAATATAAAGTCTACAAACTCTTGAATTACCTTGTGTAATTTCTATTTCACTTCCGATTAATGCCATCTCCTTTTCCTTTCCCCTCTGCCACAGCTGCTGCCCCTTTTCCTTCTTCCCCTTATTTTCTCTTTCGTTTACTATTAGATGTAATTAGGGTTTTGTTTTTAGGGACTATATTTATGTGAAAGAAGTTGTTTAGTTCAAGTAGGACTCTAATCAATTTCTTTCTAGGACTAAGATAATCCCATTATAATTCTAATATTTTTATTGTCAATTTCCAAAATTCAATAATTCAATTCCTTGTATTAATATAATATTAATTCAAGTAGAACTATAACTCATACTCTCCAAAATAAAGAGTATCTACTATATGTATATATACAATATTAATTATCACTATTTGATCAAAAGATAATATAATATTATCTATATATTATATATAAATATATTATTCCAAAAATATAGTTCATGCCTTACTGCAATTTTAATAGAAATAGTAAATAAAATAAAATAAAGTATATTATATTAATCAATTAAATACAAAGTAGAATTTTAGGGCATTACAAGGTTCCTCATCTCAGTAGTTGATCATGACTTTACCACAAACAAAACAACCAAATCCGATTGGCATTTAGACAGACCACTATGCACGTTGAATTAATAAGGTTTTGACACCAACTTACTTGTCCTAACCAATGCAGACATGCAGTACGATCAACGCTACCAGTTGACTATGGAGAGGTACAACCTCGATCTATCTTCTAGCCCAACAAGATTTCTCTCACATCCATCTGCACTTGAAAAACCCTTTGATGTGTTCTACTTCCAGTCATCCCTTAAGGTCACCAAATGGTTTAAATTATCATATTTCTCTCATTTCCTCAGACTTTTTTGTCATGTGTTACTTTCAATACTCCACCTCCAACTGAAGATTCAAAACGCTTGAAATCTATCTGGCTTAAGGAAATTAGTTTCTCTCATATCATTATGAACAAAGGCCACACCACCCAAAGTAAGAACCATCCCAATAAATATTTTGATTTTCAACACTTCAATACTCATGGGTCATGACTGTACAAGTAAAATGAACACCCAAAGACAAATTATCTGCTTTTTTCAATTGAAGCGAATCAAAATAATCCTTCTTGGAGTAAACATGCATTATGCATTCAAAATCTAAATCCAATATTCATTAGAGGAAGTATCTATAAAAGTAGAAACTATGAGAATATCCTTATTGTATGCCACTACCAAATTTTCACCATGACCATGATATTTGTAGCACACCTTGCCGTTTCCTCTAGCCCTTGAACCTGACACTCTATCCATAGATCAACCATTAGAACCTTTCCCATTACAATTCATTTCCTGAGCTACCAAAGCAAACTCTTGTCATACCCTCTGGTTTGCCTTTTCTTTTTTATTAAAACAAAAGTTATGTTTTCGCATGCAGCATAGTATAGTGCACCTTTCCTATGTAGTGCATCTTTCCTATGTAACTACGCCATTACTAAATTATTAAATGAATTCAGAAGTGAGGTAAATTATTTTCTTCCTCAATCTTTACACCAACTTGCCGCCATTAATTCACTTGTTTGTTAAACTAATTCATTTAATACGTAAGCTTGTCGCCCTCCTACATCTTCCAACCTATACAATTACTTTTTTAAAAGCCACTTTATAGATAAAATCTTCCTAAAATACAATTTCTCCAGCTTCGCTTACAGCCTTACAGCCTCGGTGATGAATCTTTTTATCATCATCCACAATATTATTGATAATATTGTCTACAATATAAAATCAAAATTTTCACCGTAAATTTATCATATTTGTCAACTTTTTCTACATTCACCCTTCAATGACACCGCTAATCCTTTTTTGAATTAGGAGATTCCCTACTCTTTCTTGTCAAAAAGTGAAATATCATTTGCCATCAAACTTCTGAACTGTTAAGAAATTTGCCAATGACATCACCAATCCCAAAAAATTAAATCTCAACTTGCAGCATGAAATTAGCTTTGATACCAAATATTTGGAACACAGTAGAAGCAATTTAAGTACAAGAATTAATTTATCAAGATTCTTTAATCACGCCTACAAATTTAATGACAAAAATTAGCACACAAGATTTACATGTTGCACAAAATTCGCCTATGTCCATAGGAGTATAAAATTCTTTCACTATGAGAGAATTTTATAGTACAAGATAAGAATTTTATAGTACAAGATAACCCACCCTTGCATTTGATATACCCAAAAAAAGATGAAAAAAACCCTTGTATCTCAAAACTATAAAAAAAAAAAAAAAAGACAGAAAAAACTCTTAATATTACCCCACTTGCAACCTAAAACAACTACCTAGTCTTTAAGTATTATGAATTCCATGAATGTCTTCTGAATAATCAATAAGCACCCTCATATATAAGAGTCAATTACATGACTACTCCACACAAAATTAGGAAACCTACTATATAAAGAAATTGTAATTTTACAGTACAAAAATAGAAAAGATTAAATCTTTGAAAACTAAGAGTTCAAGTCCAATTTGATTTGCAAATAATCAAGTCAAATCCTAATAAATATGCCGTAATTTATGTAGACTAAGTTTAATTTGTATCAAATAGTCAAATTCTATATCGAGGAAGCTAATATTATGTTTTAACTTGAATTTAAAAAAAATTAATATCAATAATAAATACTCTTGTGGTCCCTTGAAGTTGAAAGTGTTGAATTAATTTATCAATGACTTTCTTTTTTCACCCAATAAAAAATCTTTTCATAAGAATAAAATCTAATGTCTTTGGAACAATATTTTTGTTGACCTTTTATGTCGCTCACATATTTAAATATCATCAAATGAAAATAAAAATAAAACATAAAATACTTGCTTCTAAAAATTATTCGTTAATATTCCCAATTAAAAATCATGAACCAAAAGTCTTAAAAGCAATGCTTTCAAAATCGGACCGGACAATGAACTGGTAACATTACTGGTTATCGGTTCAACTGGTTCAACCAGTGGTCAAATCGGTATGATGTCATGATGATGCAATAATTATAATTAATTTTATAAATATATATATTATTTTAATATTACTAAAAAATAAAACTTTCAATTATATTGAAAGAATGTTAGTTGAAAAAAAAAAATTAACTTACTTATTTTGAGGTACATTTTTTAGAAAATGATAATATTTAAAAATTAGTCATCTATAAATCAATAAAAAATAATATTTCACATTAATTTAAATAATCATTCGTTTCATATTTCAAATCAAGTAAAAATAAATTCTTCTATACTAAATATTTGATATAATTTTAGAGAGATTAAACAAAATAAAATAATAAATTAAATATAAGTATTCATATATAACTACCACTTCATTAAATTTCAAAAATATAAATTCATATTTCAAAAAATTACATGTCCAAAATTTTTAATCATCATCTTCAACATAATTTTCTCTTTTCTTTTTTTTTAAAAAAATTAAAAATTTCAAAAAAAAAAAACTGAACCGGTTGAACCGGTCCAATTTTGACCACTATCGATTTTTATGACTCAACCGAACCAGATTAGACTCCGATCACCAATCAAATAGATCCAATCGATTGGTCCGGTCCAATTTTCAAAACCTTGCTTAAAAGGAAATAGATAGGCCCCACTTGAAAATTCCAGTTTCCAAGTAAAATTCATGGATCTAGACAAAGAACACATGCGTCTGCTTGCGTTCTTTCTTTGTTTGTGGCTTTGGTTGCCCCCGCATTGACCAAAATCTTCGCCGCCTCCAAGTCATTTTAAATTATTTGTATTAGATATAAACATATAGGTTGTGTTTGGTTAATTTTTTCTAGAAAAATTTTATTTTGAAAAAATATAATTAAATATGTGTTTTTTTTTCTCCCAAAATGAATTTCTAAAATATCTAAATTGTAGTTACAATTTAACTGACAAATGATCAAAAATTTCATATTTTTTACATCACAATCATTATTAATTACATATACATAAATTTATATATCACAATATTTTATTATTATATCATAATAAAAAATACTACTAAAATTCATTTACACTCTCAAAACTCAATAAAAAGGTATTGATTTGACTGCTATGGTAGAATTTGTTTCCTCCCAAAGCATAAACAAACATGTCAAATTTTTCCAAAATAATTTTCTTACTATTTTTAAATTATAAACAAACATACATCATATTCCCCAGTACAAATTTTACATTCTTCAACCCTACTCCCAAAGCTCATTCTCTCAAAACTTATAATTTAAAACACATAATTTGTAAACAAACATCAGCATAGTAATTTTTCGTATACACATCAATTCATCGCGTATAGAAAATTGATTGATGATGGTGGTATAAAACTTATATTATAGAAAGGTTAAAAACTCTTTTCATATTAAATATACATATATATATATATATATATCATTTGTTCACGCACATATCATGTATCAATAAATATTTAAATAAACTATTTAAAAACCACCTTTTTTTTCACCACATCTTTTGTGAAATTCATGTATCATTTAAAAAAAAATTCAAGAAAAATATAATAAGTCTAAAAAATAAACTAAGGTACTCTAATTTAACTAAATTAAGAATGATTACTTAAAAATTTAATTAATAGGCATCAACTGGAGAATAACAACAGAGTTGGAGCTCATAAACTAGTGCTACTAAATTCGATAAGAAATAATTCGCCCATACAAATTTCAAATTAGTATATGTTCGTCCGGCAAATTTAAATATGTTCTGTCTTGATCAAAAAATTTGGGTTTGGAATTGGAAAGAGGAGATCTTGTAGCTCATTGAATGACTAATAATATATTAAAGAATATATATATATATATATATATATATGCCTATTAAAATAAAACTTAAATCAGCATATTACATATATGATCAAAAAGATAATTGCATATTTTTAAATGTTCCTAAATGAGTGAGAGATTCAAATGATTATATATTAAAGTATTTATTATAAATTTACGTGATAATAGATTTTATTGTTTTATTTAAAAAAAATACTGATAAAAATAGTGTTGTAGCTAGTTTTACGAAAAATAAGTACTATATATGTTCAAAACCAATTATTTTGTGAAGAAAAGTTAATCCTTTTAGTTACATTCAAAATAACAATCATGAACACCCAAAATCTAACTTAGACAAAAAAAATTTGAATTATATATAATTCAAAATAACAATCACGAATATACCTAAAAAATCTAACTAGATAAATATCTTATGCTAAAATACCCATTGTTTTCACCAATTATTTTGACTGGTGTTGTTCGTCCCTTCAAACACAATTCATCATATATATATATATAGACACACACACACACGCACACACACATAAAAAATAAGAATTTATATGAATAAATTAAAGTATGAAAAAACACCCAACAGGACGTATAAATCGCCATGTGTACCGGTAGAATTAATGAAAATTCAACTACAAACAAATATAGTTTAATTGTCTCTGTTTAAGTATTTTCAGACGTATATATCTAATTCTGTTTTTCCTAATTATAGTACCAGCAACATTAAGTTAAGCAGCGATGTCATGTCAACTTCTATTGATTTTTTAATTAATACGGAATACCGCACCTTTATATATCTAACCACAAACCAAACCAAAACCTATTTCTTCTCTTACGCGAATTCTGAAGTGCCCCTTTAATCTTTGCTCGCTTTCTCCCATGGACAATTATCCGACCATGTTTCAATCTCGTCCTTCTTCTTCTTCTTCAACAGATCTTCCTCAAAATAATCAGACGGTGATGGAATATTCTCAGACAGAACAACACGATGAATTGATCCGATCAGATCATCATCAAAAGTCAAATAATTATGGGTACGACACACATATGGGCGCCTTCACAGAAAACGAGACGAAGCTTCCCCAGAAAGGATCGACGGGAGAGAAGAAGCCTAGAAAACCTAGGTGTGCGTTTCAGACAAGAAGCCAAGTGGATATACTCGATGATGGATATAGATGGAGGAAATATGGTCAAAAAGCAGTCAAGAACAATAAATTCCCCAGGTTAGTTATTCATTTGCTCATTCTTCATTCTTCATTCTTCTCTTGTTAATTATTAATCTTCGATTCCGCTGATTTTTAATTTTTCATACTTGTGTGCTTTAAATTTTTCTTTTTCATATTTTGTCGTTGTTGAAATTTATCAGTTTTTGCACTGCTCCTATGATTAAGTTGGTTATTTGATTTAATCTCAAACTCGGTAAGAAATACTATAACTTGAAGAAAAGATTAGTACTGAAGATGGTGGTGACTTGTGAGTGATAATTTTGAAGTGAATTCTTCGACTTTAAAAAAATTTTTAAATGATTTCTCTTATTCGAGTTCTTCTTAGAACTTAATATTTATAATTTTTAGTTTTAATGAGCTATCATTTTGTGTGGACTTAGCTTATCCATTGGACTCCTTTGCTTAATTAATTAATTTTAGGTTTAATATTATTTTTAATCAATTTACTAAATTGTCCTCATAGTTAATTTTTAGCATTACCTCGTTTGGATTTTGGTTCCAACGAAAGCTCCACCAGAATTTTGTAGAAGAGAAAAAATGGCAGCAAGTAACGTGTGATTTGTTTCTATGGCACATTAACTCCATTAAAAACCTCATCTGCAAATGAAAATCTAAATAAGAGGTTCCACGATTGTACTTTCATAAATAATAAGTAAGGTTTCTTTGTTTGGAAAGGCCTTCCAATGTGTGAAAGAGCAAAACAACGATACCCAGGTTGCTTAAGATGTTGAATGCGACCAAGACAAGTGGTTAAAACTTCAGAAACGGCAAATTGTATTACTATATCTGTTGGTGGTTTCTTTGTTCATGATTCTTTACTTTATTGGAATCTAAATCGGAATATACTTAACTTATGGGACCAAAAAAAATGCCAATTTAATGGCCACTTGAGGGCATGTGAGTCACTTCGTTAATTTTTGGACGAAAGCTCTCTTCAGTCCTCAAATTAAAAATAATTATTGAATACAATTACAAAATTGATAAAAAAAAAAAAGTGAGATCAAATTCAAACAGACATGATTTATGGGACCAAAAATATAATTTACCCAAAATTTTTGTTACATGTTCTCTGCCTTTAGTTAGCTGATCCTATTACCTATATTACAGTAGAGCCTAAGGTTAAACTATGTGCATCACAAAAACATAGAGGTTAGTTATATTTACTAATCTCTAAAGCTATACTACCTCTCAATAAATTGAGAAAGTTATGATCTGTTGACAATTCGAGATGTTGAGAAAAATTAATGTTGCAATTATCTTCTGGGAAGAAATTAAGCAGCCCTAAATTGTCACTCATCACGTAAAAGTTTCCATAAATTAATTGGTTCACTAAAAAAAATAGTAGAAGTGTATACTATATACAACATACATACACTCTACACAGTGGTTTGGTTTGCAAGTACGTGAAATTATTGCTTAACAGTGCAATTCTTAATTTTTAAGTCCGAAACAATTATAATCGTCCGAGCGTGATGGACCCCACAAAAGTCGGACCACACTAATGATTATAATTATTTTGAGACCTCTAAGGGAAAGTAATTTGGTTCTGTATTATAGATCGTGTCTCCGTTTTGTAAGGCTTTGGAGAAGAATTAACACTTTTTGTGTTTGTTTTTTGGGGTGCAGAAGCTATTACAGGTGCACGCATCAAGGTTGCAGTGTTAAAAAGCAAGTTCAGAGGCTGTCCAAAGATGCAGGGGTTGTGGTGACAACTTATGAAGGGATGCATTCCCATCCAATTCAGAAATCTACCGACAATTTTGAGCACATTCTTAAGCAGATGCAAATTTACTCTTCCTTCTGAGTTATAAATATATATTCCACAAGGAAAATAATGCATGTATATATATATATATACAGGATCAGAAGTCATAACATTTTGTAAAATATTATATATGAATTAGACGTTGATTTTCAATAAATTGTGCCTCGTAAATGTGTTGAGACTTGGATCTTTTTGTCAGACTACATAATGGTTTAATTTATTTGTTTTAAATTATCTTTCATCTCGTTTATTTGCACAGGCACACAACCATGGTCCTAGATTTACGAAGTTGATCTTTCTTAGGTGATAATTAACTGGATAATTTTTAAGTAATGGAAGACGTTAAATCTTTTAGTACCAACAATGGTTACGAATTTGTGCAGTGTACCCTTTGTCTTGTTAGTTTAGATCTTCTATTTCATTTTATATTTTATTTTTAATTCTATTTTATATATATCAAGTGTATTAAATATTTTTTAAATAAAAATAATTAATCTAAAATCATATCCACTTAACATATATTTTTAAAACTAGAACAAAAAGTGAAATATGTAACTGCAAGTGCAAATTTACAAGAAACATCATAAAAATTAAATTAAATTAAAACCTATCAATTGTAGATTTAATTTCTAATCTAATCATCTGATTCTTCTATTCCAAGTGTGATCTTGAAATTTGATAAGTTCCGTGATCAATGCCTTAAACACAATAAATCTTCTTAAATTTGATTTGAAATAACACCAATCCAAGGGTTCGTATGTTAGTCTCAAATCAAATATCAAAAATATATAAACTCCGCAAAGAATGCTCTGAATGTAGTGGATCTCCTTGATTTTAATTTGAAGAAAAAAATGCTAATTCGAGGGCTTTGCATCTTAATTTTGAATCGAATACCAAAATATATAAGCTCCGTGATGAATGTTGTGAACGTCGTGGATCTCCTTAAATTTGATTTGAAAAAAATACCACCAATTTGAGGATTTCATAGTTTAATCTCGAATAAAATTGCAAAGTATGCTAAGCTCCGCGAAAAACGTTTTGAACGTTGTGGATCTCCTTGAATTATTTGAGAGAATTGCTAGACTACTTCAAAGTTTCTTTCACTGTTTGGGATTTCTGTCATGTGTGAGATGAGCTTTGATTAGCCCCTTTATATAGATGTTTAATGAGAGACTTCTAGATTGACTTGAAGTTCTTTGATGGCTTTCTCTTTAATAAGATAATATATCCATAGATAAAATCAAGTATCGAGAGATAATATCAAATAGCTTTGATTTGACTGATCCATAAACATATACATACTTCATCTTTGACACTCATCAATATTTGATTTGAACATAAAATAAATACTAGAGTATCAATTAAAATCAACAATTTATATCTTGGAATTAAATTTAATAAATTTCAAGAAATAAATAGAAATTTAAATTAATATCTAGCATATTAACTTTAATAAATTCCAAGAAATAAATAGAAATTTTAAGTTAATGTCTAGCATATTAATTTACATGTGTCACTTCTTCATTGACTAAAATTAATATGTTTACAAATGCCTTCACTTCAAGGCTTGGCGAAAGATGTGTCAATCATCCATAAAAGAGGCAAGGCTTGAAGTATTTGAGAATCTTTTCTTTTCTTTCACTTTTTTCACATACCTTTGTGGCAAGAATATCCTCCAAGCATTCCTCAAATTGCATTACCATCAAGAATGGTCATCTTTTTGTGGGATCTATATAAACTTTGTGGATTGCCAATACATGGAGATTTTTAAAATGAAGTCTTCCCATTTACCTGCATACCTAAAAAGGGTTCAAATCACAACATAGTTCAAAGTAAACATCCTTTTGAGGGGGGTGCCCTACAAAGTTTATACTTATGCAGACTAAGAGTAACATACAGTTTAGGCTCATTTGTCAAGAAGCATACTTAACTTGAATAGATATTTTACACCCACGTCAAGGAGTCCACTTGAGTTTAACTTAATAGATACTTTACACTCTTATCAAGGAGTATATGGAAAGACTTTAATTTAAAAATTTTAGATAGTTTATGCTCTTATCTGTATGTAATATTAACAGTTTAAACTCTTACCAAGGAGCATATGGGATACTTTAACTTGAGAATTTTTTATAATTTATACTCGTATCTATGAGCATTATTGACAATTTAGACTATTATCAAGGAACATTTGAAATTTGAAGACTTAAAAATTTGAGTATTGAACTTGGAGACGTAGAGACATGAGTCTTAACTTGAATACTTAAAGACTTGAGCCATGGATTTAGACACTTGCAGACTTGGTTTTTGGATTTGAAAACTTAAATCTTGAACTTGAAAACTTGGAGACTAAAAAATTTGAGTCTTGAACTTGAAGACTTGGAGACTTAAGTCTTTGCTTTGGAGACTTAAAAATTTGAGTCTTGAATTTGAAGACTTAAAGACTTGAGCCTTGACTTAAAGTTTTGGAAACTTAAGTCATGGATTTTAAAAACTTAGAGACTTGAGTTTGGGTTTGAAGACTAGAAAACTTGAGTGTAAATTTGGAGACCTAAAGACTTGTGTCCTAAATTTGAAAACTTGAAGATTTGAGAATTTTAGGCAATTTATGCTCTTATCTGGGAGCATTATTAATAGTTTAAGCTCTTATCAAGGAGCATTTATAATTTGAAGATGAAAATTAATTGCCCCCAATATCTTCATCATCATCGGCATCACTTTAGTCTTCTTTTTTATCAAAATTCATGTTAATTTCAATATTATGTGCACGAGTTGCCAAATCTTCAAAATGTTTTGGTTTGATTCCTTGAAATATGCCGCAAAGACTCCAATTCATTCTTTAGATACGTATCTCAATGACTGAATCCTTCGACAATTAATATTTGCAATTAAAGCTCAAATTTCTCTAGTGACTGATGTAATCAATATCGACTCTTCTTCCTATTGGCAAGAGTTAGTAGGTTCAATCATACTTACAGTCCTTTGAGTGTTGTAAAAATAATTAAGGAACTGTTGTTCTAGTTGCCCCCAATTATTTTTGAAGCCTTGCTCCAAGTTAGTATACTAATCAAAATAGGTCTTTAATGATCTAATAAATTACTTTACCAAATGATCTCCATATGTCCCAACATAATTATAAGTTTCAATGAATGAGCTACGTCTTACTTTGGGTTGGGCTTGTCATCAATACTGTAAAATAAGTAATTAATTACCCTAAATGTCCCTCTGATATTTACTTTTATATCTACATTTTCAAAAGTATATATCCTTCCCTAAATTGAAATATGCCAACAAACCTTGAGTGATGACAAAATTAGTTCACCCATTTTAATTCTTACTTTCTGGTTTTCACAAATTCCTCCATTTCTTTTCCTTATTTCATCTGCAACAACTTTTATGATTACTTTCAATGTCCTATATTTATTCGAAATTTAGTGGTAATTGTTCGATAATAAAAGTATGACAATGATGTCGTTAGAAAATGAAGTCAATAACTTTTGAAATTCTTTTTCTTTGTAACACAGTGCAAAGAATTCCCAATTTTAAATTTTTTGGCAAAATAACTTCTATACCCAATTCAATTTTAGGATTTAATATTTACAGTCTTTCTTCATTAATGGGCTTCAACTAAATGGGGTTTAGCTACCCTAGGGGGCCGTAGTCAATTGTGCTATTTTGTCAATTTGTTCATTTATTACTTTATGTATTAAGCATTTTTGGTTTGTTTTACTTTTTTACTCTTAAGAACTTAATTTGTCTTATCAGTAAGTCATCCTATTTTCAATTTGAAAAGTTATTTTTATGTTGAAAATAAAATATAAAATTACTAATAACTGTAAAATTTATAAATTTATATCTTATCATAATGTATGGATTAAGTTAACTACTTAATATAATTTTAATGTATCAACTAAATCAACTATATTTTTCAATAAGTATGAAAAATTTAAGTTTTTGCCCATTTAATTTCTTCTCTTCACCTATACATTATTTTTTTGAATATTTTCTTCTAAATGTGATGTCTTGCACTTTTTTCAATGCATTATTTAATAAAATAATTTTGAGCATATATTTAAATAATTGAGAAAACATGCTTTTAAAGTATAAAAATATAATAATATTTTTAAATATTTATAATGAATATTTGGTGGGTAATTTGACAGTAAACTCATACATATTTATGTAAAATATTACAAGTTCAAGTCTTACACAGAGCAATTAGAGCATGTTGAAATATCATATGTGGGGTGCTAGAGGCAATGTCATTCAAAAGAATCTTTTTTTCATTTAATTTAACATGTTATTTAATTAATTTTTATGGCATATTAGTATGTCATCTAAGGAGATTTTTTGTGGTATTTTAACTTCACTATTTGCATTTGTTGTGGCATATTAGCATGTCATTTAAAAGTATTTTTATAACATTTTAACATGTCATTTATTGTATTTTTATTGCATGTCACCTTGTTATTTAAAAGAACGTTTGTAGCATTTTAACCTATACTTGCAATTTTTAGTTGCATATTAGCATGTCAGTTAAAATAATTTTTAATGACACTTTGAAATGTTATTTAATGTATTTTTTGTGATATTTTAACGTGTCATTTGATGCAATTTTTGTTGGATTTTTTTAATACCAAAATTAAGGTAATTTAGTGATATTTATACATTTAGCTACATTTTTACAAGCGGCACTTTTAAAAGAATATCATTTAATATAAAATTATCTCTAAAATTATTTAAGTGGTATTTTTAACGTATTTAATGCTTGATTTTGTTGTAGTGCGATGAAATGCCTTTTATTTTTTGGTTTTGAAAAATACTTGTTTATTTCAAAAATATAAAAACCTATCAATTAGCGCTAGCTCACCCTTATTATTCTATGGCTAAACCCCAACTTATTAGAATTGAATTTGATATGACTTGAGCGATTTACCCTAAGCATCTTATAAATCAATGTTAGTTTAGTCCACAACTATGTTAAGTTTAACACTTATGTGCGGGATATAATTTACCCAAGATTCAAACCCTCGTGAAATCAAAAAATTATAATCAATTATTTTGTAATACACGTTTGACCATGAGATCGGACGATCGTGGTCGTTTTGCAGCTACCCTTGACTTAGCAAAGTTTCTCTCATTTACATAGATAATTAACAATTTTAATGGAATATCAATTTTCAAAAATGTTGAGTAGAGGGGGACCTAAATACAATGTTATAGATATATAATCCTAGAGAGTCTTTCCATCATGGATTTCTAAGATTCCTATACTAACTATAGGGTAAATTATATTTTTAGTCCCATAAGTTAGACTTATTTTGATTTTGGTTCCATTTTTAATGATTTTCACACATTACACCCACTAAGTACCTTTGTTTAGCAATTTAAGGACCAAAGCGATTTTTTGTCCAATAGTTAATAGAGCTAGTCACGTGGTATTTTTTTTTTATCCCATAAGTTAAAAATATTTAGATTTTGATCCCAACAAAGTGAAGAACTATCAACCAAGAAACCACCAATAGATAAAGCTTTGCTTTTTTTAAAGTTTTAATAACTTTTTCTTCATTACATTCAACATCCTAAGCAACCCAAGCATTACTTAGCCTTGTTCTTTCACGCATTTGTGGGTCTTTCTATGCAAAGAAATCACACCTATTATTCATGGAAGCACAGCCATGAAACCTACTATCTGGATTTTCATCTGTGCTTGAGGTTTTTAATGGAGATGGTATGCCACAAAAATAAATGGCACCCTTACTTGTAGCCATTTTTTTTGTTCTTCTGCAAAAACCAATTGGAGCTCTCATTGGGACCAAAAATCCAAAGAGCCTAACTTACGGAACCAAAAAAGCTCAATTTAATAGATACGTGAAATGGATGTGAGCCTCTTCGTTAATTTTTGGACGAAAGCCCTTTTTGAGTCCTCAAATTGAAAAAAAATGCAGTTATTGAAGGCAATGTGTAAAATTAATAAAGAATGCGATCAAAATTAAAATAGGCCTAATTTATAGGACCAAAAATACAATTTACCCACTTACTATTCCATGAAGTCTATTAAGAAAAGGATCTCAACAATATTTGATCAAAATAACATATTCTACTAGTCATGTCTCATCAACTATTAACTTAAACGAATTTATATTTTATAAATAATATATTAATTAATAGAAGTCCACACATTGAAGTAAAATTTCAACATTCTCCAACTTAGACAAACATTAATTATGATTTTAAACAATAAAACTATTTTAAAAAATGATGGACTAAATCTTAAAGTTTTTTTTTTTTTTTTACTGCGACCACATTTTAGAAATGACACTACGGCAAAGAAACAAGAGTACGAACACAATTTAGTCCAATAAAAATTTCTAATATTGGAGAGCAAAATGCATTTTATCCCCTATAAAGTAGTTAATTGGTGGAAACCGCCCTATGTTTTTCTCATTATAACCTAACCCCCTATATTTCACAAACTATTGCACATTTGCCCTAATTAATTTAAATAAGTATTGAATTTACCAGAAGACTAAAATGTCCCCCATATGTCTAAAATGCTAGAATTTTTGGCTGCCAGATTCTTAGACAATGAAAGAAATCCTAAATCTCATTTTAAGTAAATTTAAGGGCTACTCCTTGTTTGCTATCAAGTATTTAATGATTTCAGAATCCAACATTCATAATCAAATGAATCCTTCAATTATTTTTGTATTTTGTAACCATTTGACAGAAGTTCCCAACTTAATTGCAAAATAAATAAAAAAATTCAAATTAGTGACGAAGCAACAATTTTGTGGTTAGAATCGTGGCTTTGAAGTAGTTTAAGATTAGACATCAAGGTGGTGATTGGTATGCATAAATAGAATCAGGTGTGAATGGAATGACTTTGGGAATGGAATGAACATGAGAAAGGAATGATGTTAGTATGAGTTATCCTATGCTTGGTATGATAAAGGAATTAGAAATAAATGTAATTGACATTCTTTACTTAATTCCAATATCATGATTGGTATTTTAGCAATGATAGGTAGGAATAGAACAAAAGTATTTTAAATGACCAAATTATCCTTTTGCATGAAAATTACTAAATTATAACATTTTATTGATAAATCATTTTTATCTCATAATTCTACGCTTTTTATGCAATCTTTAATTTTTTATTTCATAAAAGTGTATGAAAAAGACAATGCTTTATTTATAGTTTGGAAAGTAAAATTAATTTTTTTATGGGTAAAAATAAAAGAATGCGAGACCTAGTTAATTTTTCTTTTACTGGAGTTTGAAGATTATGGGAAAAATCCTTGTAGATAAGAAGATACTATCAAGAATATATATATATATATATATATGGATTTTTGTGATGGTTTAGAATTTTGTTATTAAATATTAGAGGATAATTTTGTCAAATATAAAATAAGTTCATTTCACATATATATTAAATAATAAATGTCATTATAGCACCTACTAGAAGCTCTCCTAAAAGACGAAAAATAAATAAATAAATGCACTATATAAGGTAACTAAAAATAGATTATGTCATTATAACAAACTTATGGCATCTCTAATCATCCCCTGGTCCACCCAGCACCTGTCAGCCTACCTTTAATGGATATATGCAAAAATCTTCTCCACCGTTGGGGCCCTTTACAACCCCCAAGCCTACATATATATAAAACAAGAATTAGCATAATTCTAAACTACAATGAATATAAGAATTCGGCAAAGCCTACCCTAAAATCGGTCTTTACCAAAAAAATACAAGTTTAACATCCAAATAAATGATAATAATTATCATTTTGGAAGGGCACCATGAAGGAAGAAGAGATACAAGGATCCAAAATAATTGCAAAATAAAACAAAAATTAAGTTGCAATTCTTATACATAAGGATCTTATTTCATGCCAAGCCATAATTGAGGATTTAAGAGCAAGAAAAGTTACCTTAAAACAGAGATTTGAAGGTAATTAGGTAGATCTTCCTCTAGAACACCTTCCAAGTAAGGTCCACTTCTTTTTCTTTTCCTTGAATCTCTTACTCCACACCTTGGATCAACAACAAAGTTTTAGGCCATATTTACAATCAAATAATTTACAATTAGATTAGGCTTAGGCCCATTAGGACACTGTTTTTTTATTTGTTTGAGAGCATATTTGTCAAAAATAGACTCTAGAAATCAGATGAAAGATGATTTTTTTTAGTTAATTCTTTAGTTACTTATATTGAGAAAGATATTGTTAAAAATTTTGACATTAATTCGATCACTAACAAACATTATGATATGAAAGAGTGTAGTGTTCAGCTTCAATGGCAACATGTATTTTAAATTCAAAAATTATAAAATTTATATTTAAATTTTTGTGCTTTACGATTTTTTCCCCCACAGTCTTAATTTTGGATCTGTCCTTACTAATAGCCTCAATAACTATATATATTCTTAGTATTCGATTCCCTATTATGACCTCAACTTTTAAAAACTCCCTTTTTAAATTGTCATATCACCTTATGCAATGATTTCTTGGAATCGATCATCCTAAAATACATAGGAGATCAACCCATCCTTTACTAACAAGTGAAATAAATCTCATCTTGAAACTCACCAATCTCCATACTTAGGTAGCTTATGCACAACCTAATCCCCAAGCGAACTGCTATGTGGTTAGAGTAAAATTAAAGCACAAGGACCTAAATGCAAGGTTACTGTGGAACCTCAAGTCAAATGATTAATTATACAAACTATCATAAGCTAGAGAATTTGACATTATCGACATACCACTTTGGCTACCTCGTGGTTTCTCTAAGCGAATCTTCAGTAAACTTGTTCTCTAACAAGCACCTACTAACATGCATCTATGTCTAACATGAATTGCTTATAAGACAAGGAAATATCCAACTCCTTGGAATATGCATCTTTCGTACAAGTCCATCTTAATCTTAGTTGCTCCATCTCATAAGATTCTATAATTTGAAATATTTAAAATCATGACTACAGAGACTTTTTTTTATGATCACCATCATATGTGTGACCAACCCTCATAGTCTTGTATGATTTAAGGCCTTCAACCAAATGCATGAGAAGAAATCGTAAATGCATAAAATAAAGATGGTCATTTTATTAAAGATAATCAAGCAAGACTGTTATATGGAGTAGTTCTACAAAACAATCTAATTAGCTCGTGGGGCACTATTCTAACACACCAATCTTTTCCCATCAACTAAATAAACAAATAACAAATGCGAATGGCACCAACCTTTCTCTATCAACCATGTCATGCAAAGACTATAAAGATAACACTAAGTAACAAGCATTCCAAATGTACATTAAGTTTACTAAACACTTAAAGTTAGGAAACTTACTAAGCGCTCGACATTATCCTGGAAGATATACTCCTTTCGATATGGAGAGATCTACCAATCTCAAAAGCCCGATTCTTCTTGGCCAACGTAGACTTTTTCTAAAAATTTTGGCATTGTCAGTGTTATTGTAGGGCATCCCAAGTATCTTCGCCAATCCATTTCTGTCTTTTGCCCATCTTCCAAGCATGGCCATTCATATCACTTAATCAATGATCCCCTTTAGTGTCAAAAACCCTCCTGCGTACTAGCAGTCCCAATGGATATATCTCTATGAAAGAAAATGAAATAAGTTAGTATATTTACAATACACAAACAAAGTCAATTTGTAAAAGTAAATATATTAACAACATTCATATACCTTCCATTCCCTAAGCAAAAAATCTCATAAGGCCTAGGGGATATCCGACCAAGTGCTATAAGGCTCCTGTACCTTGCTTTTAATCACCCTTGTCAAGAACTTGTAGCATCGAGCAAAAGCATATACCTATATAAAATTCATAACATCAATATATAATTGTTAAAATAACAACAAAATTACATTTATCTAATAATTCGAACTCACCCATAGCATTCCTTGGGACACAAGTATACCATGGTAGAACTATGGGATGGGGGCTCTAATCCCTCCTACTTAATGTTTAGCCAGCTAAAGAATCAATTGATATGTAATGCTTAAGTGGAGAAATAGGGGATATCTAAGTGCCAAGTAAAATGGTGGATGGAGTAAAGTGCATAGTGGTTGGGATAGGTAATGTTGCTGTAATGGTGGATCTAGGGAATGGTATGTGGATGACCTCATAGCAACATTGGAGGTCATGGGCAATGGTGATGAATAGGATGAGGAAGAAGGGTAATGTGGAGATGTGTGAGAGGAAGGTGTAGGGTAAGCATAAAATGATGGCTAGTGGTGGAAGACTAGTTGACTGGCAAACATATCTAATGGGTTATGGAAGTCTCCCAACCTCGGCCAGAACCCCATCCTTGATTGATGGTAAGGGACCAAAACCTGACTAGTCTACGATTTATAAAATAAAAACAAATAGCACATATAGATAAGAATTAATATTATAACGACAAATTAATATTTATGTATGTGAATAAAAATAGTTAACAACTAAACTTAATACAAATTAGTTTTTATAGAAGTTTAGATGAAATATATCATTCATTCATTTGATAAATTCTTTAATCTTTCTATCTGCCTGAATTTATTGATGCAGTAAGAGGAAAATAATAATGGTCCATTGACATTCCAATCTTTGATTGGTTGTCATTTATATCAATAGATTCAAGTCACAAAAACACTAAAGATTTTATGTAATGAGTGAACGAATTTATTAATAGAAAATTTTTATTAGGCATATTCAGCTATTAACTGATTATAAGAGTTGGAAACTCCTGTAATGCTCCTATCCTTCTAATCAAAGATTTTTTTTGTTCAAAAATTATAAAACGACTCCTAAAAAGAAATGCCAATATTGTGAAAAATTATTATACGATCATAAGTTAAAAATTCACTTTAGGCTATTAGTAAATTTTCAACTAATGATCATAGAATAATTTTCCATAGTACTAGTATTTTTCTTTAGGAGTCATTATGTTATTCTTTTTTGGGGTTGTTAGATAGCACATAATGATGATTTGGTATGTCTAGGCACCAAGGGTATTAAAGAGAATGATTTTTGTGTGTACATTGATATGAAGAATGGGCCTGTGATTAGTAAATCCCATGATTTTGTCACATTCTTGAACTTGAGATGACGTTGAAGGCAATGACACTTGGCAATGTAATTAGAGACAATGATAATTCGATTATACTTGGCAATATATCAATTTTAGTTAAATTTTTAGTCATTTAATTTCAAAATAATTTGTCAGATAACCATTTAGAATAAGATAGAATTTGGTTTTGTAAACTACCTTGGTTATCTTAGGTAGTCTAAGTTATCCAATATCATTTTTTGAGTATTCAGCCTTAGTAGTATTTCTTCATGCCTCAACATTATCATTTCATAAGCTACCTAGGCTATTTCAGGTGGTCTAAATTATTCTATATGAACCTTTTTACGACTCCCTCTTCCAATCCTAAATTCTAAATTAAAATTCTATAAATATCAAACTCAATCCAAACTCAACTATCAAATTAACTAAATAAACTAAATATCAATATTAAATTAGACTAAACTAAACAAACTAACATACTAACAATATTAAATTCACTAAATAAACTAAATTCCAATATCAAATTAGACTAAACTAAACTTATTAATATACTAGCAATATCAAATTAACATATCAAACTAACATATTAACATTATCTAGTTAACATATCGAACTAACAAATTAACAATATCAAACTAATAATTCAAAAAATAGTAACAATATCAAATTAACAATAAATCATACAAATCATAGTAAATTAACATTAACATAATCTAACTAAATAAAAAAATATACAACAAAATTACATTAACTCATTAATGTAACAAAGAAACGGCGAGTGTGAAAACAAAAAGAGTGGGGGCAAGCGTGAAGAGGAGCGGCAGCAACAAGTGGGGCAACAAATTGTTTAGGGGCTAGAGAAGGGAAGGAGAATGAGAAACAAAAGGAAAGAAATGGGAGTCCGTGTTTGATTTCACTAAGTTTCCCGACATAAATTCCATCGAAAACTATTTTTTCAAAAACAAATATTCAAAATTTCTACAAACATTCCATCGAAAATTTCTATCAGCAAAAAGTTTCCGACAGTCTTCCAATGGAGTATTCATCACACATATTTGCACCTTTTCCTGCCAAACTCCTTCCATATTTACCAATGACTTTCCATTGGCTTTCCATTGGATTTTCGATGAACCAATTTATGAAGTCAAGTGTAGAATAGGATCTAATTATAAAACCACAAAAAGGCTAAACTAGCTAGGCTACACTCAAAACCAAGGATCTAATATTGCTTTAGATTTAAATTTGGATGAAGGATTACCTTGAATGCTCAAAAACTAAGGAAAGGAGGAAGAACTCTTCAACACTTTAAGGCTGTCTTCCAGAGGCATAGCGACAAGATAGCAACAATTGCCTCACAAAATCACCTCAAAATTGATTGAAATTTGGACATACGATAACCAACACCATAGTGAAGATTTATTAGAAAATTCAGCCTCAGAAGTGGCTCCAAAATTGTCTTCAACTGATAGGACTGCAATAGATCTCCAAAAGCCAATCAATCCAAATATCTTGCCTCTAATGTGTTGATCCACACATCAATGGACAATTCAAATTTCTCCAATGTTAGCTAGAAAACAAAGGAGAAATGAGCAAGGATGAAGGCTAAATTTAGAGAGAGGGAGAGGTGAAGAAAGTGTGAAGCCTCAACTCATGAGAGAATCACAAAATTGGAGGGAAAAGTGAATCTAACAATTAGATCTAGATTTTGCCAACTTAGCTTCTTAGTGGCCAGCCACTCTATATCTATATATAGAGGGAGAAAAGGTGTGATGCTAGTTGGCATCACACCTCCCATGAGGTGCCACCTAAGCAAACAAGTTGCATGTGAAATCACATTTCACTTGCATTTGAATTTTGTTTGGAATTTTCATTTCATCTCATCAAATATCATCCAAATAAATTCAAATGCTCTCTAAATGAATTCTTTCATTTTGAATTTCCCTCCAAATTAATTCTTCACATTAATTAAACTAACTCCTTATTTTAATTAATCAACCTTTACTTAATTCTTTAAGTCAATTAATTTAACTTTTAAGCTAGAAGATGTTAACTTAACTCCTTAAGTTAACTTGACCAATTGATAGTCATGTGGCACCAATAAAATTAATTCCTTAATTTATTTGGTCTAATTTAACTCCTTAATTTATTTAGATCAATTCAAAAATTAAATTGATCGAGCTAAAATGACCAAAAATTGTGTCAACCATTTATCTCTAAAATCAGTTAAGATGGAAGATCTCTAACTCTTAGAAAATTCCCTTCATCAAGTAGGATTTTCAATCGGTTTTTATGATCCATTAGGTTCTACCATTCATTGAGCATGAGCTCACAACTCTTGTGACTTATTGATTATTAAAATATTCACATTAGTTTAAACTACTTTAAACTAATGACTCAATTCAGTTAATCTACATTAATTGATAAGTACCAATCTCCTTGGTATTAAATAAAGAATACTTAATCTCCATGGTTAATGTCCAACTTCAAGCCTATGGATCCCAATTAATTGGCCGAATGAATATGCTCTTGGAGAACCATTTTAACTTTACACTTGCCATTCAAATATGATCCTCTCATCTACTATCTTTCAAAAGAGGCCTAGGATAAGATATTTGTCAACTCTCTAATAGCCTCAATGCTATGTTTCTACTCCCAATGTTCAATTCTTGTTTATGATCTCATCTTTAGAAAACTCCTTTTCTAAATTGTCATATTGCCTTGCACATGGACTTCTTAGAATCGATCATTATAAAATACATAGAACATACACTCGCCTTTCACAATGATGAAGAGTTGAATCCCATCTTGGATCTCACAAACCTCCATATCCAAGTAGCTCATACCCAAGCTCAACCCAAAAGACCTACGAAGTGGTCAAGAAAAAGTCAAAGTGTGAGGATCTAAACACAAGATTACTATGGATCCTCATGTTAAATGACTAATTATATTCGCTAGTGTAAGTAGAAGAACTTGTGACTACTGACTTGCCACTATGACTATCTAGTAGATCCCCCAGACAGGCCTTTAGAAAACTTATTCTTTAACAAGCATCTACTAACATACACCCATGTCTCACATGGTTTGCTCATGAAATGGAGTAATATCCAACCCTTATATTTATGCGTCATTAGTGGAAGTCTATTCAAATCTTAGATGCCCTGTCTCATAAGATTCTACGACTTAGAAGATTTAAGATCACGATCATGTAATACTTATTTCATGATCACCATATAGTGCATGACAAAGTCTCATAGTCTTGTGTGATCTAAAGACTTCAACTAAATACTAGTGACATAATATAAGCATAAGATGAATATGGCCATTTATAAGTAATTTCATTCAATCAAGACTGTATCACAAATGAAATAATTTACATGCCAATCTAATTTGCTATAGGGCATTATTCCAACAATCTCCCACTTGCCCTAAAGCCAATTCCCCATAGTTTTAAGACCCATCTTCTCAAGATATCCTTCAGAGACCTTTTGTGATTAGGTTTTTAGTAAATGGATCTATCATATTCTCTTCCAAGGCAACCCTCTCTACACGGATGTTACTCTATCAATGATCTCCTAAATCAAATGATATCGGCTTAAAATGTGCTTGGATCATTGATGAGATCTTAGATCTTTTTCTTGTGCTACTGCCCCATTATTATCCGAAAAGAAAATTACTGGCTTAGTAATGCTAGGCACTAAATCTAATTCTCAGATAAAGTTTTTATCTAAACACCTTTTTTTACAGCTTTCGCAGCCGCAATATATTCTACCTCTATGGTTGAATTGGCCACGGTGTCTTATTTGGAACCTTTCCAACTTAATGCATTGCCATTGAGGTAAAATACGAATCTAAATATGGATTTTAGATCATCCACATTGGATTGGAAACTAGAATTCAAAAACTCCTCAAGTTTCAATTCTCTATTACCGTATACCAAAAATAAATCCTTAAGCTTTCTCAACTATTTAAGGATTACTTTAATGACCATCTAGTGACATGTATTGGGTTTAGATTGAAAGTACCTCGAAACACTTACAGTGTGTGCAACATTTGGCTTTGTATCCCAATAGCGAACGCATAAGGTATGTAGGACATTATATGTCTCTCGTCATCAATCTTAGAAGCCATAGACTTGGAGAGATGAAGATCGCGTCCCATAGGGAAGAATCCCTATTTGGATTCTTCCATACTAAACCACTTTAGTATATTATCAATGTACGATGTTTGGGAAAGCCCCAACATCCTACTCAATTTATCTCTATAGATGCATATTCCTAATACGTATGATGCTTCTTCCAAATCCTTCATGGAGAATTACGTAGATAAACATACTTTAGTACACTCTAACAATGCGCTCTCATTCCCAATGAAAAGAATGTTATTGACATAAAGTATAATAAACTACATACTACTCCCACTAGCCTTCTTGTACATACAAGGTTCATAGACATTTTTGACAAAATCAAATAATTGACAGTCTTGTCAAAACATATGTTCCAACTTTGGGACGCCTGTTTGAGCCCATAAATAGATCTCTCAAGTTTGCAAATCTTTTACTCACTCCTTTTGGATGTAAAACCTTGTGGTTGCTCTATATAGATTTCTTCTTCAATGTTTCTATTGAGGAAAATGGTTTTCACATCCATTTGTCATATCTCATAGTCATAATATATGGCTATATCAATTAGAATCCTAATGGACTTAAGCATAAAAATCGATGAAAAGGTTTTCTCAAAATTAATATCATATCTTTAAATGTTTCCTTTTGCCACTAGTCATGCTTTAAAGGTCATTACCTTTCCATCGACTCCTAACTTTCGCTTATAGATCCACTTGCAACTGATGGGTACTATACCCTTTGGTGGATCTACCAAAATCCATACTTTTTTGGAGTACATAAAGTCCATTTTGGATTTCATGGCGGCAAGCCAGTGTCCTAAGTTTATATCTAACATAGCTTTCTCGTAGGTTTTTAGATTGCTATTCGACTGGCTCATCTCATGAAGGAATTCAAACCTTTCAAATTACTTCTTGATTTGATCTAACCTTCTCAAGGGTTATATACCCAGCTTTTATTTCTCACTTGTTTCCATCGTTTGTGGGATTTGATGATTATCTTGAAATTCATCAAGTTCAACAACAATGTCATTCCTATCTAATAGAAATTCATTTATCTTAAAATGTGGCATTTCTTGAAATAAACATACTTTGTTCCTAGGGATTATAAAAGTAATAACCCAAAAACTCTCTTGGGTATCTAACAAACTTGCATAAGATGGATCTAGTATCCAACTTGTCTCCCATTAGTCGCTTGACGTAAGTGAGAGACACCAAATTGTTAAGAAAGAGTAGTGAGGTGCATTACCATACCACATCTCATGTGATGTCTTTAGCACTGACTTTAAGCATACCATATTAACTAGTCGCACCATTGATTCTAAGGCATATCCTCAAAAGGATATAAGCACATCTAAAAATCTCATCACGGAACATACCGCGTCCAACAAGATATGATTTCTCCTCTCGATTACTCCATTATGTTGAGGTATGCCGAGTGAAGTCCACTAAGAAAGAATCCCATTCTTCTTCAGATAATCTAAAATTTTGGTACTTAAATATTCTCCCCTTTGATCCAATCAAAGAGCTCTAATACTAAGTCCCTTTTTCTTTTCTACTTCACTTCTATACTCTTTGAGCTTTTCAAAAGCTTCAGACTAGTACTTCACAAGATATACATGTCCAAACCGAGTATGATTATCAGTTAAGATACTAAAGTAAGAATTGCCTCTTCCTACACTAACTTTTAATAGGCCACAAATATCTGTATGGATCAAATCCAAAGGACCTATGGTTCACTCCATTTTTCCCACAAAAGGCTTTGGTCCTTTTTTTTCCTTTAAATAAGATTTACAAATAGGAAGGTCCTCAATGCCACTAACATTTAGTGCTTTGAGAGCTTCTAACTTATTCATCCTATTTTTAGAAATATGTCTAAGTCTTGCATGCCATATGATTGCATCTTCTTGGTTATCTAATTTTCTTTTACTTGATTGAATGTGCCTTAATAAAGGTTGAGAATCAAGTATGTACAATCCATTATTTACTATACCTTGTGCAATTAAAGAACCATTCTTTAATGCTTTCAACATCCCATTAGATATAGAAAAATCATATCCTTCATTATCCAAAATGGGAATAGAAATAATATTTTTTATAAGATTGGGTATATAGAAACAAGGATCAAGCACAATGCAAGCATTCCTCAAGTCTAACTTGACTATGCCTTTAACCATAGCCACAACTTTTGGTTCATTTCCAAGGCAGGGGATCACATTCCCTTCATTGAGACTCATTTTTCTTTCCATCCCCTATAACGAATTTCAAAGGTGAGAACCACATGTGGTATCAAATACCTATATGAAAAAAATTATCATTAAGTGAACTCCAAGAAAAGTACATACTTTTCCCATGGGTGGCAAGGTAAGCTTTGTAATTCCTTTCCCAATGTCCTTTCTCACCATAATGGAAACAAGTAGCATTAGTTTTAGCCTCTTTCTTTTTCTTGATTCTCCTCAAACTCTTCAAGGGTTGCTTTTCCTTAGAGAAAGAACTCTTCTACCTTTTACCTCTTTTTTTAGGACCCCTAGGGCCCTTAGACTTGGAAAAGGAAGCAAGCATAAGAGATTTATCCTTTTTCATAGTTGCCTTATCGGTCACTAATATGTTGACCAATTTGTTAATTATCACTTTTTGCTTAGACATATGAAAGTTCATAACCAATTGGTTAAATGAGTTAAGCAATTATTGAAAGGTCAAATCCACGTTGAGCTCATTATCTATAATCATGTCTAATTGACCAAGCTTCTTAATGAGCTCAATCATCTTTAGCCTATACTTATGAACACTTGAGTGCTCATTCATTCTTGACCTAAAGAGCTCCCTAGATAAAGAGAACCTTTTGTGTTTAGTTTGAACACCATACAACTCTTGTAGGTATAGGTAGATCTTATGAGCATGTTTCATGTGCTCATGAGTCTTTTGAAGCTCATTAGTCATAGAAGCCATCATGATGCATCTCATTTGTAGATCATCATCCATAAACTTCGTGAACAATTCACATGCTTTATTGGTGGCATCATCACCAATGGTGTCCAATGGACTTTGATTAAGGACATAGGTCCTCTTTTCAGAATCTAGAATAATCTTGAGATTTCTCAACCAATTGTGGAAGTTTAGCCTGGTTAGCCTGTTGGTTTCCAAAACAACATTGAGTGGATTTGTAGCCACTTTGAGTTTGAGATTTTAAAGATCTACAAAAGGTGAAAAGAAGAGTATAAGCATATGATTGAATATTGATATTGAAAACATGTTTATGGTCATTCAAGCATATTTTTCTTCCACTATTTTATCAAATCTTTCATTCCCTAGAAGAATTCAAGAGATCTCATTTCCTACTAAGAATCAAGGTCCTAAAGACTTATAAGTGGACCCCTATGAGAAGTGCCATCCACAAACAATCAAAAGATAAGCAAATTTTGCTAATTACATCTCTATGCAACCCTTGATACATTTTGTTTCACTTTTCATTTAGATTTCCTTAATGGATGAAACTCTACATTACTAGGTGTCAAGTTGGACTTATCAATCAAATTTTGATTCGGGACCGCTCTGTGACATCCTCTATGATGAGTGCCAACATATGGGAAGCATCAAATCAAAAGTGCATTATATACTAAGTATATGATCACAAATTTCTAACTAAGTGTGACCCCGAAGATAAGTACCATCACATAAAGATAGTAGCATCATCATGTCATATACTATTAGCTGAAGGCATAGATTAATTAAAAATCCTTTTAATTTGTATCCATTTGAACAGCTACTTGAAAGCACTTCGACATTCTAAGTGGAGGGTATTTCTTGCTTGCAACGATTTCATCAATTTTATCTTCTTATTTATGTTTTCTATATCCAAACCATGCATCTCATACATCAATAAGATATGAAAAGTATAAATAAATAAATGCACATAGCATGCTCCTAGGGGGGATGACTATATGCCTTAACCAAGTGGTGCACTTAGAGTTATAGGTGTACTACTTTATTGATTTTAAATGGGTTGATTCAATCTATCTATTACATGAGTGTATTCCATACACTAAGGAGTCTTCAAACCTCCATTGATCTTCTTTGCTCTTTACAATATTTACAAGAGAAAGAAATCAACACTCCTAATAATTCTACTCTCATAACTTTTACAAGATATAAAATTAAAAGGCATGCAAACTCCAATTTAATACAACCCTTTTCAACAACTTAAAACAAATAAAATCAATATTAAAAGCTCATGATCATCCCCATTCATTCATCATTTATTCAACAATTAAATAAATAATAAGTAAATCATGAATTGACATTCAATTCCAACAATTAAAGTTTATCTCATAAAAAATTAATTGGCCAAGCAAGAACAGCATAACATTTATGCACCGTTATTGAAGATTAACTTTAACAAGATTTTACAAGCAATCAAAAACATTAAACATAATTTTGAAAACTTGCACAACACTTGTGCATCTATTGTGTGTGATTTAAAACACTTTTGGTCATTTAAGGAACATAAAAATAGGCTCAATACTCATCCCTCCCTAAATTGGCCATTGTTGCCCGGGCTAAGAGCATAGCTAGTTGGCAGGTATGCCCTTGGTGTGCTTGGTGCCCTACCACAATGTGATAGCAACCTTATTTTGGGGTTAGGACCGAGTCTAGCCATTTTTAGCTCAACCTTTACGCACCAAAAATTTTAGGACAGTTCCTAAACATCAAGTCACATATTATAGATGAAATTCCAGATTCAAACACCTTTTAAACATGGAATTTCAATTGTTCAAACATGTTACAAAAATCAAGTTTAAGTGAGAATCACTAGTCTCCAAAAATCTCCAATAATCCCCAATCAAATTGGATCTAAAAATGATCACAACTCTTTGAGGCCAAATTTACCATGCTATATCAACATAGGACATCAACTAATGCTAAATCAACATTCAACATTAGCAACTATGAATTAAAACATACTAATCATATGAATTAGCACTTAAAACACATATTAGCATGATTTCAATCCATCAACATAGGAGCAAGAAGCATCATCATCCAAACACTCCAATCCATAAATTGAATCAAGTATTTGGAGACCTTGATCAATTAATCACATGAATCAATTAAATAAAAGTCCAAATCAAAGCATGAAATTAGGTTCCAATACCACTTGAAGTCAAGTGTAGCACTAGAATCCAATAATATAACCACAAAAAGGCTAAATTAACTAGGATACACTCAAAACTAAAGATCCAATCATGCTTTATATTCACATTTGGATGAAAGATTACCTTGAATGCTCAAAATCCAAGGAAAGGAAGAAGAACTCTTCAACACTTGAAGGTTGTCTTCTAGTAGCGCAGCAAAAAGACAACAATAATTGCCTCAATAAATCACCTTGGAATTGGCTGAAATTTGGACACAAGATCACCAACACCTTGATGAAGATCTAATAAAAATGTCAGCCAAAAATAGAAACTCAAAAGTCACTCTAGAAATGCCTCCAACTTACTAGATTGCAATAGATCTCCAAAAGTTAGGCAATCCAAATGTCTTGCCTCTAATGTGAAGATCCACACACCAATGGACAATCCAAATTTCTCCAATGTTAGCTAGAAAACAAAGGAGAAAGGAGCAAGGATGAAAGCTGAATTTAGAGAGAAGGAGAGTTGAAGAAAGTGTGAAGCCTCAACTCATAAGAGAATCACAAAATTAGAGTGAAAAGTGAATCTAACAATTAGAACTAAATTTTGCCAACTTAGCTTCTTAGTGGCCAGCCACTCTATATCTATATATAGAGGGGGGGAAGGTGTGATGCTAGTTGGCATCACATCTCCCATGAGGTGCCACCTAAGCAAGCAAGTTGCATATGAAATCATATTTCACTTGCATTTGAATTTCATTTGGAATTGTCATTTCATCTCATCAAATGTCATCCGAAGAAATTCAATGCATTCTAAATAAACTTTTCATTTTGAATTTCCATCCAAATTAATTTTTCACATTAATTAAATTAACTCTTTAATTTAATTAATCAACTTTGACTTAACTCTTTAACTCAATTAGTTTAACTCTTTAAACTAGAAGATGTTAACTTAACTCCTTAAGTTAACTTGACCATTGATAGTCATGCAACACCAATCAAATTAACTCCTTAATTTAATTGGTCTAATTTAACTCCTTAAATTATTTAGAATAATTTAACAATTAAATTGATCAAGTCAAAATGACCAAAAATTATGTCAACCATTTCCCTCTAAAATCGACTAAGATGGAATTTCTCTAGGTCTTTGAAAATTCCCTTTGTCAAGTTGGATTTCTAATTGACTTTTGAGTGTGACCCATTAGGTTCTATCATTCATTGGACATGGGCTCACAATTCTAGTGATTTATTAAATATCAAAATATTCACATTAGTTTAAACTCTTTTAAATTAATGGATCAATTTAATTAATCTCCATTAATTGAAGAGTACCCAATCTCCATGGTCGATGTCCAACTTCAAACCCATGTAGCCTAAATAATTGGTCGAATGAATATGCCCTTGGAAAGCCATTCTAGCTCTATGCTTACTATACAAATATTGTTCTTTTGTCTCTTATCTCTTTAAAAAAACCTAGAGCAAAATATTAGTCAACTCCCTAATAGCTTCGGCACTATATTTCTATTCCCAATGTTTGATTCTAATTTATGATCTCATCATTGGAAAACTCCTTTTCGAAATTGTCATGTTGTCTTGCGCACAGGCTCTTTAGAATCGATCATTATAGAATACATAAGAGATGTACTCGGTCTTCACAATGACAAAGAATTAGATCCCATCGTGGATCTCACAAACCTCTAGGTCTAAGTAACTCATACCCAAGCTCAACCTAAAAGACTCATGAAGTGGTGAAGGAAAAGTCAAAGCATTAGAACCTAAACATAAGGTTATTATGGATCTTCACATCAAAGAACTAATTTACGCACTAGCGTAAGCTAGAGAACTTGCCACTACCGACGTGCCAATACACTATCTAGTGGATTTTTCGGACGGGCATTTAGTGAACTTGTTCTCTATCAAGCGCCCACTAACATGCACCGGTATCTCACATGGTTTGCTCATGAAATAAAGTAATATCCAATCATTAGATTTATGCATTGTTAGTGCAGCTCTATCTGAATCTTAGATGCCCTATCTCATAAGATTATACAACTTTGAAGATTTAAGATCAAAATCATTTAAGACTTGTTTCATGATCGCCACCTAGTGTGTGACCAAGTCCCATAGTCTTGTGTGATCTAATGGCATCAACCAAATACCAATGAAGTAATATAAGCATAAGATGAAGATGGCTACTTATAATGAATATCATTCAAACAAGATTATATCATATAGTTTACATGCCAATCTAATTAGTTGTGAGACACTATTTCAACAATTTATCCTGGCAAATTCATAAAAAATCCAACAAAAATTTCTAACAGAGATGTTTCATTGAAAATTTTCATTGTAAAAGCAATGTCTTTTTAGTGAATGTCTACTTGTATTATAAACTACCAAGATTGTCACTTGAGATATACTACAAAAAATTAAGTTTTAGTGATCATATTTCAACAACTACACATTGCAACACTAATGAATGACCACTTAATGACTGACTAGTGACTACTTTAAATATAATCTTAGAGAAAATATTAGCAATAGCTCAATATCCGATTAGTGACTGCATCATTGACCACGTTTACGCAATCACTAATTGGTTGATAACCAACTTTTATCTTAATCACTGATTTAATCTCTAATTAGTCATCAAACTTTTTTAAGTTAATAATCTTAGTAACTACATAGAGTGATCACTAATTGATAATGACAAAATTATTTTTTGGTCCCTAATTTGCGATCAAATTTTCTTTTGCTCATTGATTGTGTCACTAATTAGTACTTCATGTTTTCAATCAATAATTGATTACAAATACAAAGTTTTATTTTTTTTCATATTTTATAATATGAAAGGACAAAATTTACATAATACTTATATAAGTAATGAAATATGGTATCTGTTTAGATACAAACACAAATATAATGTTATATATATTTATGTACTTTTAGAAATAATATCTATATATATATATATATCTAAAAATATATAAATATATATAATTATATTTATGTTTATGCATATTTATATATTTATAGTGACAAAAATACGTCTAGATATATATATGTATATATATGTAAAAATATATAAATATATATAATTTTATAAAAAAATATATAATTATTAAATATTTCTATATTATATTGATATAATTGAACATTTACAAGTGTATGAATAAATACACAAATAAAAGAAATAAGAATAATATTCTTATGCGCAGAAAGAATAGGAGAATAAATTAATATATATGCATGTTAATAATACAAATATATTATGAGTAAACGTTTGTAATATATATAAAATCTTATATATTTGTGACTGTAGTTATTGGCATATATATGTATATACTATTTATAAATAGTATAGATATTATGGTAAATATGTTCAGAATTTAGAGGTAGTAGTTATATATAATAAATATTTTATTTTATTACATTAAAGAAATTTTATATAATTATTACATGAACGATTATATTTTTTAAAAATTTTAAAATACAAAAATAATAGTAACTTATTAACAAGAATGTTAATTATAATTATATTTTGATTTTTAAATGTTACATATTATATTACAGAAACTAATTCGTGCAAATATTTGTAGTTTACTACTTAGCAAGTCATTTTACTAACAAGAAGTTAAATCTTTGTATCCTCAGGATTGCAATGTTTTTTGCTTGTTTTAACCCGCTTAAAATCATGACTGCTTAGTGATTGATTATATACACTTTCTTACAAAATTGAAAATAATTATGTTGGTCACTAAGTGGTTAGTGAACGATATTGTAATAGCCACCAATTAATAACAGCTCAGTGATGAATATTAATTAGTGATGAGAATTTTTATGATCGACTCGAGCAGTCACTAAATCAAATGTTGAACTCATCAGTAACCCATTTTTTACTTATTTAGTGACCTTCACTCTAGGAGTTACTGATACGTTTTCTTGTAGTGATGGATACAAGATTGGTTTGGGATGAAAGTTTGGAAGAACTGAAGATTGCTTTGAAAATTTAGAGATTGTCACATTATATGCAGAAGAAATAAGATCTTACAGAAGTTACTGACATAGGGTAACATTTTGTAAAGTCAACAAATATCAAACATGGTGATTGACATAAAGATTAATAATTTCATAGGAGGCATTGATTTTAACAATGAAATGAGATAAAATATGAGAGTTGATGAATTGCCATAACACACACTGAGAGGAAGAGCTGGATTATATGAGGCCAAACGCACAGAGTTACGAAGCTATAAGAAATGAAGAGATAGGCTATCATAGAGATATGCCAACAAATATTACAGAAAATGGTAAGAGGCAACTAAGCATGTTGAAACTGTGATGATGGCATTAGTTGTGAGTCATCTTACTTAGATTATATACAACCTTAGGATGATGTTGAATCGTATGCACATAATGAAATGTTTGAGTACTTAGAAGATTTTAGTAATGATGACATTTGTAGAATGATGCTTTACAAAAATGGAGCTATTGTCCTTTCAGACAAACAGTAGAGTTTCATGCTCTTTTTTTTTTTTTTTTTTTTTTTTCTCAAATGCATGTAGAGAGTTCTTAATTCTCGAATGTTTGCAATTTCTTGAGAATAATTTTTCATTGCCAGTTTCTCTTTTGACTTGATATTTACAGCATTTTTCGTAATGAGTTGCTATCCATTAGAGTTTTGATGCCTTTCTTGGTAGGCTAAGTTAATCGGGTTCTTTAACCTTTTGATTTATTTAATTTGTTTGATCTATTGGACCTTTTTAGTTCTTTTTACTCTTTTGCCCTTGTTGACTTATTTAATCACATCATCAAGCTCCCTTATTTTTAATTTGCAATTTTTTTTCAAGGTAAGGTAAAGTTCAATGATAACTTTTACCTTACCTTAACTAAAATAAGATTAATAATTTAATTAATTTTTCTTAATTAAGTTAGGTGTGTAGACTCGTGTTTACTCAACTTTCATCTAAATTGAGGTTTGGTAGGCTTTAACCTCTCAGGGGTTTTTAGAGAACACTTCTGTAATGCCTTAGAAATTTATTAATTACTCTATCCTCGGTTATTTTATTTTTGCCTAGTTGTGCTTTCTTATTATATTAGTTAGAAAAATGATATATGTGTGTGTGTATATATATTTGACATTACATTTACCTCTTGTTTAAATAGTAAGAATTAATATTTAAGGCCATAAATAATTATATATATCTAGATGTCGCAAGTTTTGTGAAAAATTATAATTTTTCATAAATTAGTATTATATAGTTACTAGGGATTAATAATTGAGATCTTAGGAATTAGTATTTGAGACATCGATCTATTATAGGGTTATTATAGTTCTAGAAAACAAATAATTAGAGTTTTAGTTGAGGTATAATACTTCTATAATAGCAGTCCCTATAATTCGAAACCCTAGTTTCACAAACCAAAAAAGAAAAAAGAAAAGGAAAATGACGAAAGAAAAAGGGAAAGGAAGAAAGAAAAAAAGAAGGCTGACAAGAAGGAGCAGGGCCAACCGGCAATTTACTATTGAAACTTCCCAAGGTAATTTCTAATTAATTAACACCTTTTCATTTAATTTTAGCCGCCAATTTTGATCGGATGAAACCAATTTAGGATTGAATTGTGTATTTTTTTTCCTTTCCGAATTATATAGTTTTCTTTTCCCTTGCCAATTAACCGTAAATTTTGACCACCTTTGGCCAATTTTGAATCTCCAATTAGTGAATTCCGGCCACAATTATTGAGGGACCTAACACAATAGCCACTATTGTTGACAGTTTAAGTGGTGAATGGGTATTAGATTAACTTGCCATGTACTCCCATGGATCTATTTAATTGTATGGAAGCAAATTGGTGATAGATCTCTTGAGCAGGAAATTACTTGTAATTACTTATTTGCCATGGAATTGCCTTGAGGTTAGTGACCCACAAAGAGTTGGATTTAGTTTGATGATTGATAGTGAATTCAATAAGTTGCTAATCGTATACATGGTATATACGTATATACACACACACCTATATATATATATATATATCTTAGTAAGAATTTTAGGATTTATTTATTACTGAATTTTAAAATTTATTTAGGTTAATTACTTGTTTGTAATTTTGGAATTTTAAATGGACTTTAAATGAGAAATATACATGTTGTAAAATATTTTAGTACTAATTAGCATTGTTGAGTTTTAAGGTACCATAGGCTTATGGTACCCATAAGGCTAATCCTAGTGAGTCTGTCTTTAAATCTATTAAATTGATGATTGAAATATTTAATAAATGAATCAGGTGACTCAGTTGTTGATACGATTGATTTTGAGATAAGAGATTGACATCTATGATTGATCTCAAAGATGAGTGCCTAACCTTAAAAACTTATATATATATATATATATATATTATGTTTCAAAACCCAAAACGTTTTATGCTATTGTACCATTTGCTCGTAACTTGTTTTCAAGAAACACTGCACTCTATATGTTTTTTACTGTGCACTAAAATTTTTTTATTTAATTTCCTTTCTTGTTTTATTGTTGGACAAAAGAAATAATTATCTTGTTTCATTTCTGGATAAAAGAAATACTTTTCTATTGTCCTATTTCTGAATAAATGAAAACCTATGCTTCCATTATTTTTCTCATGCTTCTAAACCAGCAAATTAAATTCGATGATCAATTGAACTACTGAAATTACTGTTACTATTACTATTAGTTAGATCCAACTTAATTTAGATGTGCGAGGGACTTCACTAAGCAGCAGCAAGCTAGTCAATTAAACCCCAAGCCCCCATGGCTTGATCTCCCCAGCGCACAACAGAAGCCATTTATAGCTGAGGTGAGTCATAGGAATTCCTAAAGACGCTCGAGCACTATTTTGGTAAGATTGCACTTTGCCCGAAGCGATAAGGGACTGTTACTGAGGGAGTCATAAGGTTGACTATCTACAGTAAAAACTAACTGATCATCGTTTTTAAGTTGATAGTCTAGAAAATCGTTAATAAAATTTTGATTGGTTGCTAGTTGATCGTCTATGAATTTCTCAACTGTTACTGCTCGACTGTTTTCTGAATCCCACTTATATTACTTGAAAAATTTCATAGTATAAAAATAATTTTAATTCAAAGAACTCACTTTACACACACTTGACACTCATTGAGTCTTTTACTCACACTCTTTTATTTTTCTTTTAACTTCCTTCTAGCAGATCCTAGTCTTAGTGAGGAGGTAGATCCTGCATTTGATAAGAATCAAGGGTGAAGACGTAATTTTGAATTTCAATAAACTAGTATAATTTCTATTTAGTTCATTAGTTTTGTTTTATTTGTCATGGACTTTATTGTATTTAGTTCCTGAAAAATTTTGATACTTTGAGTTTTAAGTTATGAGTTGCAAGGAATTGAATAAGTTCTTAGTTAACTTTATGATTTTAGATTGTTAGCTTTATTTCTTTAGGATTAAATTTCACGCTCAATTTTGGTATAAATGTGGTTTAATTTTGGGGCGTGACAGAATGGTATCAGAGCCTAGATTTTGAACTTAAACTGTGCCGGGATAGGATCCTCGAACTATGGAACTTAGGCTTAGAACTCTTAAGAATTGATGTTTTTTTCCTTTCTCTTCTTATGTTATTTTTATTTCTTTATTGATAGAGGTCCCTTTGGTTTTGATGTATAAGATGGTAAGTCAGAGCCTAAGTAAGTAAGTTGACCATTTAGATGCCTCACCCCGTATGATTAAGGTTAGAGAAAGTGAGCGGTACAACCCTAAATGCAGGTAAACCACTTCAAAGAGATTTAATGCACCTTAAAAGGACTACCCAAATTTGATTGTGCATCAGCTTGAGGATGATAGGGACCACCATAAAAGAGAGCACCCTGGCTATAATGATAGATGTGAAGAGTTAGAAAGACAACTAGAAATTTGTCAACAGGAGTTAGATCACCGGAACATTGAGCTACAAGAGCAACATCGTCGAGATCAAAATAGGTTTAGGATAGCCATGAGAGGCCTTAAGGAAATTCAACATTTATTAGCTCGTTATATCTATGAACCAAAAGGAGAAGGACCCACCGAGGAAGGGCCCAGTGAGGAAAATGAAGAAGACCCTAAGGAAGATCTAGAAGAAGTAAGCTCAAATAAAGATACTAAAAAGATAGACCCAAGTAAAGGAAATGATGAAGATTAGAATAGGACTATTATTATTTAGAGTTTGATATAGCATTAGTTTAAATTTCTTTTTGCACTAATTTAGTAGATTAGTAGCCTAGTTAGTGAATGTTATTGATAAAACAAACTGCTAGTTGATAATGAATACTTAGTTTATATGAAGGATAATTTCATAAGAAACTTTAGTAAAGTTATTAAATTTTCCTTTATTCCTCTTTCATCACGTAGACCTCTTGAGCCTTTGAGTTATTTGAAGAATAGTATGCAAGCTATTATTAGAGAAGTATAATAATAACAATAATAATAATAATAATAATAATAATAATAATAATAATAATAAATAATTGAAAGTTAATCAAATCTATTTAGTAGCTGATAAATAAAAGATATGTATATTGTTCATGTTAAGAGTGCATAATATAAGATAAATATTTTTGTTTTACCTTAGTTCACACTTCATTTTATATTTCAACTAAGTATGGACTACTAATGGCAATCACTTTACTATAGAATAGATCCTAATTGTGGAGTTCGTTGAGAAAGACTCCAAGCAAATGCTTCACCAAGTAGATCAAGGGAAGAACCTGAAACCTCATGACACGTTCATGTCAATCCTCCAAATGTAGAATACAAACAATCTCTACCCTAACCACCACTGATAGGTGACGATCCCTTAAATTGAATAGTAACAGCAATGCAATAATTCACGCAAGCTCTTCAGAACTATCAACAACTAGTAAGACCCCAACCTCCTGATATAGTGCTTGATCGATTCCTACATTTCTGACCTCAACATTTTAGTAGGGAGCCCGATGATTGAAAAGTTAAACTTTGGATTGAGAGTATTGGAAACATCTACAGCGTGCTGGATTATAATGATGAGCAGAAGGTTAATCTAGATGTATTCCTTTTTGATAGCTCGACATGCCATTAGTGGAATTCAGTAGAAGCCAGATGGAGACAACAACAAACTACTAAAACTTAGGAAATTTTCCTTAAGGAATTTGACAACAAGTACATTTTGATGTTGGTCCGCGAACAAAGAGAAGATGAGTTCAACCAACTACAACAAAGGAACCTCACAGTTGGTTAATACGAAGCTGAACATACACAACTAATCAGGTATGTGCCATACATGTTGAATGATGAATTAAGACAAGTTCAAAAGTTTTTGAGGAAGCTTCGCCCTAACATATAAAGAGCACTTCTTCCTATGGATATACCTAACTACACAACAACAGTAGAGAAGGCTTTGAAGATAGAATCAAGAATTGTTGAGTTAGAGGCTATGAATAGAGTTGAAAAGAAATCTCGTCCAGCTAAAATCAACTAGTAATGAGGGAATACCTAAGGGTAAGTAGTGAAACAACCTCAACAGCAATTCAACAACCCTAATTGTAAACCAATTGAAACCTCTAGATCAGTTAATGTTGGGAAACAGAACATAGTATGCTGCTATTGTGGATACTTAGGACATGATAAATGTTAATGTTAGAGGAAGATGAGCCCATGTTTAGTATGTGGTAGCGATCAACACCATCTCCGCGATTGTCCAAAGAAGAGGCTATAACTAGGGAATCCAAGTTTAGCTAAGCAAAATCAACATGGTGCAAGAAACTCAAACACTGCAAAGCCAAAAGTCTTAGCTAAAGTTTTTGCACTCGAGGGTGAAGGAGTCCCAAATCCAACTATTGTGGTTAAAGGTATTGTTCTCATATCCCAACACTCTGGAAAAGCTCTATTTAACCCTGGTGCAACTCACTCCTTCATTTCTATACATTTTGTGAATTCCAAAAACATGAATGTAGAGGATTTATCCTATAACTTAGAAATGAACGTTCCTATGGGTTCTAATATGCTGATGAATAGATTTTGCAAAGCTTATGATATACACATATGTTGTAAAGATTTCCCTACAGACTTAGTCTTACTACCCATAGAAGGTTATGACGTTATTTTTGGGATGTATTGGTTGTCTAAATACCATGTCCATCATGATTGTTGTTCTAAGGTGGTTAGTCTCGTGAGCCTAGAAAATTAGTAATAGAGATGATTGGGGATTGAAAGCCAACTAAGATGACATTGATTTCAGCAACTCAGACTAGAAAAGCACTAAGAAGAGGTGAGATGGGATATATAGCTTACTTGATCAATAAACCAAATGACAAAGTGAAGATTGATGAGGTTCAAATAGTTGCAAATTTTCTTGATGTGTTCCCTGAAGAGTTAACGTTGTTACCCCTTGATTGTGAAGTAGAATTTCTAATTGAGGTTTTTCCAGGAACAAATCTAATATCCAAGGTACCCTATAGGATGTCACTAGTTGAACTTAAGGAACTTAAGGTGTAGTTACAAGAATTGTTGGAAAGTAGGTTCAGTTAGCCAAGTTCGCCTCCTTAGGGTGCGCCAGTACTTTTTGTAAAGAAAAAGGATAGGACTTTGAGGACATGCATAGATTATCGAGACTTGAACAATGTCATGATAAAAAATAGGTATCCCTTGCCTAGAATTAAGGAACTCTTTAACCAATTACAAAGATCATGAGTTTGTTCTAAAATGGACCTTTGACAAGGGTACTACCAGCTAAGGATTAAAGAGGAGGATATACCTAAAATAGCACTAAACACTTATTATGGCCATTTTAAATTTGTGGTAATGCCGTTTGGATTGACTAATGCCCCTGCAACATTTATAGATTTGATACACTGTGTGTTTAGACCATACTTAGACCATTTTGTGGTTGTTTTTATTGATGATATTTTGGTTTATTCAAAAAGCAAGAAGGAACACAAAGAACACTTGAGAATGGTATTGCAAAAACTTCAGGAACATAAACTCTATGCTAAGTTTAGCAAGTGTGAGTTTTGGCTCAACCGAGTAGCCTTTTTAGGACATGTCATTTCTGGGGAAGGAATTATGGTTGATCTGTCAAAGATTGAAGTAGTGGTAGAATCGAAAAGACTAGAGACAGTGATCGAGGTGAGAAGTTTCTTAGGTTTGGCTAGCTACTACAAGAGGTTTGTTTAGGATTTTTCAAAAATAGCTACCCCATTGTCTATTTTAGCTCAAAAAAAAGGCTCCATTAGGTGGACTGACAAGTGTGAGCATAGTTTTCAAGAACTAAAGGTTAACTTCGGCACCAATATTAGCGCTACCCAAAGGTATTGAGGATTTTATAGTGTATACAAATGCTCTAAAAGAAGGTTCGGGATGGGTTTTGATGCAAAAGAGTAAGGTAATAGCATATGCCTTAAGAAAAATAAAACCCTATGAGCAAAACTACCCTACTCACGACTTAGAGTTAGCAACAATTGTGTGGAGACATTACTTGTATGGGGTAAACTTTATAGTGTACATCGACCATAAGAGCCTGAAACATCTATTCATGCAAAAAGACTTAAACATGAGGTAACATCGTGAGATGGAGTTCTTAGAGGATTATAACTATTCAATTCAGTATCACCTGGGGAAGGTGAATGTAATAGCTAACGCACTCAATCTTAAGGCACAAGTAGCTAGTCTTACTATTCTAGGTCAAGGATTAAAGCTTGCAGTACTGTTTGCTAACATCACCTTAAGGCCAAACGTTTGTTAAAGTATTAGGGAGACACAAGGAAGGGATATAAATTTACAAACGTTTAAGACGAATGCAATGGATACCACTAACACCAAGTTTGAAGTAGATTAGGAGAGGACTTCACTATATGGGAAATGCATCTATTTACTTACAGATGAGGAATTAAAGAATGGGATTTTAGATAAAGCTCACAAGTCAAAGTACACAGTCTATCCTGGTAGTAACAAGATGTACCAAAATCTGAAGAGATACTATTGGTGGATCAACATGAAACAGGAGATTGCTGATTATGTTTGAAAGTGCCTTACATGCTAGCAAGTTAAGGCAGAGCACTAGAGACCAGCTGGGCTACTACAATCTCTAGAAGTGCCCATGTGGAAATGGGAGATGATCACTATGAACTTTTTCATGGGGTTACCTATAGTTAGAGGAAGCTACTATAGTATCTAGGTAATAGTTGATAGACTAACAAAATCAACTCATTTCCTGCCTATCAAGATTAATTACACAATAGAGATACTAGCACAAATTTATACTGATCAAATCTTTAGGCTACATAGGGTACCCATTAGTATAGTATCCAATTGAGATCTTAAGTTTTTCTCTAAACTTTGGAAGCAAGTGCAGGAGAATTTAGGAATAAAACTACACTTTAGCACAGCTGCACATATACAAACAAATGGTTAGTTAAAGCAAACTATTTAGCTTTTAAAAGATATGCTCAGAGCTAACATATTAGATTTTGGGGAAGGTTTAAACCATTACATTAGGACAAGGATGAGTATCGCATACCAATAGCACTTGGACACCAGAAAGCAGTTTGGCCAAAGATAATACAAAAAGCTATCAATAAGGTTCACCTAATTAAGCAAAGACTGAAGACTATGCAAAGTCAACAGAAGAGCTATGCTGATAACAGGAGAAGAGATTTGGAATTTAGGGTTGGAGATATGGTCTTTTTGAAGGTGTCACCAAGAAAGGGGTTTGCAAGGATTAGCAAGGGAGGAAAGTTGAGCCCTTAGTATATTGGGCCTTTTGAGATAGTAAGGAGGATTGATGCAGTGGCTTATTGAATTCTCTTATTACCTAACCTTATAGGGATACATAATGTTTTCCATATCTCACAACTAAAGAAGTATCACCCAAACCCTACACATATTATTAAGCAAAAGGACTTGCAACTGTAGAAGGATATGACGTATGATGAGAGACCAATTCAAGTTTTAAATAAAAAAATTCAAAAGCTGCGTAGTAGAGAGATTCCATTAGTAAAGATTCTCTAGAGAAATGATAACGTGAAGGAAACAACGTGGGAAAGTGAAGAGAAAAAGCAAAAATATCATCTGGAACTTTTCATTAACCCAGGTTAGAATTTGGGAACCAAATTTCTTTAAGGGGGAAGAGATGTAATACCTTAGAAATTTATTAATTGTTCTATCCTATGTTATTTTATTTTTGCCTAGTCATGCTTTCTTATTATATTAGTTAGAAAAATTATATGTGTGTGTGTGTGTTTATATTTAGCATTACATTTACCTCTTATTTAAATAGTAAGAATTAATATTTAAGGCCATAAATAATTTTATATATATATATATATATCTGGATATCGCTAGTTTTGTGAAAAATTATAATTTTTCATAAATTAGTATTATATAGTTACTAGGGATTAATAATTGAGACCTTAGGAATTAGTATTTGAGGCATCAGATCTATTATAGGGTTATTATAGTCCTAAAAAATAAATAATTAGAGTTTTAGTTGAGGTATAATACTTCTATAATAGCAGTCCCTATAATTCAAAACCCTAGTCTCACAAACCAAAAAGAAAAAAGAAAAGGAAAATGGCAAAATAGAAAGGGAAATGAAGAAAGAAAAAAGGGAGGCCGACGAGAAGGAGCAGGGCCAATCAGCAATTTACTATTTAAACATCCCAAGGTAATTTTTGATTAATTAACACCTATTTATTTAATTTTAGCCACCAATTTTGATCGGATGAAACCAAGTTTGGATTGAATTGTGCTTTTTTTCCTTTTTGAATTATATAGTTTTCTTTTCCCTTGCCAATTAACCGTAAATTATGACCACCTTTAGCCAATTTTGAATCTCCAATTAGTGAATTCTAGCCACAATTATTGGGGGACATAACACAATAGCCACTATTGTTGATAGTTTATGCGGTGAATGGGTATTAGATTAACTTGCCATGCATTCCCATGGAACTATTTAATTTTATGGAAGCAAATCAGTGATAGATCTCTTGAATAGGAAATTACTTGTAATTGCTTATTTGCCATGGAATTTTCATGAGGTTGGTGACCCACAAAGAGTTGGATTTAGTTTGATGATTGATAGTGAATTCAATAAGTTGCTAATCGTATACATGGTATATATGTATATACACACACACCTATATATATCTTAGTAAAAACTTTAGGATTTATTTATTACTGAATTTTAAATTTATTTAGGTTAATTTAGGATTTCATCATGAGGTCAAAAGTCAAAAAAGTAGGAAAAGATGGCCATGAGGGTGTCATCACCAAGCGAACACTAGCCGCCATCACATCTAATCGAGCATTATCGATGGTGGCACACATGGAGCTTACTCATATGCACTTGAAGTTAGCACTTGTGAGGTGCTCGTCTTAAGTGCCTACTTAGAGGCATTGTTTGCCCACTTCCAAAGGGCACGCTTGTAGCAAATGCCACCTTGAGCTTTTATGGTTGATCTAGGCATGTTTGAGTTAGTAGGGGTCATCCACCTTATGATGCAAGGTATATTCTAAGCTCGTGAGCTCATCATTGGGCACATTGTCTGATTAAGTGTTTGTAAATGAGAACAAGTCTTTGAAGTTGAAAAGCTAACATCTAATGTATGAATGGTTTTGTTTATCATAGTCTAGTTTTGAGTCTAGAACATAGGGTTCTTCTAATGAGGAACCCAAAGATGCTCCTATTAACGATTACATTTTCATTAAAGCTGCAGAAGTTAGGAGCTTACTCTTTTATAAGGAGTTAGATATTTTGAGACATCAAATATATATTTTTGAGGAATTTGAGTTTCTTCACTATTTGTCCAGTGATAACATGGTGTTACCTTCCAGTGGGCACTTCAACTTGTTTAGTTATTGTTTTAGTAGTGGGTTTTCTCTACCCTCAGATCCTTTGTTGCTAGATATGGTGATGAATTGTAAAGTGTGTCTAGTCTATTCATCCCCAACTTTTTTACATACTTTGCAGGGGTTTCAATAACGCTTGACCAACATGGGTTTGTCAATTTTCTTGGATAATTTTCACCCTTTATTTGGGATGCGCAGGGTACCTAATGAGCCATTCTTTAACATCTCCCCTAAACCTAATGACAAGCATTTAAGTGGGTTGCCTTCTTCATGAAGGCCTTAGAAAGAGATATTCTTTTGTTTGCAATAAAGGTATAGGCATCCCTTGAGAGTAGAAGAGTTCTCTATCCTTAGTTCATTTAGATGGAGTTCATTGTGACCTTCGTCAAAGTTTTAAAGAGGCAATATTACTTGAGTACCTCTATATGGTAACTTGCATGTTTTTGTCGGGTACATAGCCTATTTCTCTTTGATTTATTGTTAATATGCATCTCTATGTTACTACATATTTACATTCTCTTCAACACTTATGCTTAATTTGTATTCTTTGCTTTTCAACAGGAAAGAAAATTGACTTGATAAGTATCTACACTAGAACAGTGGAGGGAGGTTTACATGATAGACACATGGCAAAACAACACCACATCGCAGCTAAATGGTGTCCAAGCCCCCCAAATCAATTATCTAGCAAGACTTGAGTTTTGTGACCTTTGGTTGCTATTTAGACTGATGTAGATTAGAAGCCTAATGTAGTGATTTGTACGCCGATTGGAAAGCACATGAATGGATCATCCATGAAAGCATTTATCAACAATCATCTTGCATTTTCCATGTCAGTGAGGCTAAGTTATAGTTTACATCGAAGCTGCAATTTTGATTCACATTGGGATATAGACAAGATCGCTTTTTCATTGATAGTATCCGATGCATGGTGAGTGAGTACAATTAAGGAAAGTTGAAAATATACTTTTCTTTCCAATTGATTGAGATTACTGCCATAGACTTTGCATGGATAAATGTTTATTTCAACATTTAGTTCATTCTATATGTTTTTCATATAGGCATATATAATCCTCATACCTTATTTTTTTCTGGATGTAAGCCTGGATCTTGGTCGAGCAGATATCTAGGTGAACAGAGGGGGTAACGATGATAGTGTGACTTAAAAAGGAGGCTATTAAATCTAACTAAAAGTACTGCTAAAAAGAAGAGGAGTTCATGAAGCTATTGAAAGAGCATGAGTAGCAAAAGACGTGACACATAAAAGAGGTAAAGACTGGAAAGGACTTCATAGAGTCTTTTACTAGGAAAATTATTATCAATACTACTCCTAAGGATATGATTACAAAATTTAAAAGCTCAAGATAATTAAAATGGAAATGAAAAAGATCAACAAGCAAACCATTTAGGACTGTCATCGTATACTAAGTGAGAATGGGTAATACCCAATTGAGGACTTGCTAATGTTAGACCCCACTACTCTAGTTAATCTTTCTACTTAAGAGTCCGAATGGCTACTAAAAACTAGCTAGATGCCATGGTATAGGATTCTGTAGACCTAATTCCACAGGGATAGTTAAGTGTTCTAGATTAGGAGTAATAGCTAGGTGCTTCTATTTTCTTTTTTCTTTTTTATGTTTAGGAATACTTAGCTTTTTTCCTTTAACATAAGTATTTTTTTGACTGATTTTTTTAGTTTTACTTTTTTAAGAGATCAAACATTGTCTTGAGTTTTTCTGTGGTTTTTTTTTTTTTTTTTATTATGGATGTTTTACTCCTTTTTTGCTTAAGAAAATTTTCTTTCATTCATTCTTGTTTGCATGCTTAGTCAAACACATGACTTTCAAGTGTTATCATGTTACTAATATGTGATTAATGAGCAAAAAGGCACGTGAATAAGGCATTAAGCCTTTTTATCAAATTTTATTTCAAGTCCCCTTAAAAGGTTTTCACTAAGTAGTGTAGAGTGGCATAAGAGTGCACGTGTGAGCCTCATTAGGGAGATTTCCTCAAACTAATCAATCAACTAAATTAAAATTAATTGGATGCCCCACTAGTGAGGTCTGTTGTAATACTTAGTCATTTGATTCAAATTTAGTTAGGCACCTCATTGGTGAGGTCTTATCATAAAACTCAAGTAATGAGGATTTACAATGAGTTCTAAACCTAAGGATAGTGCCAGAAAGGATTTACATTGAGTTTAATGATGCATAGCTATCATGTACCCCTAGAGAGACTGTATGGTAGATTTATGCCAAAGGAGATCAGTTGGAGATGTTGCCACTAACCTCCAAGAAGAATTTATGGTGGGCTTAAGTGGGGTTACATGTACTCACGAAGGAACCTTGAAGTAGGTTTATGCTAAAGAAGATAAAGTGTGCTTAAGGAGCTTCATCATGCAAATAATTAGGTAAACATTCAAAAACACAAACAATAATGAAAAGAAAGTGAAATTTACTCATGTAATCAATAAAAATACAAGTGTCGTCCCCATTTAGGTTGACTTTAATCAATTATGAAAACATGACTATGAGTCAGGAGACATCAACACTTCAAAACAAGAAGAAAAGAAAATCCTAACTACACAATTAAAATCAACTAAGGAAAACAAATAAATGAGAAACCGCTTATGATGACGTGTTCAAACAATATAGGTGCTAGCTCCCAGCGTGATAATCACCGTTACATTAATATCTTAGAGTACACCTTTGGTCTTATCTTTCTTCTTTCTATCTTGCAACTTAATCCTAAGGGAAAGAGATTTGATGCTCTTCAAGGTGTTGGCATAATGCTCTCTAGCTACATGCAGATTGCTAATAGCTTCACCAATTTTGTTTGGTTTGGGAAACTTCAACTTCATGTGGTATGTTGACACCACTGCTCAAAACAAATTTATGATAGATCTTCCCAAGATAGCGTGGTAAGCCAATAGGGTCTTGACCATAAGAAACCTCACCATCTTTGTCACTCCTGTAGGATATATATACAAAAAATGTGTTATTTGCCACCCTATTTTTGCTTACTCTTGCTAAACTATAGGGAATAAATATTTACCCACGCTTTAAATTGCATGGGCATTAAAATTTATTAAAATCTATGGTTAAGAGTAAACCATAGCTATTACATACTTATTACTTACACTTTTCCAACCTTAAAGAATAAAATTTCAATTTGCCTATGCTTTACAGCTAAATCATAGGCAATACTTAATTATTACCTAACATTTATAAGCATAAAAAATAAAATTTTAAATTGCGTATGCTTAAAAATTAAATCGTAGGTAATACTTAATTATTGCCTACATTTTTACAATAGTAAGTAATAAAATTATTTTCTTTTAATTATTTTCCTCATAATCTTTTTCTTATTTACCAACACTTTTAAAGTCTTTCCTATTATTTTGTTTAAAAAGAATAAAAGGTTCTTTGATTTATTTTTATTCTCTTCCTCTTTTTTTTAAAATTATATCTAAATCACCTTTTATGTAAATTAGCTTATGCAAAAATCACTTGTACGCTACTCCTTGCATACTAACAAAAAGAAGAGAAATTCTCTTGCCTAATATGCCATTGCCGCTGCCATCCTCAATTCGCATACTCGCGAGAATTTTTGGGGAAAATTATCGGTAATTTTTTTCCTCAACTTATTCTGCTAAATATAGACTTTTAAATCAGTTATGCTCTATCCTTTCACCTTTTCTGAAGGCTCTAATGAGTCCTAAGCGTTGCTTTTCTATTTTAGATGCATGTTAACATTGGGAACCTTGTTTTTGGGTATTCTTTCACTAGCAATTTCTCTTTTTCTCCCAAACATTTTGGGAACCTCACTTCAAGGTATTTCATTTTCCAATTATGGACTTTTTTGCTGAATTGCATTCGTTTATATATTGGATTCTCCAATTTACTCGTGCATTTTATGAATTAGCGTTCGTGATGTTTTTGAATATGTGGGCTGTGGGAACATGCCTGTTTTGCTTATGTATCTATTTGTTTGATGTATCAAATTTGTGGTTTTTTGCTTAATCTTTTGCTTTCAATTTGCATGCCTCTCAATTCTCTGCAATGCTTGTTCCCAATTTTAGTTTTCATTTGATTCTTGTGTGGTATTTAAACTCTAAGTGCAGTAATAGTTTGTTTCTTAATTGTTAGTTATTACGAATTAAAATTTTCCCCTTCCCTTTGTTATTCAAATTAGATTATTGCACGACCCTTTTTCCCTTCCCCAAATTGTGGGCAGTGGCATGGCTCGGAGTTATTCTCATTGAGATTAAGAAATTGTTAATAGTTTGTTGGTGGAAGTATGATAATTTGCTTGACTAATTCTTTCTTTTTTTTAGTGATTTTACAATGTTATTAATGAAAAACATGCAAATTATGCATATGAGTGTTTTTTGTATCAATAACCATATCCCAAAAGGGTGGTATTAGAACAAGAATAGTTAAGGAATAGTGAAAAAATTATAGCCCTGGTTCTTTCTAGTGTAGTGTATTTATTCATTTAATAATTAATAATTACTTATATATATGCATCAACTTTTGACAAAATTTTAATGCATGATGAGGCCTTACCTTTCTGGGAAAAAAGTTTGGCAGATATTTCTATTCCAATGGGGCACTCACAAGAACTTGATTAATTGGTAAAGTTTTTATAAAATTTCTCTTGACTAATGATGGACTTAGCTTATTCTAAAATATCTCATATATATGTACATTGTCTTGTCTCTTAAGTATCTCACTCATTAATTAATTCCCTTCACATAATCAAATTACTTGTTAAATATTTTAACAAGTTGACTTTTATTAACGTAGGTTACTGAATTTGGTTAAATCAATAGAATCCAAGCCATTAGATCAAGCTAAGAGTGTATTAGGTAACAATCCAAACTAAAAGATATGTGTGCTTATCAATTATATTATATTTTCTCTAAGAAGAGTTGTACTATATTTTTCTACATAGACATTAGACCTTTATTAATGTGGTTAGAGGTTTACATAAATGTGTTTATCAAAAAATATTTTGGGAACTTACATTGATAGTCTTAGTTTTAATATGATTGCAGTTATTCATTCTAAAGCAGATAATCCATTCTAAACTTTATGTACTAATCAAAGTAATACAGAGAAATACAATTAGTAGGATTCGAGAATTTTTTGAGCAACTATTCTTTTTGGTTGTTACATTCTTTCTCCTTATGCAAAACTTTTATAAGAAGATTAGTGTGTGTATGTGTACACATATTGATTTATAAAAAAAATTGAATTATGTGTTCTAAGAAATTTATTCTTCATTAATCAAATTCAAAATAGTTTATTTTTCTGGTTAATTTTTCTTCTTTTCTTCTGGTTAATTTTTCAACAACTTGAAGCAATTGTAGAAAAATTTTGCAGTACCCTAAGCACCAAAGTCTAGTTGCTTAAGGGCCCTTCTAGGAGAATACTTAAAATAGGTAAGACTTATATGCTCTAGTAAAGTACAATAATTGCATGATCCTGAATATGCCTCTCTCTTTTTTGTTATTTTTAAATTAGTGTTCATTAATTTTTACATTATTACATAGCATTATTTTTCAAGTTTCTAACTTGAATATGTCAGAAATATGCCTTTGATTTATTTGTTAATAAGTAGAAAAGAGTGAGTAAAAAAATATCTACATTTAAGAAGAGCTTTTACATGGCACTATTCTTGTTGGTATAATGTATATGTCTTTTTATTTTTGTTTAATTAGTTTGTATATCATAAGTCATTCTATTCGGAGTTTGATATCATACCTAGCCTATTATGCCCGGATGAGGTGTGAAACAAAAACTTTGAGACCTCAATGGTCAAAACAAATTACATCATTCATAACTCTTATGAGATATGGGATGCATGTCCTAACAATTGCATGTTAATTGGAGGGGAAGAAAAAGACAAGCATATTTGTGAAATTTGTGGCATTTCTCATTATTGAGATGAGGTGAGAAAGTTGGCAACAAAGCAAATGAGATACTTTTCATTAAAGCCACAACTATAGAAATTATTTATGTCATGTAAGACTACATCTAACATGAGATGGCATGCAAAAAATTGACAAGATGATGGCATACTTAGACATTCTATTGATTTTTTTATGTGGAAAGAATTTGATAAGAAATTCCCAACTTTTGTTAATGATGTACGCAATGTTAAACTTGGTCTATCAGTAGATAGTTTCAACCCATTCAGAACACTGACATTAAGTTACAACATTTGGCCAGTAATTCCAATGCCATATAATCTGTCACCATAGCTTAGCATGAAACAACCCTATTTTATTTTGTCAACACTCATTAACAGGTGGCCATTAAGTCCAAGTCGAAAGATTGATGTATACTTGCAACTACTAATTGAGGAGCTAAGAGATTTATACAAGGTTGGAGTTATAAATTTTGTTGCTTTTAGCAATCAAATGTTTTAAATGCATGCAACATTATTATGGACACTTACTGACTTCCCTACATACTCAATATTATCTAGTTGAGGTGTTAAGGTCAAACTTGCACACCTTTATTATAGAAAGAAGACATGGTATGAAAGATTACATGATTGTTGTAAAGATTGTTGTATGGGTCATCAATGTTTTTTGCCTACAGGCCGTCAACTTCAAACTCATACTGTGTCATTTAATGGTAAAAGAGAATTAAGAAGGGCTCCTATTCCTTTCACAAGGTCACAAGTATTGTAAGAATTTGATAAATATCAAATAAAACTTAATAAAATACAAAAGACCTATTGAAGAGAGTGTTTAGAACTGGTGAGGAAAAATCAGATAAGCATAATTGGAAAAAAAAAAAGAGTATCTTCTTTGAGTTGCCATATTGCGAGTATCACTTGATTAGGCACAATCTTTATGTTATTGTATGTGGAGAAAAATGTGTGTGACAATATGCTTTAGACCATATTAAGTGATGAAAAGAAATCAAAAGATCATCAACAGGCTTAGATACAACTGAAATTAATGAAAATTTGCTGGCCTCTATGGCCACAACCATGACCTTCTATAAGAGATAATCTCCACCCTACTACATTTACAATGGTTAGGAAAGAAAAGAATTTATTTTGCGCAATATTGAAGAGCATTAGAACTTCGGATGGATGACATCGCACATCGTGTCAACATTGTATCTAGAACTATTAAAAGATTGAAAAGCCATGACAATCATGTTTTAATGCTACAGTTGCTTCCTATGACAACTCATAGAGCACTGCTAATGAATGTAATGAGTGTGCTAATTGAATTAGCAAATTTTTGGAAGACGTTGTGTTCTAAAGCTAATACTACACTTATTTTAGACAAATTGCAAGATTGTATGGATTTTATATTGTGTAATCTAGAGAAAATATTTGTCCCATCATTTTTTGATATTATGGAGCATCTTTCTATCCATCTGGTCATTGAGGTGTCAAAAGGTGGCCCAGTTCAATTTCGATAGATATATCCAATCAAAAGGTAATTTGAGAATATATAATTTTACTTTGATCTAAACTTTAGTTGCATATAAAATATATTTTAAAATTTTCAATTTAATTATTTAGGTACTTACATACCCTGAAAAAGTATGTTCACAGTCTAGCACGATTGGAAGGATCTATAGCTAAAGGTTACTTGATAGATGAATGCATGAACTTTTGTGCTGGATATCTTAGGAATATTGAAACTAAAGAAACTAAACCTATATGGAATTGGGTTGGGGATAATCCTATGGGTTGAGTTTTAGGAAAGGGAAAGTAGAGGATATTTGACAATACCATACTAATTTAAGCACATTGATGGGTTCTTACACATGTTGAATCAGTCGCTCCATACAAGTCATAAGTTATGTTGTTAATATAGAGGTAATTGTATATAGATTTATATAAAGATTTAATAAACTACATAATGTATGATGCAACATCCATATTGCTTCCATTACAAGGGAAAGACAAATAACATCACGAAAGGAAATCGATAGAATCAACAATGTAACATTTCATGAATGGTTCATGTCTTATGTAAGTATTAGACTATACAAGTTACATGATATAATATTTAATAAATTTCAAAGTTTCACCATTAAATTTTCTTAAACTCAGGCACATGATAAGTAAAATACAGCCTCTTTTTCATATAAAATTAGAAGATTAGCTAATAGTCCAATGGCACATGCGAAGAGTTAAAATGCATGCATCATGAATAGTTTTTTCTTTCTTACTAAATCTCATAATAAAAGGAAAGCAACTCAAAATTCTAGTGTTATTATTAGGGCAACCACGAATGCTATGCAAGTGCAAAGGATAGAAACCTTTGTATGGGCGAAGTCTCTTATTACGGCATCCTAACTAATATTATTGAAATATATTATGCCTACAATTTGAAGTTCATATTATGTAAGTGTGATTGGATTGATAATGATAAGAGAGGGTGAATGGAAGATACACATAAATTCAAGCTTGAGAACTTTAATCAATTAATGTATAAGGATAATCTTCTTAGTGATGAGCCCCTCATCTTATTTAATCAAGTAGAGCAAGTGTGGTATGTTGTTGATCTCATGAATCTTAAGTAGAAGTTGCAATACCAATGATAAGAAGAGATGATTTTTATGTATACTCATGAATGTATGAAATAGAACCCTACAATAACCAATTATTGGAAAACTGTATTCCTATAAATGACAAGAATGCTAATTGCGTTCAAGATGGAGTTGAAGGAACTTTAGTTGATGTGCATGATAATGAGTAATTTGATGAAAATGATGATTATGATGAAATAGATTAGAGGCAGTATGAAGGTTTGTATTAGTAAATTTTATGTACTTTTTATTTGTCATGAATGGTATGTATTTGCTTATTTTAAGTTAGTTTTTTCCTTTCTTGATCTTTGGGTCTGCAAATAATATATTATATTTTCATTCTTAAATTTTATTACTTGAAAATTGAGTTAATGATTTTCTTGCTTTATGCATATTAATTTGTATTTAGGTGTTGTGATGGGGAGACCAAGAAAGCATCCGTGTGGGACCATGATAAGTGGAGACATTGATGCTGCTATAGGAGTAATCTATTCAACTTATAGAGTCACAACAAGAAAGTGAATCTCATGGAGCTATTGAACCAACCACAACCGCATTAGTTATTAATTCACCAAATAATAAATACCTACATATATTGTAAATATGTATTTATTATATTTTATGATAAATTTTCTTTTTGCAGGATCATCGAAGAGAAAAGGTAGAGGTTCCTCACACTTACCAACTACGTGGAATAATAGTATACCACTGGAGGTAAAGCTTAATGAATTTGATCAGATTGTTGATAAGGACCAAGTACAATTGAGCACCGCTTTTGGGGTCCTTTTAAAAATAGGGAATTTGTTGCCTTTAAACTATGAGAAGTAGTTTGACATGCCAAAATCATGACTTGATATGTGGAATGAAGTTCAAGTAATGAAATTTGTGATATGATGCAATCTATTATATTCTTTGTTTTATTCTTTTCCTTATTGTTCATATCAATAATTGGTATCCATGTAGGCTAACACTACATTGTCCCCAGAAGCAAAGAAACATGTGTTGACAAATCTAAATTCTCTATGGAAAGGTTGGAAGAATACTATGAAGTCTACTTATTATGAGACACAAAAGTAAGATCCAGAGTATCTCATTGTGGTGCCAGATGAACGATTAGAGCCTAGGCAATGCTTGCACTTGTGGATTATTGGAAAAAAGCGGATGTGCAGGTAATTAGGAAATCTAAAAATCCTAAATTAAGAATTTTTCAATTTTGTTTATAATATTCATATACTTATTATAAGATAAATTTTTTAATGGTATATTTATTTTAAATTTGATATTAAAAAATATTACTACTTCAAGATATTTAATTATTATAGGAACGAGCAAGACAAAATGCAGAGATTAGGAACACTTAGAAACATCCACATATAGTGAGTAGAACATCTTTTCCTATGGTACGAGGAGAAGTTAGTATCAAATTATAAATAAGTACACATTGCTTTATAAGGAATTACGTATGTCTTATATGTTAATTTATAACATTGAATAATAAACTTAAGGAGACCAGGATATCTAATCCTACAAAGTTAGATTTATGGTTGGCCTTCTATTCAAGAGGGCACGAGAGGAATGCAAATCAAGAGACTGCTGAGTTATTCGTAAGAATTATACGAACTTTCTATCATCTTATCAATTTTTTTAATGTAATATCTTTTCAATATAGTATCTTTAATTTTCTATTGAATTAGGATAAGATAGGGGAACAAGTCAATTAAGTGCCTAAAACCAAGAGGATGAAAAAGTTCAAGGATGAATTGTTTGACAATGCTATTGGAGTTGATGGGCATGGACGAGTCAAGTGTATAAGGAAAGGAATTGCACCTACATAATTTAGTGGAGGTTCGCTTGCTTTTAGATCTCATACATAGGAAGAGCTTTGTGAAGATATTCGTGTTGAGGTGTAAAATGAGGTGAAGGCTAAAATAACTCAAGTTCGCTCTCTGATGGATATAATGAAAAAAACAATGGACCTTTTGGAGAGTTTGTTGGATCCCTCTACATTACATGCATTTCAAGTAGCTTGTAACAATATCAATGAATTTGGTTTTACACCCTCCCTCCCTCATGGAAGATTTAACTTTAGCATATATATCTAGTGCTCAGGTTAGCATTACATATATATTGATTATTTTCATGCATTAGTTAGAAAAGAATAAAATACTTGTAATAGATTTTTTTGTAGGCAATGTCTAGATCTAGTGCTCATTTAGAATACAATGATGGCTTTCATGCTACACCCGACCATAGCCATGATGATTAGGTAATTATGTTAAGGCATAATATATATTTTTTAATTTATTATAATGTTATGTATATTAGTCCAAACCAGTAATATGCAATTTATTTTATTAGTGTTTCATAAAAATGATCTAATGTAAATTATGAGCAGTTGTGCTCCAAGCATGTCTGGATGTTCCAGCCAAGTATTTTTGTGTCTATTACTCTATTTATATTATCATATTCTGTTGTAAATTGAGTTTTTGGTGTGATTGAATTATATCTCATAATTTTATGTTGGGCAAAATTAGTGTCTATTGTCTATGTAGTATGTTTGAATATGTTTGTTATCATCACCAAATAGGTAATAAAATTTTGAATAATTTTGTTGTGCCATGTTTATAACATAAAACTGTTATATATATGGAATAGTGATATAGGTATACTTATTATAACATCATTCCTATTTGTCTTATTAATTCAAATTTATTAACAAATAGTGATGTAGCAACTATTAGCATTTGTTCATTTCACTCTCCATGTTAAGATTTACTATGTTTCTAGTTTTACATAATGTTATTTTCTCGAAATAATTGACATATTAGATTATTTATTATATTATTGTACATAATTTCAGGTAGCTCTTGCAATCTTTCTTGATGATGATATCGGGATTTGTGATTAGGATGCTCCAGAACTTTTAGCAAGAAACAAGCAACTAATGTGATGGATGGTTGTTAGATGACTTTGATTAATGGTACCTTTTTCTTTTTACTCTAATGGTTGTGTCATTTCAATTTACTCGTAGAATTATTATTGGATTTTGAGTTGATTTTAAGATGATCAACTACATTAGTTATTCCTATATGCTTTAACTAGTTTTCAATGGATAGTAATATTGAATGTTTTCTGGAATTAGTTGGTGTTGATTGTTGAATATTAATATATTTGAAATTTTTTATTTGAATGAATATGTAAATAGGTATAAATAATATTTTTATAATATAAAAATGAGGGTAATTTTTTTAAAATATTAATTAGAGTATTGGCTATGGTAAGGAAACCATAGTCAAAATGCTTGCACTTTTTTGCCACTACATACTTAAACAGTAAGGAATAGTTATAATATTTATAATATTGTGTATATATTTCTAAAACATGGCCAATAAAGGTGGCTAATAAATTAAGAAGTTGCCTACATTTTTTCCAAAGCATAATCAATAGGCATAATGGCTACGGTTTTACATTTTGCAACCATTATTTGTAAAAGTTCATCTACTCAAAAAACACCATCACCAAAAAGTTGCAAAACCATAGCTAAAGCTTTGGCAACAGTTTCCAAACCGTGGCAAAGCATTCACCACTACAAATGCTACGGTTGCCAAATTATTACATAACTGTAGCGAATAAGTTACTGCCTACGCTTTGCACTTTTTCATAATGGTTAGGCAATTGTAGCAAAAAATTAAATTTTTTTTTTGTATAAGTACCTACAGAAAGGGGGAGTGGCATTTTTCTAGCGCTTTTACAGTATTGCCACCACCTGGTCCCCTTTAGATTATCGAGATAGCATTGATTGTAAGGAGGTTCTCTAGATTGTTGGTTTTTTGACTCCAAATGGTCATTAGGCAACCATAGGTGGTCCTCACTTTCTTCAGTTATTGGACCCTTTCTATGATTTCTTAGATCTAGGCCATTTTTTGAGGCATTCTATCTAAATAAGCCTCTCAATCTAATCTTTCAAATGTTTACACTCCTTTGTGGTGTGTTGGTGATCACGATGGAAGCAAAATCACTAACTGAATTTCTACTTCTTCAGGTCCACTTCCATCTTTTAAAGAGGTTACTAGATGAGGCCACACTCCAACGCTATAATTGAAACCTCTGCTCTTAGAGGTAATCAATGGCATATGGGTGGCAAAAGCTCAAAGAGAAAAATGCCCTTGATCTCCTTATTTTTTGTTGATGTTATTGCTTCCTTCATCATGCACCTCATAATTGTCGACATTTTGAGAGGTAATAACTTCTTTGATTATGATGCATTTCTCTATGCACACAAAGAGCTCTCTAAAGTAGAAAGGAATTTTTAATGATAGATTCCTAAAAATTTATGTGCATGAGATTCTACTTAATGATGTCAGGTAAAAGCTCTTGATTGGTGTAAAGGCTCTCATGTACTACCTAGATGAAGTGGTTGATATAGCTCGAATAGCTTTTAGCCCATGATAGATCCAACTAGCATTAAGTTAAACTACAGCATGACAACTTAGTCAGCATGGTACGAAACAACTTGCAATATGTTATTTCACTTAGGTCGTAAAGCTCTATTCTTGACAAGAAGTTGTTAAGGTGATCTTACGTATCCATTGTATCATCAAATAGGTTGGCTATCTCCTTCAAGAAAGGAGTGCCTCTATTAAGATGGCTAGGTGGAAAGGGTTACGTCTCAGGATAGTGACGACTAAAAAGTAGTACTAGCTTCTTACTCCTCCTGAAGATTGTGGCACCAATGAGTAACTTTGGACTTCGATAGCAATAGGGATTTTATAGGTGGAATTTGCTCAAAGGAATGAATGTATCTCTACTTATTGAAGTAAGGGGGAAGAGAAATGTCACGTTTAAAGTTGGCGCTTCAGTTGATTCTCTTTAGAGAGGATGAAACCTCCCAACTTTGACAAGATGATTGTTGCTACTTCTAAAGATGATATTTCTCATCATAGGCGATACTTTGGCTACATCTTGAGTAATAGCATTCTCCAACAGGATTCTCAAGTCCTCCTCGATCATGTACAGAATTGAATCTCTAGAAAATGGCATATATTGTATAAGTGTCTACTCTAATGTATGTCGTACTTTTGAAATAAGCTTTGGTGATAGAAGTGACTATGCTTCATGCTAGTAGCTCTTCATATTCTTCAATCTCAAGGTGATCTGGTTGTGAGAACGATAAGGTCTAAATCTTATATGCATTATGAGCATTCCCTCTTTTTACGGCGCTAAAATGTTGCTATACAAAAATGGAGTTAGGGTCCTTCTAATAGATAGTAAAGTTTTAAGTTTTTTTTCATTGGAACATGTGTGAAGAGTTCTCAATTCTCAAATATTCATGATTTTGTGCTCAATTTCTCTTTGAGGTTTAGCATTTCTAGTCTTTTTTCTTAATAGGCATCAACCTATTAAGGTTCCATGCCCTTGTTGTGAGCTTAGTCAATTAGACTCTTTAACTTATTTATTTATTTATTTGTTTGTTTGATCAGTTAGGTCTTTTTAGTCCTTTGTACTCTTTTACACTTTTGGACTTAATTAATCATATCATGGAGAAAGAAATGAGCAAGGTTGATCTCATATGCAAACTAAAAAGAATTAAGATGAAGACAATGATAAATAGGAAAAAGAAAAGAGATGAAGTGGGGCTAAGTGTGCAAGGAATGAATGATACAATTAGCTTAGTGAGGTAGATGAACTTGTTAGTTTAGATAGGTTACATGACGAGATGCCTAAACATCCTTATTACAAGCTAGGGTAGATAAATATGAAGAATTATGATTTAATGATTGGGGACAAATTCCATGACTATAAAGAGTTCTAGAAAGTGCTTAAGTTTGCTATTTTTTAAGAATAAAGGCAACGTGATCACTATTATTTACAATACGAAAACATGTGACTAGAGGATTCACAGTCCTAATAAAATAGTGCCCCACAGCAAATTAGATTGGCATGTATCACTACTCTTAGAGAATAATCTTACTTAATTAATACTATCTAAATGGCCATCTTATGTGTTTTTTATACTCTTCATAATACATTTGGTTGAAGCTCTAAAATCATACAAGACTATAGGACTTGGTCTCGCATATGATGGTAACCATGAAATAAGTCTCTATAATCATGATTTTAAAATATATCAAGTTATAAAATCTTAGAGATAAGGCATCTAAGTATTGGATAGACTTATACCAACGATGCATACTTCAAAAAGTAGGATATTGTCCACTTTCATGGGCAATCCATGTCTGAGATATAGATGCATATTAATGGGTGTTTGTTGAAGAACTAGTTTATTGAAAACTCGCTTAGAGAATCTATAAGGTGGCAAAGTAGCTTATAAGTAATGGAAAAATTTTTAACTTAAGATAGTGCATATAATTAGTGCTTAAACTTAAGGCTCCACTTTTCCCATATAAGACTAATGAAAGCTATAAGGAAGTAGCTCCAGGTAGTACATATTAAGCAATGTTAGGAACTTATAAGACCTTATTGTAATACATGTATGCCTCGTTTATGTTACTTTTGAGTGTAATAGTTTTAGAAAGGTGTGAAATACCAAGAACTAATGTCTATAGTGAGCTCTTTTCTTTCAAGGTATTTGGATTATTTGAGTAGTTTGGAATGATTGAATGATACTGTGTAGCACTCCGGCTAGAGGCTTACACCTTTGGTTCGAGGCATTACACCTCTACTCATTAAACATTGATATTGCTATGCTATCCTTTCAATTGCACCGTGTTGCATAGTTTTAATATTATCTATACAGTATTGAGTAGTTTCATCTTCTTGTCTAAGTCTACTTCATCCCAAATATATTCTAAAGGGTCATGGGGCATCTTTGGCCCATATGTATTAAAGCACATAGCACTATTATTCTTTTTTGAGTCTTTATTGAGTAGAAATTTTAACTCCAAAGAACTACCTAATGCTTTTTGGATAATCCAAAAGTATGTTCAATCATATATCAAGCCTCTGAATAAGCCATGCTGAAGAATTCTTGTGCATTTTTGGAGCCAAAGTGTCATCTCTTTATTTGATATCTAACACCTTTATATAGTGTTAAGAATCCTTCCCTATTTGTATAACCATTGTCGCATACGTAAAAATGTTCTGAAAAAATAAGCTTAAAAACATTTAACATGACTATATTTTAGACATATAGCTCCATTTTATTTTTAATGCAATTTACAATAATTAATACCTATTGCAGCTTTGAGACCATAAGGCCTATTAACGCATCACAAAGCACTCGATAATCAGCAATAGAACTTTTCCAACCACTTAGCAAATAAACAAGTCTCATGTTGTGGTTACACTCACCAAGGACATTTATAGCTACATCTCCCTTTCTTATTTTATAACGTGTCCTTATCACTTTCAGGTACCGTGACCATGACAAGTTTTATCTGATGTACCTAAACGACCTTTGAATGGCCAAAACAATTGATTAAAGAATGTCATGCATTTTCAAATTTATATACATAAAACTTAAAGTCAAACTACAAAATATATATTAAAAAATTATGGTATAGATTTAAAAATTATGTAATATTACTTAAACCACTTCCATCTTAGATTTGTGCAACAATCTGAAACAAATTGTGGAGAAACAAGTAGAAAGTAATGCTACTTAAGTACAACATTAAGTATGACATGGAAATTAGTGCAAACGATGTGACTAGATCTTTTGAAGTTAAATCGAATAACTCTTACTTTTTTATGGTGTGCTAAAATAAAAAGAAACAATGATCCTTTTTCTTCTAGTAATGCATATCTTGAGTTTACTAGCACATAGACATGTTCTGAAAGAAAACAAAGCCTTGCAAATGCAGCATGATTCATTCTCAAGTTATCCAAACAATCAACATCCCTAAGTTCAATTAAATCTAGAAGATGTTCACTTTATGTTGGGATCCTATGAGACGCTACATATCTAATAACTCGCTCAACATGTTTATGCCTTTTTTTTCTTATCATTTTGAAGTTTCTTTAACAATAAGTTTAGTATAAACATGCTTCAATGTGTAGTCTCCTCAACTACAACAAATACCTCAACCTTTTTCTTCACAACTTTAGACATCTCAATTGTATTGAACATAAAAAATTAAAATTATTGAAATCTTGTAATTACCATAAAATATTGACCTACTTTTACCCTTGTCTAGTAACTAGGGAAATATTGAAAAAAATAAATTAATAAAAATTCAAGTCATACACTGTTAAGAATAAAGTTTATCAAGTTTATAACTTCACTTATAAGGAAAGTTCATCTTCCTAGAACATTACTAAAAACATTACCTTTTACTAAAGAATTCCAAAACTCATATTATTTACATGAGCTTAGGAAAAAGAATAAACTAAAAATAATGGTGATTCTAGAGTCAATGACAACTTTAGTCCAAAATTTTATGATCAAAAGATTTGGCTTTGAAAGAGTATTTGCTAATGTTTCCAATAAGATATGGCATTTCTTTGATGTAGATATGAGGGTAGACGTTTTAGTTAACCATGTGCAGTTCCTTCATGTTAAGATATATTTCAATCTTATCCCTACAGCTTTTTATGGTAGATTTGTCTGCGCCAATTGTAAAAAAATAAGGATGAGCGAACTTTAGAATGGATTATGTGATGCATCTATAGCTGATCCGTGGATAGTGGGTGGAGATTTTAACACAAGTTTTAATGTTTCTAAAAGATGAGGTGGAGTAGCTCAGAGATTAAAATCTATGGAAAAAATTAAAGTTATGATTCAGGATTGTGGTTTGTTGGATGCAAGTTTTATTAGGAAGCAATTCACTTGGATAGATAATAGATTGTGGCAAACATTAGATAGAATGTTAATGCTATCTACTTGTGGAGAGCTTTTCTCATGTACCAAAGTGTATCATTTAGTCAGATACTGTTCTATCCATTCGCCTTTATTAATCTCATTGAAATCTCAAATCTTTAAAGGTGCTTCATCTTTTAGAATCCAACATACGTGGTATAACCACCGGGTTTTTTTAAATGCAGTTAGAAGAAAATGGGAGATACCAATCATAGAGTTTGGTATGGCTAGATTACAATAAAAACTTTATAGACTAAAGGGTCATTTAAAATGGTGGAATAAAAATGTATTTGAAAATATATTTGATGTAGTGAAATGGGTTGAAAATGAGTTGAAATAATGTGAGGATCTGTTTGATGATATTTTATATCACAATTTAATCAGATTGAATATGAGCTAAGAAAATTTAACCATGGTCTTGGCTTCAGAAAATTTATATTGGAGACAAAAGGCTGCATGCAGATGGGTGTTTGATGGTGAAAGGAACACTAAGTTTTTCCATTCACTTATTAAAAAGAAGAGAGCTAAATCAATTATCCATTAGATTAAGTCAGGTGACCATGTCAAAAATAACCTGGCAGAAATTCAACAATCTGCAATCTAATTTTTTCAAAAGTTATTGAATATGATGATATAATTTTAGAAAAAAGTGATTATTCTCATATCCCCAACATTAGTAACTAAAGAGGATTTAACAGTATTGTGTTTATGTCCATCTTCAGAAGAAATACAAGAGGTTATCTTTAGTACTAAATCTAGAAAGTGTGGTGCATCCAGATAGATTTTTAGCACATTTCTATTAGGTTTGCTTGAATATTATAAGTGAAGATGTAATAGATGCAGTGAAAGATTTCTTCCAATGTAGTATAATGCCTAGGAGTTTTATATGTACTGCTTTGGTGCTCATTCCAAAAATAGATAATGCTATTACATGGTTAGATTACAATTTGATTAACCTATGTAATGTGTCAAATACAATTATAACCAAACTGATGAGCAATAGACTAAGCTCAATTCTTCCATCCTTCATATCTCCTTCACAAAGTGGTTTTGTTACATGAAGGGCGATTGGAGATAACATTCTTATTGATCAAGAATTGGTTCATTCTCTAAATAAAAGAGGTAAATGAGACAAAGTAATCTTTAAATTGGATATGGTAAAAGCACATGACAAGATTCAATGGTCCCTTTTATATCAAATATTAGCTAAAATGGGATTTTCTCATACTTGGATATCTATGGTTAAGTCTTATATAAACAATTGTTGGTTTTCAATTTTAGTAAATGGTCAAAATTTTAGATTCTGTAAGTCAAGAGGTTTGAGATAAGGGGATCCACTATCACCAGCATTGCTTATCCTTATGGCTAAACGGTTATCAAGAGGGCTAGATAAACTTTATTCAGAGGTGTCTTCATTAAGATTTGAGTCTAAAGCAAAGGTACAAGTATCCTATTTAGCATATGCAGATTGTTAGAATAGTACCCCGCAAGCCAATTAGATTAGTGTGTAAAACTACTCCACTTGTGATACAATCTTGATTAAATAATATTCACTAATATGACCATCTTGATCTTATACATTTATGATTTCTTCACATGCATTTGGTGAAAGCCCTTAAATCATACAATACTATGGAACTTAGTCACACATATAATGGTGATCATGAAACAAGCCTCTATGGTCATGACTTTAAATACTTCAAGTCATAGAATCTTATGAGACGGGGCGTCTAAGATTTAAATTGGCATGCATTGACGATGCATACTCCAAATAGTTGGATATTACCCCATTTTATGGACAATCTATGTTAGACATAGATATATGTTAGTGGGTGTTTGTTAGAGAATAAGTACACTGAAGGCCTGCTTAGAGAATGTACTAGGTAGCCGTAGTGGCACGTTGGTAATAGCAAGTTATCTAGCTTATGATAGTGCATATAATTAGTCTTTTAACTTAAGGTTCCATAATGACCTTGTATCTAGGTCCTTGTGCTTTGATTTTGCTTCGACCATGTAGCAAGTCACACAGGGCTTAGGTTGGGCACAAGCCACCTAAGTTGTGGAGATTGGTAAGTACCAAGATATGATCCATTTTACTCGTTTGTGAAAAATAGGTTGATCTCCTATGTATCCTGATATGATTGATTCTAAGAAATTCTTACACAAAGTAACATGATAATATAGAAAAGGAGTTTTCCAAAATTGAGGTCATAATGAGGAATTGAACATCAAGAATAGATACATAGTTATTAAGGCTATTAGGGAGCCAAAAAATATCTTGCCCTAGGCTTCTTTCGAGAGATAGGAAATGAAATAATTGTATTTGCACGGCAATCTTAAGCAGTAATGGTTCACCCCTCAATCAATTGATCCAATTGGTTGGACTCCATGGGCATGTGTTAGACATTGACTATAGAGATTCGGTACTTTTCAATTAATAGAGATTAATTGATAGAGTGGCTAGTTTAAAAGAGTTTAAACTAAATGAATATTTGATATTCAATAAATCACAAAGAGTTGTGAGTCCATATCTAATTAATTGGTGAACATAAAGAGTCACACACAAAATTCTAGAACACTCTCACTTGATTGAAGAAATTATTTAAGGGGTTAGATAATTAAGGTGATCAAGTTAATTGGAGAATGAGACCAAGTTGACTAATTATTAATTGGTCACTATGGCTTGATTAATTTAAGTGTTACATTAATCAAAATAATTTAAAGAGTTAAATTAGATCAATTAAATTAAGGAGCTAATTTAATTGGTACCATATGACAATTTTAATTAGTTAAAGTCAACCTAAAGAGTTAAGTTGATTTTATTAATTTAAAAGGTTAAGTTAATCTAATTAAATAAAAGAGTTAATTTAATTAGAAAAAGAATCTAATTTTGGAGGAAAAATTAAATGGAAGAATCCATTTAATATTAGTGAATTGACATTTTTAGTTTAGGAAATTAAAAATGAAACTTGACTAGCCAATTGGCATCTTAGGTGGCCAAGGGAGGAGTGTGTGATAGAAGCTTCCATAGGCTCCTACCTGACACTTCCCCACTTGGCTGACCACTTACGCATTAATTCCAACTGCATTTTTTCCTCCTATCAAGTGGTGATATCATATGTTGAGAGACACCATCCTCTAGATTCCCCTCAACAACTTTCTTGCTCTAATAACTTACTCGCACTTTCTTCTTCATCTTCCTTCTCCTCCTCATCTTTCTAGTTGATTGAGAGAGGATTGAGAGTGGCCTTAGGTGTGTGGACTAGCTTTAGAGGCTTCACATTATGGGAGCTTTGGTTTGGTGAATCAAGATCTTCCAAGTTTGGGGTTGTTTTTGGCAGTTTTGCTTCAAGAATTTCTATCTGGCCACCTATTGGAGCACATCTTAGAGGAGTCTTTGGTAGCAAAGGTTGCACTGAAAGCTGTCCATTGGAGAGGAGTTGAAGTTCCTTGGAGGAAAAGGCTAATTCCTAGCCTGGAAGGGGTTCCTTTGTGAGAACTAGCTTGTTACCTGTCATTTTTATAATTAAGGTAACATTCTCCTACCTTTTTAATCCAATTTTGAGGCAATAGAATAGATCCTCAGGTTGAGAATGTATTGATTATTTTTGCCTATTTTTGCAAATTATTATGAAACTTAACACCTTCTCTATTTTTATAGATGATATAATTATTTTTGCCAGAGTTGTTAAAGATAATGTGGTTAGACTTATGGAACTTCTTCTAGAGTATGAATTAGTATTTGGTCATATTGTGAGCAAAAAATATGGCAAAAGACAACAAATAATTATTCATAACATCATAGGTTTTGCTTTGAAACAGCTTCCAGTTACTTACTTGTGAGCTCCATCATTTATGGGTCATAAAAAGAAATATCTCTTTACCTCATGGTGGATAAAATGAGATCAAGATTACTAGGATGAGAGAAATCAATTCTATCCAATGGCAGTACATGGACTTTAATAAAAAGTGTGTTAAACTCTATGCTTATTTACCTTTTCCAAGTGCTAAAACCTCCAAAAGCATTTATTTATCAGGTGAAGAAACTTATGAATAAGTATTTTTTTTAGGTGATTGTAGTTCTCAGGAAAAAAAAACTCACTAGGCTGCTTTGACTGATTTATGTTATCCATATGTTGAAGAGAGTTTAAATGTGAGGGATTTGCAAGATGTAGTTGATAGCTTCTCGTGGAAGTTATAGTGGACTTTTAGAGATTAAAAAATCCCTATGGCATAAATACATGCTATATAAATATGTGAAAGAGGCCTATCCTGGAGATTTGCAAGTTACGCAAAATGCTTCACCATTGTGAAAAAGATTATGTAAAGTAAGGAAGCAAGTGGAGCCATATCTATTCTAGGGATTGGGGGCGGGAAATGTGTTTTTTTGGAAGCATCATTGATTTAAAGATAAACCATTGTGCCAACTCATCTCTAAGGAGACCTATACATTTGAGAAAGTATCAACTGACTACATTAATGGAGCATGGAATGTAGCCAAATTATCTCAAGTATTGCTTGATAATATAGTGCAACAGATATGTGAAGCTCTAATTAATGAAGTCAGTGATGATAGGTTGATTTGGAAGCTATCAAATATGGGATTATTCACTATTAAATTGCATGGGAAGTCACCAGGAAATCTCAATGGCCTCAGATATTGGTGGAGCTTGTTTTGTTTAATTACTTAAGACCTTCTATATCAATCTTTATGTGGAGATTATTGCATGAATGGATCCCAATTGATATATGAATGCAAAAAAAGGGGTTTTCAAATGGCTTTTAAATGCTTCTCGTGTCATCTGTAGAGACTTTGGAATATCTACTTATGATAGGACCTAAGGAACAATAGTTTTAGCAATTTTTGGTAGATATGTTTCTGTTAACTCTATCAGACACCTTATAAATCTCTACTATGTTTTAGCATTGCAGAATTTTAGTAGGTGGAAGTTATCCAGGACATATCAAAACTTTTATTCCTATTTTGGTAACTTGGCATATTTAGAAGGCAAATGATACAAAATATAATGATAAGCCCTCCATTTGCAACAGAATCATTAGATGGGGCAATTAAAGGCAATCCAGGTTATGTAGGAGCTAGAGGTTTGATAAGAGATTCAAGAGGTGATGTGTGCTTGGCATATTATACATACTTGGGACAACCAAAAAATATATCTGTAGAAATTTTTGCTACGCTTAGAAGGCTTGAACTTTGTGTGTCACTTGGCTATCTAAACATGTGGCTGGAAATGGATGCATTTGCTGTTATTCATCTCTTTAAATCTAAGAGTACAAGATCATGGCAATTTTATCATCTATCGTGCAAGATTAGGTAGCTTATATCTTCCTTATCTAATTGAATTTCACATATATACCACAAAGGTAATGAAGTTGCTAATTTTTGGTGAATTCGGCACATGATTTAAGGCAATCAAGAAAGCTAGAACCTCATCAAATTTATGGTAGATTACAAGCATTCTTAAGCCTAGATAAATGGAACTCCCTTCATTTAGATTTATGTATTCTTAGTTTTCGTTTTTGAACTTTCTTATACTTATTTGGATGAATTGTTTTTAATAAATTAGCAGGAGTCTACCTAACCCTCCACCATGACACTGGCGATTTTTTTTAGGGGGGAAGGGTTAGGGGGGAACCCTCAAGTATGTTCGTTTGCTTGAGAAATAGAATCAATTGAAAGATGTCCATCTTTTATGATTTATTTTAATTCCTCCCAACTATTCATCAACATTTCAAGTTCTTTGCTATCCATTAATCAAGATAACTATTTATTCCATTGAGAAAGGCACTTTCGAAGGTGATATAATATGTAAATAAAAATTTACAAAAAACTAGATTTGTATTCATAAATTTTGTTTAATAAAATTTATTTTTGACATAATTATTTTATTTCAATTTATTTTATTTGCAAAAAATATTTTTGAACACTCTTCATTTAAATACCCAAAAAATAAATATATATATATATATATATAAAAGCATGCAATTTGGGCAATAAATATGATGAAAAATGCAAAAACTAAAACTAAAAATAAAAATAGTGGACATTGAAACCCCTGGATGAAAATAAAATAATTTATAAATACACTACATAAAAAATATATGTTTTTACTATCTATAGCAAATAGTAACTAAATGTAGTAAAAAGTTGTTAATTACGCTTTTTTTACACTTTTCTAGTCATAGGCATTGCAAGCGAGTTAAAAGTTTAGCTACATTTTTTTAATCATGGTAATTGACTTTTGCTACAAAATTATCTTCAAATACTAGAAATTTAATGTGTGGTAAAAAGGTATCAAATACACAACTATTTTTCACCACAATTAAAAAAGTGTAGTATATAGTAGTTAGTTGCTTCACTTCAAAACTTGTAGTAAATATTTAAATTGTTTTTCACCAAAATTAAATATTGTAAAAACCAATTAACTTGAGAGATTTTCAAGAATTTCACTAATTACCAACTTTTTTTTATTTATACACACACACAGAGAAACCAGGAGTTTATCGAGATTTGAACTCTTGGCCTTATACTTATGTCTGCAAATGTGACATCATTAGGGCAATGACCACTTTGTTATTAATTAGCTAATTTAAATATATTTAATTAATTAATCAATATTTTTTAATAATAAAAATTATTGGAGGCAAATATTTATTTTGCCTCCAAATTTGGGTTTTTTTTAATATTTTGAGAGACTTTTCTAACAAGCTAAATTAATATTTGATTAATTACTCAAATCTTTTTAATAATAAAAATTGGAGGAAATTTTTTATTTTACCTCTAATTTTTCTAATTAAAACCATGAGTAGGTAGGAATTTTTTGTGGGTTTTATTTGTCAATGTAGAATTCAATTATTTAATTAAATAATACTTAATAATAAAAATTGAAAGCAACTTTTTATTTTACCTTGAATATTATTTATTAAATCTTGCTTCCAATATATTTTTTCTTCCTTTATAGTAAAAAAAAAAAAAATGCTTTAAGATCTTAATCTTTGTCACCAAATTTTCACAAGTTTCATTATTTTTGCTTCACTACTGAAAATGTGTGGTTAATTCCTCAACCTTTTGCCATAGTCCATGCAAAATCATAGTAAATGTAATGTATTATTCACGTCACATAAAAATTATAACAAATAAATATATTTTTTACTACGATACAATAAAGTGTAGTATTTAATATGAGTTTTACCATACATTTGGAATTTTATATTACAATAGAAAAATCATAGTAAATAGTCATTTTTTACTACTTTTTAGCAAAAAGCATATTTTCTTGTGGTGATAATAACATGTAAGAAATAATCACATACTTTCATATTTTTTTTTTCTTTCTCCTTTTAATGTTGATAAATGATTTTTTTAAATTTTTATAATTAATATTTTGACAAATTAAAATTAGTCGAACCATAAATTCAATCTCAATCTTTTCTCCATTCCATTTTTGTTTCTTAAAATTTGACAATCCAAATAAGAATAATTTGTGAAAAAAATTGAGATATTTGACCAAATATTCCCGATAAATGTAGATTAATCTTTATTTATGCAATATTTATTTTTCAAATGATTTTACGCATTTTCAGTTTTTAATTAATTGATTTTTTTTTACTGTGAAATAAGATTTTATATTCTTAATTTAGAAAAAATTACTACAAGCTTCTTAAAATATATTTTTCCATCTATAAAATTGCTTAAAATATTTTCCAATCGAGAATTCCAATTCCAACAAATTTTCACTCCAAAAAATTCAACAACAAAATTTTGACAAAATTGCCCTTCATTCATTAAATTTTTATTTTTTTAATAGAAAACTTTTCTTTAAATTATTTAAATTAGCTTGTATCAAGCATGATTTTAAGTTTAAAAAAATAAATTTTTTGGAGAAATACGTATTAAATATTTAAAATTCATAAATTAATTTTTATAATTTTTTTTGCTACAGAAAAGTGAGTACAATTAAAAAAATAAAAATTTCTTAATGTAAGAAATTTAAGGGTAATTTCAACCAAAAATAGTGTAAAAATACTAACGGTTGGGCTTTTTGAAATAGTGGAATGGTTTTTTTTTTTTTTTAATTAAAAAATAGTTCTATGAACTTTTTAGATATACAAATTCATACTAAGGGACCTTTAGTAATTTTCAATATTTTTTTATCATTTTTTTTAATACTTCTTAAATTTGTTGAGTTGTTTTGTGTTGTGGAAAAATGTAAGTATTTTATTTTATTTTTTACTTTATACTTTGGTAGATGTTATGACATTGATGTATTGTGACTTGATGGAGAATTTCAATTTTATACTATCTATTTAATTAAGAAAAATGTATCACTCATTAAATTCATTTGTATATGAAATGTTAATAATAAATATTAATTATATTTTAATTATTATTAATTTAATTTATGCATAACATAGGATATACTGAAAATATAGAGATGATGAATTAACACGAAGCATTTAGAAGTGAAGGATGAGAATCGGGTAGCATTTAGAGATTGAAGGACTTTGAAAATGATTTGGAGATAAATATTATAACGCCAAAAGAAGTCTAGCTTCGGAAATAGGCCAACAAGGGCAGATTCGTACATTCACCCACACCTCTCAATTCTCAAAGCATATTCTTTTACTCTAATGCCACTCCCTTTTTCGTTATTTCCACTACCAAAATAGGGTTTCACTTAATTATCAGTCATCTCGAGATTTCAGATTCCCCGTTTCTCAACTGTAGTCGAAATTTTGAGAAAACTTCAAAAATAACCCTAAGCTCGTAGCCGTCCTATTGCACACTTGGAAATTATTTGATTTCCATTTTTTCTGAATTCCATCCTTTTGTTTGGCAGAAAATTGGACCAATGTTTGTTTTCTTTCGTTAATTTTCTTTAAGAACTACAGATTGTATATACCCAGTGCCCATGGCGCTTCCTCTTGGCAAGCTCACACTCATCGTTGGTGCAGGTAAGTTTTTTTCTCACTTGATGCAGTTATAATTATTGATTATGTTTGTTTTTTCGGTTTGTTCTAATGTGTTTTTTTCGTTTCCCTATTATATTGGGTTTTGATTCGTTGCTAATGCTTCAATTTACGATGAATTTTAGGGTTTATCATAAACCCT
>JACGDI010002511.1:715043-749596 GCA_014898725.1 Jacaranda copaia | reverse complement strand
CATTTTCGGCCAATTTTGGAATATTATGGTTATTCGTTAGCGGACTTGTGCGTTAATGACAAAGTTAACATCATTTTATTGTCACGACTCGTGCTCCAATTTTTAAAGTTAACATCATGTTATTGTCCTGGCTTATGTGCTCCAATTTTTCTGTTCTTAATATTTTAATTATTTTATTTCAAATTCTTAGTTGTCTGAACCCGGGAAAAACAATGCGATTGAAAAAAAAGAGTAAACAAAGCAATAAAACAGTGCCAGAAATGATGTAATGTCATTAAAATAGCATTACTTGGGGCTTGTTTGTTTACAAATTAGGGCATTTTGTTAAAATATTTCGACTAAATGATTTTGGGAAAATAGAGTTGGGAAATGTGATGATTGTTTGTTTGTGATTTAGGATGTGGGTCGAGAAAGTTTTGGGAGAAAATTGTTTGTTTGGTTATGTTTTGAGATGAACATGATGTCACATTAATAATTTTTCTATTGGGTTGGTAGGGTGAAATGGATATTTTCAAATTATTTATATATATATGTATATATAGATTGAATGAGTTGTATTTATATACATTTGTAATATGAATAATGACAAGTAGCATAACATTAGGAAATGTATTGGAGTGTGAATAGTAAGTGTATTTTGGGGAGTAAATTTTGTATTTTGAGAATGAAGTTGAGAAATGTATTGATATAGAATAGCTCAATAGACCCAACTCAACAAGTTATCAACTTTAGAAAGGGCCCCCAGGCCTACTTAACATTTACAGCCCAATGTCGCCTCTAGATCTAATAGGGCCGATCCACTCGACCAAAACTGCTTGGTCTAACGAGCTATTCTCGAGTATACCTAACATAAGGCTTCAAGCCACTTGACCTAGTCAACCATATCTTTGGTCGACCACCTTGTCTATTCGATCTTTATCGATCAGAGTGCTCACTCCAACACTGACTGATATCCTAGCTGCATTTAATACTTTGACAAGTAACATGCCTTCGTATTAATGGTGCATGTCATCTAGTATAGTCTCTGCCACCAACCCTACCACCAACTCTGGCAGGGGGGCGTACCATTAGAGTACTGTTCATCTTAAAAACTAAGAGATGATACAACCTGAAACAGTATTGGGATCGAAAATGACCAATAACCTCTAAGCAAGGATAAGAGCTCTTTACATCTAATAGGGGCATCTTAGACATATTATACACTAGGAGAAGGCCGTAAATACCTCACTTTCAGTTACACTCCAGGTAATGCCAAATATACTATACGCTCTTACTCTTTTGTTCGATTACTTTATTTTAACAGAACTAATGTGAGCGTCAAAGTGTCTTCACTGGGGGCACCTCAGCTAGTTTAATGTTTGCTATTCATTGCAAATCTCAAACCTCAACAAATATCACTATTGGATCATTCAACCTTCCTAGTTGAATCAGCTCAAACACCACCATTTTTACTATATACAACTTTCAACATCATCATATTGGCGCCGTCTGTAGGAAACCTTGAGATTGTAACTAAAAAATGGTGAACATAAGAAGAGCCATATCTAAAAGGTAGGATAATAGAAGATCCGTATCTCCACCTCCACCTCCCTCTCCGCCCCAGCAAGGTTTACATGCTCCAAGCCCTAGTGCCCCTCAAGAGCAAGTTGTAACATTGACTATGTCTTAGCTGATGCAGTTGATAAGTGAACAAATATCCACCCAAATCTTCGCTCAAGTTTTAGCAGCATTAAACAAAAACACCACCGTGCCAGCCCCTGATGGCAGTGTCATTCCACAACCGCCCCTGCCAAAAGAAAGGTTCCCCCGGGATAGTCGTGGTTGCCAAGAATCTAGACAGCCACTAGTTAGACATAAAGCTAGCCCTAGACGCCCCTTAGGGAGAGAGAGGGCGACCAGAGTTAAGAGAGAAAATTGCTGACTCCATGGACCGCCACGTTTGACCTAATCAAGTCCTGCAACATGATAGGGTTGAATGCTCCAGACGTGACTAGTACGAAGAAGTGGTAGAATTTGTAGACCACGCAGCCCGACCTATTCAAGCCGCGCAGTGCAATAGGGCCAAGCGCGTGAGACCTTATTTTGATCAGAATGCCACCCAAGTTGATCGAAATGAGTGGGAAGAAGTTTTCCACCAAGTTTGACAATTAAAAAAATGCCTTGATGAGATATCGAGGAGAAATACTAATAGAATGTCCAACCTCGAGGGCCCCCAAAGATCTTGTCAAGAGAGAGGTTTCCCTTTCATCCAAGAGATTGTCAAAGAGTGCATTACCGTCGACGCCAAGGTCCTGACTGGACTACCAAGGTATGACGGCTTGACAGACCCTAATAAGCACTTAATGCAATTGAGCATATGATGCAGCTACACGGGCACAATGAATATATCTATGCTAAAATGCTGGTGATCACTTTCTAGGGCATTGCACTCGATTGGTTTCTTAAGTTAGAGCCATTATCGATATACTCTTATAATCAGCTTTGTGATAAAGTTTTACACTAGTTCGCCAGTCGGAGAAAGGCAAAACTCCCCCACACTCACCTCCACATCGTCAAGTAGAGCGAGGGGGTGTCCTTTCGTAACTTTTTTATGAGGTTCAACATAGAGGTCCTAAAGATAGACAGCCCCAGGATTGAATTCTTAATCGATGTGCTGTTTCAGAGACTCAGACGTAAAGAGTGCGCTAATACTTTGGTGCGCGAGTGTCCAAGGTCGATGGAGAAATTGCTCAACTTGGCAGAGAAATATATAACCTAAGAGAAAATGAACAAGCTAAAGTTAGAAAGTTCTGAGGTTAATAAAAAGAAAAAAAAAGAGACAACCAGAAACACAGAGAGAGAGGTTAATCTCCAACAAAGCGCTTCCATGACTACACCCCACTGAATATCTCGAGAAGAGAGGTCTTGTATGCCATCCAACATGACAATATCCTCAAGAAATTGAGAAAATGATGGAGATTGAAGCGATAAAAAAGTCAAAGAAATATTACCACTTTCATAAATAAAAGGGTCATGACATAGGCGAATGTTTCATTCTCCAGGATGAAATCAAGAGGCTTATCAAATAGGCCATCTCAAAAAGCATATGGTTGTGGATGCATAGGTTGAAGAGGGTGAAATCGATCAGACTCTTTATAGAGAAAGGTCGATTAGCCTGAGGAGAGAGGACAAGGGAAAGAAACCTTCCACAAAGATTGCCCACCCATTCGAGGAGTAATTGACATGATCGTGGGAGATCTCACTGGGCAGGACTTACTAGGCTAGAGTCGACCAAAGCCTCGTCCGTCGAAATAACATTCTATTTATCAACGAGTGCAAAACCTATCTCTTTTGTTGACAACAACTTAGCCCATCTTGAAGGAAAGAATATCGACCACAAAACTGATTGTCCTATGGTAGTCTCTATTGAGATTACCAATTTTAAAGTGAGGAAGGTCTTGATCGATAACAGCAGCTCAACCAACATCATCTTTCTCTCCACCCTCAAAAGAATGAACATGGGGCAGCTGAAGTTTGAACCTATATGTACCCCTCTGGTTGGGTTTGGGGGGTCAAAAATCATTAAAGAAGGATCTATCAACCTATTGACATCATTTGGGAAGGCATCCCGAAGAAGGACTTTAATGGTTAATTATCAGGTGGTTGATACCCCATTTATTTATAATGTTATAATTGGTTGACCAGCCCTAAATGATTTTCATGGCATTGTGTTGACCTTCCACATGAAGATAAAATTCCTAACCCCGGTCGGCACAGGTGAACTGCTGTGCAACATTAAGGAATCTTAGAGGTGTTAAAATATTTCAGTTAAGTCAAGCGAGTAGAAGACTCGACCACAATTGAAGACCTTTGGGGGCACCTCTATAGCGGAACCCGATGAGACCCAAACTAATAAAAAGAAAAAGTTTGAGGATACCTGGGTGGAGCCCGTCAGGGAATTTAAAACCATTGAGTTGGAACAAGGAAATCTCGACAAGACAACTCGGATTGGGATAGATATAGGACCCCACCTGGAATGCCTTATGGTTGATTTCCTAAGAAGAAATATTAGCGTCTTTACCTGGAAAGCATCTAACCTCTTGGAAATCGACCTCAGCGTGATCGTGCATCATCTCAATATTAATCCCTCATACAAATCGATTAGACAAAAGATGAGGATATTTAAAGCCAAGAGGACCTAGATCATCGAGGAGAAAGTCAGGAAACTCCTAGATACATGTTATATTGTAGAAATTCAATATCCTTCTTGGCTTTGTAATGTTGTAATCATCCCAAAGAATGAGGGACAATGGCGTATATGTAACGATTTCATAGGTTTGAATAAAGCATGCCCTAAAGATCCTTACCCCCTGCCTCGAATAGATTTATTAGTAGGTTCTACTGCTGGTTGCGAGTTATTAAGCATGATGGATGCATTTTAGGGCTACCATCAAATATTCATAGCCCTCGAAAATAAGGATAAAACTTCTTTTATTGTTCCCAATGAGGTCTATTACTTTTTAGTCTTGCCTTTTGGATTGAAAAATGTTGGAGCAACTTACCAAAAGTTGGTCAACTTTATGTTTAAAAATGAAATTGGAAAGTCAATGGAGGTGTACGTCAACGACATGATTGTAAAGATGAAAAAGGTTTAGGATTATTTGCTCGACCTCAATCACACTTTTACAATTTTGAGAGCATTTAGTCTAAAGATAAATCCAAACAAGTGTACGTTCAGGGTCTGAGGAGGTAAATTTTTAGGTTATATAGTTAGTCAGTAAGGCATTGAGGCCAATCCGCAAAAGATTCAAGCTATTCTCGACATTGCTCCTCCTCGAACAGTTAGAGATGTACAACGGCTAGTTGGAAGGATTATTGCCTTGGGCAAGTTCTTTGCTAGATTAGGAGATAAAAGCTTACCTTTCTTTAAAATTCTCAGAAATGCCACGAAGTTGGGTTTCTGGTGGAATGAACAATGCGATTAAGTGTTGGTCAAGTTGAAGCAGTACTTGTCCTTACCCCTTATGCTTACAAAATCCAAATTGGGTGAGGTACTTCAGATATACTTGGTTGTCTTCAAAGTATTGATCAGCTTGGTCTTGGTCTCGACTAGAAATAGCAACCATCGACTAGTCTATTATTGCAGTAAGTCACTTCAAAGATTGAAGCATAATTACTTAGAGATCGAGAAATTTGCCTTGGCACTAGTCACCGTAGCTCAAAAGCTGTGCTCATACTTTCAGTCTCATGCCATTATAGTGCTAACCAACCAATCGTTTAAGCAAGTATTATTGAAGCCAGACACATTTGGGAGCTAACCAAATGGGCTATCAAATTGGGAGGGTTTGATATTACTTTCCAGTTGAGAATAGCCATCAAAATGCAGGTTTTAATGAACTTCATTGCTGAACGAGTTGACCTGCCTCAAAAAGATTATGAAACCCCTATCGTTTGGACTTTTCATGTCGATGGATTGTTGACCACTTTTGGAAGGGGAGTATGAATCACCCTCCATTCACCAACAGCGAAGGAATACAATTTTACAATAAAATTCGACTATGCGGTCACCAATAATGAAGCAAAATATGAGGCCCTCCTCGCAAGAATGAGTATGGCACTGGGCCGAGGTGTCGAGCACTTCGCAATGATCACAAACGCCCAACTAATAGCAGAGCAAATCGAGAGAAACTTTGAGATAAAGGATTCAACAATGAACTGGTACCTAGCTAAGGTTAGAAAATTACAGCAATAGTTCAAAAAGTTCAACCTTAGTTAGGTACCCCAATTTGAGAATGAACGTGCAGATGCCTTGTCCAAATTTGCTAGCTTGACCAACGGCATAAAAGATAGAATAATAACATTTTTTGCCGACGATAGGCCATTGATCGGCCCACTCGAGGAAAATACAGTAGGGAGGATTGAGGAGACAGTCCCTTCATGGTAAGATCTAATAAAACTCTATCTGAGTTATGGCACAATCTGTGAAGACAAGAAAGAGGCTCAATGCCTTCGTGGGCAAGCTACCAAGTTTGCGCTCGATGAGCATGGCTAGTTGTATAAGAGGTCAATCTCTAGATCGCTCCTGAGATGCCTAGATCCTAACTAGATGCCTGAGGTATTGCAGGATATCCACATAAGCATGTGTGGGAACCATTCTGGGGGAAGATTCTTTGCACATAAAATAATTAGGTATGGGTACTTTTGGCTAACTTTATTGAAAAACTCTGTGAACTTTGCTTGAAAATGTACATCCTGCCAAGTTCATTTAAACCTATTGCATCAACCCGCTGTGCCCATGGTCAATGTCCGAATTTCTTGGCCATTCGACCAATGGGGGATAGACATTTTGGGCTCACTAGCAAAGTTAACAGGTCAATGAAAATTTATAATCATGGCGGTTGAATATTTTACCAAATAGTTCGAGGCTGAGGTTGTTCCGAAGATAACAGATGCAGCCATCAAAAGTTTCATCTAGAAAAATATCATCTATCATTTTAGTCTGCCTAAGATCCTTATTTCAGATAAGTGGACTCAGTTCCAAAGTAGAAATACCAGAGATTAGTGTGAAGTCTTGGGAATCACCCAGCACTTTACTTCAGTGGGCAATCCTCAATCGAACAACTAGACAAAGGTGACAATAGAACGATCCTTAACCATTTAAAAGCCAGGATATAGGATACTGGCTCGAGTTGGGCGGACGACCTCCTAAGAGTGCTATGGGCATATAGAACAACTCTCCGAACAGCTACAAGTCATAACCCTTATAGTCTGGTTTATGGATCTAAGGCAATCATCCCCTAAGAACTAATACAACATACAACTCGAGTCATTCACTTTCACCCGCTCAAAAATACATCAGAAAGAAAGCTCAACCTCAAGATTATCAATGAGCACAGACAAGAAGCTTACAATACTATGCAGCACTATAGGTTGAAGATGGCGAAGAACTATAGCAAAGGGGCCAAGCTATGCTGGTTTAAGGTTGGAGACCTCATTCTTAAAAAGGTGGAAGTCTTAAAGAATGTTGGCAAACTCAACCCGAAATGGGAGGGACCCTATACTATAGTAAACGTATCAAAGCATAACGCCTATGAACTTGCTAATATGGGTGGGGATTAGCTCTTTTGCCCGTGGAACACCATCAACTTGAGGAACTTCTGCATATGAAATTGTATTGTAATCCTTATATTCTTTGATATGAATAAAGTTCCAGCAATGCTATTACCATTTGTTTGTATTGTAACAACCGTATCTACCTCATACCATTCCAAGTTTTGAGTCGATCCCGTAGTCGATGAATACACAGTTTCATGCTGCCACTTAAGTTTTAAATCGACCACGTAGTTGACGAGTAAGCAGCTCCACGCTGTTACTTAATATCCAAGTAAACCCCATAGTCAACAAATAAGCAGTTCCATGCTGCCATTTAAATTTCAAGTTGATCCCGTAGTCAATGAATAAGAAGCTCCACGTTGCCACTCAAGATTCAAGTCAACCCTATTGTTGATGAATAAGTAGCTTCACACTGCCACTCAAATCTTGCACTAACCCAGTAGTCGACAAAGAAGCTACTTCACATTGTCGCCCAACCAAATTTCGAGTCGACCTTACAGTTAGACATAAAAGTAGCTTTCCGCTACCAAATCAAAGTTCTAAATTGATCAGGTAGTTAACTTAAAATGGCTATGTGCTAAAAACTTAAAACGTTTTAGCCCAAACTATACAATTGACCCAGTAGTCGATTAATAAGTTGACCATAAAATAATGAAAATCAACTGTAAAGATGAGCACTCTTTGGCAAGACCATGTGTATCTCTTAACACTAATAAAAAATTGACGACAAAGTCATTGAATTTTATAAATTTTATGGATAACTAACAGGGTTGTCAACTATTCACCTAAGTAATCGCAACAGTAAAGTTGCATTCGACAAGAAACATGTGAAAATTACATCATTCAACAACAAAGATATGAAAAAATATTTCATTGAATGGAAGGTTCATTACAGTTAAATTTCTATTACAAAAAAAAAAAAAGAGGAAGCAAAAACAAAGAAACAACATCAAATGGTGATAGGGTTCAGAGATTAAGTTTTGTTAGACCAAGCTTGGTCAACCTTCGACCAGTCTTGATTGGGCTTTGACATGGTAGATGTAAGTGGCTAAATAGCTTGAGGTGGTCGGGAAGGCCCTGCGATGTCGCTCATGAAGTCAATTGAATGTAGCATGTACTGCATAACGTCGACCTATTTCTCTCTCAGCTGGACAGCAAGGTCTTCGATGAAGGCAAATTCATTCGCCAACTCATTCAGCCTGTTTCTTTTGGACCTCAATCATTAGCTTAACAGAGGCATTTGTCATGATGTCCTTCTCCCCAACCTCATTGATCCCACTCTCCTTGGATTCGAGGTAAGGCTGTAGCTTATCATCAAAAGCAGGGCTTATTTTGGTCTTGTCTTTAAAGGCTAAAAAGCATAGCCCAGACACTCAACTGCTTGACTACCTTGTGGAATACGTCATGAGCATCATTGATCAATGTAATTAAGCATGCATCCTGGAAAGTCGAGCTCAATATGAACTATTCCACTGTCTTCCACTGCATTGTGGGGAGCTATCGAGTGAAGGCCTCCCGAGCCTCCTCAAGCGCATCTATGTGACCAGCCGCTCAACCTGAGGAGTAGCTCACCTACAGGTCTAAATGAGCCTTTCTCAGTGCGGAGTCCATCCGACTCCTCTCTTCGATCGCCTACACAAGTTGCTGATCTTTGGAATTCAACTACTCTTTGAGGTCAGCCACCTCATTCGATAGTTGGTCGACCTAGAGTTAGGAAGACTTGAGCTAAACCTTGAGGGTTTTTGTATCTCTTCCCTCTTGTAGCTTTTTTCGATCAGCCAAAGCTAGCTCCGCCCTGTGGTAAAAATTATACCCCAATTGGCTCACCAAAAACAGAGAGCATCAGCAAATAATGCTACTTTTTGAAATAAGAATTCGATGAGAAATAGTCGACCTCACACTTACCAAATTGCAATGGTAGGCCGGAGCTTTGAGCACTCCAACTTAACTCAGCTACATAAGTCTTCACTTGTCCTTAGTGAAGAGCTTAATGACCATCAACTTGAGGGCATCGGGGCCCGCTATACCCGATTGTATAATGAAGGTCAAATAAGCTACCTCTATGGTGGGGTTAGGCCCAAAGTGGGGTAATTTTAGCTGGGGCAGTTGAAATAGTACCCTATCACCATGGTTGCCAAATACGTCGTAGTCTGTCATCATCTTCTACTTTCCCTTATTGCTCGTTGTCCTCTTGGGCATTGGACCTCCTTGTTCGATCATCTATCTTTTGTCCTAACCCACGAGGCTGCTTTTGAACGTGCTCCTCTGGTTGAGCGAGTTAGGGTTAAGGCGCTTTTTTGATTTGGGGCACAACGGGAGTTGTGGTTAATCGGGTTATGGGTACAGGTTCTGCCACAAGGGCCTCTCATTAAGTAGCAGCTCGATGACGCTCCTCATTCCTTTGCACTTTTGCTATAGCTTCTGCTTGACTGCATGCTATACCTCATCTGTATTTGCCAACAGAAGACAAGGCAAAAACCATCAAAATCAAGCACAAAGAGAGAAATTTGTAATTATCATAATCAACAAAGATTATTACCTAGTCGGTCACCCGTTGGTAAGTCAAGTTTGGTTAGCGACAGGCTAACCAACACCAGACACCTTTCCTCAGTCAAAACTGAGGCCTCCATTTGTCCAAAATTAACTAAGTCTCGAATAAAGGTGTTGGGCTAACTAAGTACTTGATTCCCTAGCATTTCCACATGCCCCCTCCACCACCCCCTTGGAATATTAAGATCTTTAGGCCTTTAAACATAAAAAAGGTATTTTTTTCACACCTAGTCATACAAGGAGGAAGGGGCTATTAGGAACTTTCAACACGGGCACACTGTTAGATAATAGAAGCCAGACTCTTCTATACTACCTGACTTTCAGGATATTGGAAAATGGAATAGGTTTGAGAAGTTGGTAAAAGAGGTTGGCTAGTCAAATAGGTACATCAACATAGCAAAATTGTATATTATGGCAAAACAGTTGGGGAGGAGTTGGTTTATACAAACCTCGAGGCCCACCAGGAGATCGACTATGGGCAGGGCTAAGGAAAACCTAAGGCCATACTTAAATCCCTCATCAAACACTGTTATACATGCCCTGGGAGGTTGATGCATCCTACCCCAAGGCTCGGGCACTAAAAGTTCATACTCATCAAGAATGTGATACATCTCTCTAATTCAAACTAGGTTAGCCGGATATTTTGGAGACTATTTTGCTGTAGTAGTCTAGTGTAAATAATAGGTCGTGCAATGTAGGCTCCTCACTTGGGCCAGCCTCACCCCTTGCGGCAGCCCTCTCATTGCTCGAGCTTCTCAAGGTCGAGCTATTGCTTAATGATCTATCATAATTACTTTTATGTGTTCTTTTAGACGCACTTTCAGCCCCAGTTTCCCTTTAGAATGGTACAATTTTAGACCCAGTATTTTCACTATCTAAAGTACTATATATCTTTGTAAAGAAAAATGAAAGAAAGCACAAATGGGTAGAAGAACTTACAGTGGATAGCTTGAAAACTCTAAGTGCAGAAAGAATTTAGAGAGCTTGGAAAGCAAGAACTTGACCAGAATAGATTTCAGCAAAAATGTAAAATATGTCTCTCTACCCCTCATATTTATAGGGATTTGGATGCGAAAACCTAAGTGGCAGTAATAATTGCATTGTTGCCCCTTGGTGCTTTGTATTCTGTGATATAATTGGCCCATTAAATATGCAAAAATCATCAAAAACCTTGGTCAAGTATTCAAAAACCTCAGTTGAGTATTCAAAAACCCCAGTCAAGAGGTTAGAAACTTAGTTGAATATGCATAACCACCATAAAATTGTCGTAACCACCATAAGCATTATTTAGTTATCTACTCCCTGTTCCTACTTGTCGACAAGTTTAATCAAGACTACGAGTGGGGGGGGGACTCATGATATGGGATAACCTAACAGGTCCAACCCAACAAGTTATCGACCTTAGAGAGGGCTCCCAGGCCCATTTAACATGTACAGCCCAACGTCGCCTCTGGACTTAACTAGGTTGATTCACTTGACCAGAACTGTCTTGTCAAATGGGCTATTCTCGACCATACCCAACATAATACTTCAAGCCACTTGACCCAGTTAATTATCTCTCTGGTCGACCATATTGTTTGTTTGATCTTTATCGACTATAATGCTCACTCTGGCACTGATTGATATCCTGGATGCATTTAATGCTTTGACAGATAGCATGCCTCCACATTAATGGCGCGTGACATCCAGTACAATATCTGCCACCAACTCTGGCAGTGGGGCACACCACTAAAGTATTGTTCATTCTGAAAATTAGGAGATAATGCACCTGGAATAGTATTAGGATCGAAAATGACCAGTAACCCCCAAGCAAGGACAAGAGCCCTTTACACCTGATAAGGGCATTTTAGACATTTTACACATCAGGAGAAGGCTATAAATACCTCACTTCCAACAACACTTCAAATAATGCCAAATATACTATACGCTTTTATTCTTCTGTTCGATTACCTTATTTCAATCAAAACTAACTCGAGCGTCGGTGTGCCTTCGTTGGGGCACCTCAGCTAGTTTAACGTTTGCTGTTTATTGTAGATCTCAAACCTCGAGAAATATCACTATTGGATCGTTCGACCTTCCTAATTAAATTAGCCCAAACACTACCGTTTTTACTATGTACGACTTTCAATATTATCATGTGTATTGTTTGTTTGTTTAAATTTTAGGAGTTAAAAAATATAATGGAAATTCGTAATTAAACAAACCCTTGATGTCTTAAATGAATCAAAATAAATAAAATGTGTGAAGGGTTGCCTGATGCTTCACATTCATGACCTAATATTTGTGCTTCACATTCATGACCAACTATTTATTTGTCTATACATCTTAAAGTTGAGTGGTGGAGTGAGGACCATCTCATCTCTTAAAAAATAACTTTCATTTCAATATTTTATAAATCATAAAACAACTACAGCGCAATTAATATTTTCTGTCAACTAATGATTAGTGTGTATTTGATGCATATATATTTGGTAATAGATAAAAGCAATAAAATAATACAAATAGAAGAGAAAATACCTACAAAAAGAAGATGAAAAAATGGAAAAAAAAAATTATAGGGACATGCAACCATGAATTGAAAAGACGGCGAAAACTATAGAGAAATAGAAATATGTATAACTATCATCGATGATTGATGATTATAGGACTAGTAAGTGGCAAGAGTTGGATATTAGTTATTTTATATACTTAGAAGGATTAAAAAATAAAAATAAGGATAATTTTTTTTTTTAAAAAAAAGGTACTAAAAAATTATACCAAAAGAGAATGGGCACTTTATTAAAACACACCAAATCTCGTGATGCAGTGCCCAATTTGTAAGTTAAAAGATCATTTATATTTTAAACAGTTTCAATGATACTATTCAGATACTATGAAAACTTTAAATCGAGTCGAAGGTCACAGCCCACGGGACTTGGGGAAATTAATTAAATTGACCGAAATGAGCAAAGCGGCTGAATTTGGGCCATGAAGCGTGGAGTGGCAGAGTGCTCCAAGGTTATGAAAATTCCTCCAGTGGGCTTTTGGACCTAAAGCACAACCCAAAACCATTGTGGAGGGAACCGTTTCCCGCCATTTTCCGCATCTTCATTGCAAAACCCCTTCTCCATATTTCTTTTCGGCAGCTGCTGTTTTTTCTTATCTTTTATCCATCAATTTTCAGATCCAGCTATTGGACGTTAATTAATTTCGCAGAATGGAAATCGTCGGATCTCGCCGTAAATCCTTGCTGTCCTCTGAAGCCGACGTCGTTTCCACTCTCCCGCTCTATCGCTCGGCACCCGAACTTGAAGTCCGGCTTGAAGACTTCGAGCTTTATGCTGTTGATCGCCTTCGAGGTTCTTCGTTTGCGTTTGTGTTTGTCCGCATAATGTCTGTGTTCTTCTTTTGTGTTGGATCTATCGGATTGAGCTCGTAGAATTAAAGTTCATGAAAAATCTATTATGACAGTGCTTTTAATTTTAAGTATTTTAAGTTCGGAACCATGGAGTCGAGCTTGTAGGATCAGAATTGATGAATAAATTGTCGAAATTTGAATTGAGTTAGGGGTTTATGATACAAACCAACAGTAAAGATAGGAGAAGGAAGGAAATGAAAAATCTGGAGAGTTCAATTCCTAAAGAAATCTTGAGACAGTTCACTCAAGTTTTCAGTATACAACTCAAGAGAAGGAAAGTAAAATACAGAAAATGCAACAAACTAGTGATAATCATTCCTTCCAGCTGAAGGTGGTTTGTACACTGAAATCTGACTGATAGTGGCAATGTGCTGTCCTTGCTCCGTAGGCAAATCTGCAAGTTCCTGTAATCCCTAACTATTCCAACTTAAGTTAACTAACAGCTTGCTATGGCTAATTGTCTAATCTAACCTGATGACACTTGTCTAATTTTGCTAAAGCTCAAAGTTGCTAAACTTATGAAAACGTATTCACACTTCTAACTGCTTGTGCTTGCAAAAGTGTTCACTCACAAAAGTGTTTAGGCTTCTTCACATTTCTTTTGTATAATGCTCTGCTGGTTTCATGCTTCACTTTGGTTTGTAACAATAATCTCTCCTTCAGGGTCCTTGTCCTCAAGGACAAAATTCTGGAAACCGTTGCTGAATCTTGTATAGGTCCTCCTAGTTGTTGTCTTCCTTTGGTGCATTGAACCACTTGATGAGGACTTGAGTTGCTGGTTTGTTATTTCTCTTTATCAACTGCCTGTCCAAAATTTTTTCAGGTTCTAAAATGATGTGCCCGTGTGCTGTGAGAGTTGTAGGTAAGTGTGTGTGACAGTGTGTGGATCCAATTCTTCTCTTAAGTTGAGATACATGAAATGTAGAGTGAATTTGTGCATCCTCAGGAAGTTCTAACTTGTATGCCACCTTCTCCACCCTTGTAGCACCTTGAAGGGTCCGAAGTACCTTGGTGATAGTTTATGGTATGCATGGTTCTTCAAGGACATTTGTCTGTAAGGCTCCAACTTCACATATACCCAATCCCCTTCCTCAAAAGCTCTTTCACTTCTCTCTTTATCTGCTAGAGCCTTCATTATCTCTTGAGCTTTGGCTAGATGATGCTTAATAAGTCTAATAGTGGCCTCCCTATTCTGTAGACTTCTGTCAATGACTTCCATTAGTGACTCAAAGGGGATATAGGAGTAGTGAACTGTGGTTTTTGATTGTAGACTACCTCATATGGTGTTGTTTTGATAGCCGAATGATAGTTGGTATTATACCACCATTCTGTCAAAGGAAGCCAAGCAACCCATTCTTTACGTTTGTCACTAGACATACATCTCAAATAGCCCTCTAAGCATCTATTCACAACTTCAGTTTGTTTGTCTGTTTGAGGATGGTAAGCTGAAGATGGAAGAAGTTGAAATTTGTGTAATGAAAACAGCTCTCTCCAAAACTTGCTCATGAAGATTGCATCTTTGTCACTAACGGTTGACTTGGGCATACCATGTAACTTGTAAATATTGTCCAAAAATGCTTGTGCCACAGTCTGAGCTGAATAGGGATGCTTAAGAGATATGAGTGAGCATATTTGCTCAACCTGTCTACCACTACCAAAATAGAATCCCTTCCTGCCGAATTGGGTAATTCCTCAATAAAGTCCACGGAAATGTCTTCCTAAACCTTTTTAGGAATAGGTAACGGCTGCAGTAATCCTGGACTTGCGTTGTTTTCATCCTTACACCTTTGACATACCTCACATTCTCTAATGAATGTGTACACATCCTTCTTGAGGCCCTTCCAGTACAATGCTTGTCTAGTCTTGTGCCAAGTATTGTGAATTCTTGAGTGTCTGCCTACTGAGCTACTATGATAAAATTGTAGAATCTTCTGCTTGATAGTTGCATCTTCTCCAACACACAACTTCCCTTATCTAGTTAGTACTACATTTTGCCATAGGTATTTCAATTTACAATTGGGATTACGGTCGAGTTTTTGCAGAAGTTTTTGGATCTTGGGATCCTTATCCCAGCTTTCTTTGATCTATTGGAAAAGTGTTACATTATCATGCTCAAGGCTGGTCAAAAGGATATTAGTGGAAAGGTTTTCATGGTTGATTCTAGATAGAGCATTAGCTAATTTCTTTTCCATTTTTATGAACAATGGTATAATCATACCCCATCAGTTTATTAAGCTATTTTTGTTGGCTAGGGGTTGAGATCTTTTGTTCCATTAGATACTTGAGACTTTGGTGATCTATTTTTACAATGAAATGTCTTCCTATTAGGTAGGGTCTCCATTTTTGGACTGCATAAACAATAGCAAGCATCTCCTTCTCACAAGTAGATAAGTTTAGGTTTCTTCCTGACAAAGCCCTACTAAGGTATGCTACTGGCCTCCCTTACTGTATTAAAACAGCTCCAATCCCTAGCCCTGATGCATAAGCTTCTATGACAAATTCCTTGGAGAAGTCAGGTAGAGTTAACACTGGTGTACTACTTATGGCGCTTTTAAGCTTATTGAAAGCAATTGAAGCTCCCTCATTTTAATGGAAGTTGTTTCTCTTAAGCAAATCAATTAGGGGTTTGGCTATTTGGCCATAGTTCTTGACAAACTTCCTATAATATCCAGTTAAGCTTAAGAACCCCCTCAATTCCTTCAAAGTTTTTTGAAGAGGCCACTCTCTCATGACTTGTAATTTATTAGGATCTGTAGATACACCTTCTTGTGTTATGATATGGCCCAAGTACTTTACCTTGCTGCAACTAAATTGACACTTGCTAAGCTTGACATTCAACTTATGTTTTCTCAAGACTTCAAAGGTTTCTTTTAAATGATGCAAATGAGATGTCTAGTCGCGACCATAAATCAAAATGTCATCAAAAAATACTAACATAAACCTCCTCAGAAAGGGTTGGAAAATTTTATTCATGAGGCATTGGAATGTGGAGGGAGCATTTGTCAGCCTAAAAGGCGTAACAAGAAACTCATAGTGCCCATGGTGAGTTCTAAATGTAGTTTTAAAGATGTCACTTTCCTTCATTCTAATTTGATGGTAGCCTAACCTGAGATCTAGTTTGGAGAAGACTTTTGCTCCACCTAGTTCATCTAGAAGTTCTTCTATGATGGGAATTTGTCCTTGATGGTATGTTTATTAAGCTCTCTATAGTCTATACACATCCTCCACGTCCTATCTTTCTTTTTCACAAGCACTACAGGTGAAGAAAAAGGGCTATTGCTATGCCTTATAAGTCCAGAGTTTATCATTTCCGCACAATCCTGTCTATTTCATTTTTTTGAACAACAGGGTATCTATAAGGTCTCACACTCATTGTTGTTACTCCGTCCTTAAGATTGATGGCATGATCTTGATCTCTAGGGGTTGGCAAGGTTTTTGGTTCCTCAAACAAATCCCTGTAGTCTTTGAGTAGTTGGTCTAACTCTTGGTTTTCCTTTGGGTTCTTTCTTCCAAGTTCTAAACTGTATAGTATTAGGCCATTCTTTTCGCTCTATTCCTGGATGATTCCTACATGCATCACAGACAATTGTGCTGGTTTTTGCAATATTTTATTCATTTTCTTGTTGCTAACTAACATGACTTTGGGTTGTTTCTTGCCTTTCAATGCTACCTTTTTCCCATCAACTATGAATTCCATCCTAAGTAGATTGAAATTCCAAATGATGTTTCCTAAGGTGACTAGCCATTGAATTCCTAACACTACATCACTCCCTCCTAGAGATGGGACCATCATATCTACAGTAAACTGAGTACCTTGCATTCTCTAGCTAAATCCTCTACAAATGTAGGAGCTATAAACTTTATTACCATCTGCTACCGCTACAGGTAAAGGTTCTGTGGGTTCTAACTTACAGCTTACTTTTTTTGCAACTCTCAAATCTAAGAAATTATGAGTACTACCCGTATCAATGAGTACTTGCACTTCCTTCCCTTTTGCTGATCTAGTAATTCTCATGGTTCTAAAGTTATGAACTCCTGTCATGGCATTGGTTAATACTAGCGTCTCAATGAATTCATCTTCATTTTTTCCTTCTTGCAACTCAACTTATTCTACCACTTCTAGTTTAGTGTCTATGTTTTCCTCTCCTTCATCCAACACACCATCACATCGATTTGTTTTCCCCTATTACACTGATGACCAGGCCCGAACTTCTCATCACACCAAAAACAAAGACCCTTAGCTTCTTTTTCATCCATTTCTTGGGGTGTTAGTCTTCTAGAAGGTATTAAAGATGGCTTACTGTTTCTAACAGGACTATTTCTATTATTGTTAAAGTTACTATTGGAAATGATGGATTGTGGACTGAATGAGCTCTTGGTATTGGGGTTGGAAAAGGTGAGTTTGGTTGGTGATTGAGAAGGCTTGGTACTGACTGTGGTTGTGGTTGTTTTTGTATTTAGAAAAACAACTTGTTCTTGTAACTTGGCTGGGCTTATGGTTAACATTCTCACAGGTGTAGAAATTTCTTGTTTCATACCACCAAGCAAACAGCTAATAGCATAAGATTTGGACAATTCCACACAGTTCATATTCTCATCAATCTTTTCTAAATAATGTTGGATGCTACCTGTTTGTTTTAAATTCATAAACTCGGCCATAGGGTCCTCATAAAGGATATTTCCAAACTTGTCTCGAACATACTTTTCCCATGAGGGCGGCTCCCTTGTTAGTCCTGACTTCGTGAATATTTGGTGCCATTGAAGAGCCTTGCCTTCCATATGTACTGCTGCCAACCTGACCTTGGCTTCCTTCGGTGTGTTATCGACTTCAAAAAATTGTTCGCATTTATACACCCATCTCCTCAGATCCTCACCTGCAAACTTGGGAAACTCTACCAGATAGCACTTGGTGGGGGGTAGGTAGTTTCCATTTAAGTGGTTCCCAACCCTTTGCGCTAGTGGGTCACCCCTAATCTCGCTCGTCCCTTCAACACTCCCTTGTTCCTGTATTTGTAACTTTGTAACTATAGCAATCATCAGCATTCTCACTTCTTCTAAGCTCTTCTTGGTTTTTTCTGCCATAGCCTTTAATTGTTCCTTCATTCCATCAAGCTCCTTCCTCATCTCAGTGATTCTTATTCCCTCTACCATCTTGATATCCTGGCCGCCGAGAACTGACGGCTCCTATACCACTGATACAAACCAATAGTAAAGATAGGAGACGGAATGAAATGAAAAATCTGGAGAGTTCAATTCTTGGAGAAATCTCGAGATAATTCACTCAAGTTTTCGGTATACAACTCAAGAGAAGGAAAGGAAAATACAAAAAATGCAACAAACTAGTGATAATCACTCCTTCCAGCTGAAGGGTGTTTATACATTGAAATCTGGCAGATAGTGGCAACATGATGTCCTTGCTATGTAGGCAAATCTACAAGTTCCTGTAATCCCTAACTAACCTAACTTAAGTTAACTAACAGCTTGCTATGGCTAATTATCTAATCTAATCAGATGATACTTGTCTAATTTGCTAAAGCTCAGAGTTGCTAAACTTATAAAAATGTATTCCCACTTCTAACTGCTTGTGCTTGCAAAAGTGTTGTTCACTAACAAAAGTGTTTGGGCTTCTTCACATTTTCTTCTGTATAATGCTCTGCTGGTTTCATGCTTCATTTTGGTTTGTAACAGTTTCGTTTTCTAGCATAGGACTTGAATCTTTGCTGATTAACAGGGTATTTGAAATTTCATGAGCAGTTCCTTTTTTTGGTTGAATTCCTGGCCAATATATTTTCTTTTATGTACTCTAAAGTTTTTCTGTAGGAAGTTTTTGGACGGTTGGGCTTAAATTCTAGTACATCATTATAAATTATTCAAATGTTTTGCCTAGCACTTTCTAACATCTGGATATAAGTTTCAATGAATTGTTATACGTTATTAAGCATGTAATTTTTATTGGTTATGTCTTGTAATGGTTGTGTTTGTTGGGCTAACTGATGTTGTCGTATTTCATAACAAGTATTTCAAAATTAGGGAAACATGATTTTATTTTGATGATGATTTTTATTGTTTGGTGTAGTTCTCAAAGGGATTTCAGATGGACTATCCCGTGCGAAGAAACCTAACGAGATGGAAAATTTGGTAACGTTAAAGCTTTTGTATTCCTGTCCATCTGAATTTTTCACATGATAGGTGTTTGCATTTTTGTATCTCTGCTCTGTGGTTTCAGTTGATGGTTTTTGATATAGGTAAAGGAATTATGGAAGGTAAACATGAGGTATTCAGAAGCATTTGAGTTCGTCAATAAGGACATCATTTCCCATTTTGTTTTGCGCCTTGTGTATTGTAGAGAGTAAGTTTCACCTTTAGTTTGCCTTTCTGTCCACTATCCTCTTAACACTTTTTGTTTCCCAGAATTACAAGAGTCAAACTTTTCTTTTCAATCTTTGCTATTAATTTTCTCCTTAACATATGGTAGGGAAGAATTAAGGAAATGGTTCCTTTACATGGAGACCACACTTTTTCGCTATCGCTTTCAACTAGAAACTACTGAGGCCCAGGTGTGATTTTGTTATCTGCACTGATCAGCCAAGCTGCTGGTGCTATTATTCTTGAAACTATTTGATGTGGCGACTAATGTTGTCTATCTGGGTTTCTCTATAGAAGGCATTATTGGCTGAGTTTAACCTGCCTTATAAAGCTGTGAGCAGTGTAGAATATGAGGTAATTAATGTTGTTATCATGCTTTGCAAAGGCCTGTTTACATGCAACACCTTGATAACCTTTTCAATAGAGTTTTAATCATATGAAAAGGGAGCCTTTGATACATCGAAACTGACATGCTTATTTACATGAAATAAGTATATTTTTTATTTGGTTTCAGACTGTGAAAGACAAATTGAACCAAGTAATGCGCTCCACTTGTCAATCTTTATCCAATGGTACGTTATGATTTTTTTTGAGAAAATCTAAACAAGCGTTTGATTTCCTCATTTTTTTTCTTCATTTCTATTGATTTCTTTTTCTCTATTCGTCAATGCAGCTGATACCATATACTACAAGGTAATAACTAACCACAGATCTTCTCTGCCCTTACCTTTTCAGCTGCACAAGCATGCAGAAATATGTGGCTCTATGCTGCTCACCAGTTTGGAAGTAAATTCCGCAATGAATAAAGGATTCTGGGTCAATAGAATACCAACACACCATGCACATCCAGAACTTCTCCAGCTATCAAATAACTGTATTAAGAAAGAATTATTAGCCTTATGTAAAGTAGGTCTAGGGAGAACTACTAAATCCTAGAGTTTCTATTGTGACTTGGCATTATCATGCTGCTCTGGTTGACTTTTGCCTTAGTTGGACCTTATTTTCTCTTTATATAAAATGAAGGTGCCATTTGAACAAGTTCCTGATCTAGTAGCAAGTCGCCGAGTATTTCTCCTAAAGGGGTGTGCATACGTTGCAATGAATCAGGTGAACTGCCGCTGAATCACTTTCTATCCATATCTGAATTTTTTTATCATCATTTGGTGATTGAGTTCTGATTCTCTTTGCAGGTGGTATCTCTCCTCCTGACACAATATCGCAGCCACCTTTCAAAAGCACTTGTATTGACAAACAGGTTCTCTTCAATCTTTGGTCTTCAGTTCTTCTTCTTCTTCTTCTTCTTCTTTTCCTTTCTTCTCCTCATTTAGATGAGTATGGATTATCTCCATTTGTCAATGACTAAAACAACAATGGTTTCGGGTTCAAGAATTGTGGAAATTTCTCTATGGTAGTTTTCTTGCTTTGATGGGCTAAGATGCTATTAGTAATTTGATGTCTGAGCAGCGTCATGGTTTGACCAGAGATTTTCTTGGTCAAACATTACTTCGTTGAAATCTTGTTTGACATATTGCAGGAGAATGACAGATCAATGATTTGCACAAAAAACAAGAATCTTATGTGGGTGTTTTGAAAATGTTCCAAATTTCGTTGGTTTTAGTTCATCCAAATTCTGCAAATTAAAGTTTTCACTGTTGCTAAAATTTCAAGGTAAAAACTCATTGCATTGAAGAATATTCTTGGAAAAAGTTTAAAAGTTAAAGTCAGTATACATGTCTGCTTGAATTATTTTACATCCTAACTCAGGAAGCTTTCTTATTTTAAGCTTGCAAGAATTCCTGGAGCCTAAGATTTTATTCTCTAAAATGTCATATCCTGCGCTCTTTGCCTCTAGGAAATGGACATCTATGATCAGAGAACAAGAAAAGGACCGCTTGACTCCTGTAAGTATCCAGAAGTGGTCTTCAGCTATCCATATTCAATTTCATAGCGTCTGACTTACGTTACTTTACTTAGATTGTTGAAGCCCTATCCACAAGTTATTTAGGTCCTGACTATAGCCAGGTATTTTGAAAGGACAATTGTTAATCCATATCCCTGTACTGGAATTTCAAATTGGTTTATAAACTTATGAAATGTCATTGCAGCCAAAAGAATATGCAGAGGTATCATTGAAGGACATTGATAATGTCGCCAAAAGTTCATTCCCTCTCTGCATGCGTCATTTGTTTGAGAAGGTAACAAGTTGGTACATGGAATTATGTTTTGTTGCTCTTCTTGCCAACTGGGGTTTTAGAACCTTTGCCATCCCCTGTACTTCCATGGCAGCTTAGGGAGGATCATCACTTGAAGCATGGAGGGCGAATGCAATTGGGTCTCTTTCTCAAGGTTGTTTGCTTCTAAACTTAACATGTATTTCTTTTATACATTCAGCTCCTTAGCTAAGAGCTTTTCATGTTGAAGTAATTTATTATGGATTGAAACCTATCTTCTTTTAACCAAAGAGAGTTGGAAAGTGTCTGATTAAATTGCCATAAGCTGAAACATGTGTTAGTTTAGATGGTTGTTGTCTTTTCTGTGACAAACATGGCAGTTTAGTAAATGTAGGATCAACTTTATTTTTACATCCATTATCATGCTAGTTAATAAATGCAACTGGATTGTTTCTTGTGCTATCTAGCTGAACATTCTTAAACACAATGACGAATGCATATATTCATATTGCAGTTTGATGGAGTCAGATGTGTTAAAGCTTTCTTGTACACTAGAAATATCAAGCTACTTGTTCATGTTTTGATATTGACAGCATGAAAAAATAATGCTGTTTTAACTATAAAAGTTATCCATTTAAAGAAGTTCCTTGATTTTTTTTGTCATGGAACTGATACTTTGTGCAACTATACTATTAGGGTGTTGGACTCAAGCTGGATGATGCCCTTGCATTCTGGAAAGCTGAATTCTCCAGAAAGGTGATCACAGTGATGTTACTTTATTTTTATTTCTCCTGCTCTATTATTAGGTGAGGAGTTTGGATGGCATTTGCATACTGCCAACCTGCAACACCAACTGGAGTAATCTTTTGAAAAATTGCTATATCTTGTTAAATCTGTGAACATCTGTCTTCTATTTATTATGTAGTTTTAGAAGAATTTTTCATATGCTCATATTGTATTTGACTATTACACCTGGTATCTTTAATTTATTTATGTTGGCATCCCTGCTGATTGCTTGACAATGGCTTTGGTATGAATATCTATAACAAAAAGAACTCATAGTAAATGCGAATATCAATAGGAAAAGTAGATCTGTTTCAAGCCTGCATCATTTTTTTTAATTTATTTTTTTTTTTATCTTTTGAAAAGCTTAGTAAATTAATTTTGACATATAGGGAAATATTTGTAGATAAGGGGAAAGAGGAAAAACTACTTAAGACTTTCCTTCTATCATGCCTCATGGTTTGCGGACACATTCCTTTTCTGTTTGAAATATATGCTTGTTCTGATATTTGTAGGTCGGTGCTGAAAGATTCGACAAGGAATATGCATACAGCATACGTCACAATTACGGAAAAGAAGGGAAGAGGACGGTATTTCATCTCTTCCTCTAGTTTATTTGCATTAATCGTTGTGGAATCCATTCTTGGAACTTTGTTTCAACAGTCAATATTCTGTTTGACTTCTCTGATAAATTTAAGAATTTTTTGAAGCTATTTTTCATATTGATATATTAAAGTTGTAGGGAAAAATTGAAGTTGGCAGCGCGTTGTTGTTGGCATTGAAATGATAATAATTTATATTTAAATAAACCCTTTCTTTATCTCTGTAGAAACTGGGGAGAAAAAGAACATATCAGAAGGGATTATATAATTGTTTTATTTCTTATCATTCTTTGTTCTTTTCAAATAATTATAATTGGTTTCAAGAAACTATTACTTATATTGCATTATATGATTGTCTACTTTTTATCATTCTTTGTTCTTCTCAAATAGTTATCATTGGTTTCAAGAAACTTCTAGCTAGAATCCTGGATGAAATGAAAAACTGCAAGGAAAATTTAGTATACATGTATTATTTTCATATCATTCTTTGTTCTTCTCAAATAATTGTCATTGGTTTCAAGAAACTTCTAGCTAGATGCAATGTTGAACTGCAAGGAAAATTTAGTGTATATGTATATTATTTTCATTATCTTTTTTCTCATTGTGTCTGTGGAAGAGTTTCTGGGTTCAAATATAATCTTAATTCCTTTTTCATGATTAACTTGAATGCTATCTGTTTTGCTTGTTCTTTATGTGTTTGGCAGCACAGTTTCATCTGCATATTAATGTATTCATCAATGCTGCAGGATTATACACCTTATTCATGTCAAAAGATAATATCATCAACACCAGGTGTAGGAGATCATCATGGGTGTCCTTATCGTCACTTCAGGTCTAACTTCTTGATATCGTGCACTCCATCTTTACTAATCTAAAAGCACATCTGACTCTTATAATTTCAACATAGAAATGCACATCCCACCATCTCTATTTAGTTAAGTTAAAATTCTGCCAAGCACTTTCCGTCTTGCAACGTGCTCCGAGAGATTTTTCTTTTTCCAGAGAAATTCTGCAAGTCACACCAGAACATTGCAGGAGACATTAATTTTTGCAACTGTCTTAAATTCGTGTGACCAACTAAGCTTTTCCAGTTTTGCTTGGCAAAAAGATGGATGCGGTGCCAGTCTTTTTTTCACATACATAAATTCTAAGAAACGAACTAGTTTGTTTTGTTGACTTATGATTTGGGGTTTCTTTTAGTGTCCATGACTTCTAATCATCTTATCTTGCAATGAATTGATCAGGATTTATTTAAATTTATAACTTTATATTTCAATAGAAGCTTAGCCTTTGTTGATTTTCATGTTCTTGGATCTTGATGTAGAGTGAATTGCAAAAATGTAATGAAAATAAATAGTTGATTTTCATGTTCTTGGATCTTGATGTAGAGTGAATTGCAAAAATGTAATGAAAATAAATAGTATTTTTTCAATGATCTGATTATCTCTTTTTGAATAAATAAATTTGAAATGACCTTTCAATACACCACAAGCATTTATCAGAGTGAATATATCAGTCTGACTAAGCTCAGCAGCTGTTACCTAACAACCAAAAGCACAAGAAACATAATGTCTAAGGCTTGCTTAACATTGTAAATGTGCCTTTCCTTTGCTATCCCATTTTTTTGATGATCTGACTGGTGAAACTCACTAATATTGCTTGAGCAGTGGGGAGAATCTGAGAGCAGCACTTAGTAAGATGGGAGCAAGCAATCGTGCAGTTGAGGATGTAATGGAGAAAGTGCGGAATAGACATTATCAGGTTAATGTATTATCAAAATTTCCTCTTATGCTGCCATATTTTTTCCACCTTTTTCTTTTTTGAATTTGGAGCAACAAGTTATGACTTTAAAGTTTAGTTATGCAGTTGGCATGTACCTTGACGTTTGAAGCTGTTCATGGGGCATCTTGTGACGTGGGAATTAACCATCCAAATAAGTACTATAGTGACAGCAAAAAAATTTTGGAACAAAAGGTAATCATGTGTGGATAAGAACTTTAAAAATGCTTAATTTCTACAAAAGGGTGGTATATAAGTTTAATAGAATGTAGTCAGCTATCAAAATCTTGGTGGAAGAGGTTCCTTGACTTCCATAAAATTGTTGGATAGGAACTGTGTACTGATAATTTGAATTGATAATTTTATATCATTTCCGCTTTTGTTACACTGGTGGGCCTATATGACCAATTTATTCTGTCTTTTGATTTATTATTATCTGCTATATTAAGGAGCCATTGTTTCTTTCACTAGCTATTCATTAACTGTATACTTAATTCTTCACAACCATATCTATTTATGTTGTATTATTTGCTTCTGTGTGGCTGAAACTTAGATTCAGTAGGGTCCCAATTTTATGTCGGAAACAAGGATAATTGCAATTGAAGATGAAAAGAACATGAGAGGGGGCAGATTTCGAATGTTGAAGTTAAATTCGCTAACACTAAAAGATAAAATAGTCTCTTGTTATCTTATTTATGAAAGCTTGTTGTACGGTTTACTATTTAGTGTCTTCCAAGCTTCATGACATATTTTGATCCTATCATTTTTCTTGCTAGCTCTGAATATGTTTGGTGGGTATAATGTCCACTGTTCTTTTTCATGTTCGTATTACATTTTCTGTCAAATGCTAGTGGCCTGCATGGGTTGGATCAAATTATGCAAGTTTGCACTCACTTAGGGTGAACAACATGTTGTCGATCATGCAAGTGAGGTTTAATATAGAACTATAGATGCATTTGATTTGCTCTTACTTCACTGAGTTTATAGCAACGCATGAAGCACTTGATGGTTAATATGTATTCTGAAATGTGTAATCTTGCTCATGTGGGACGAAGTATGCTGTCATTTTGGACTTAGTTTCTGTTGGTAGAATCAATTTGTGGCACAAAAGTTATTGGGAAACCAGTTATCTGACATGGTATATGAAATCTACGCAATTTATCTTTTGCAGAATAATTCCAAGGGCACTTAGATAGGGCGTTGTTTAGCATTGAAAGAATCCCTTGTGCTGTTGCCACATAATACGGTGAGTGTTCAAATCCCCAAATTTTCTGCTTTAGCCCTGTTACATTCTTCGTTCAACTGCTTTGGTCTTGGATGGAAGTTGTAGAGGGTATGACTGCTTTTTTCCAGTGAAATGTGATTGTAGAGAAGTGTAGTTGTTCCATAAAGGAATTGTGTTTCTGGATGATGCGTTTAATTTGTTTTCTCCATGTCCAGGTGAGCCAGTGACATGCATATAAATGTACATGATCTGCTGGACCAAGTATTTCCAATATGCTGAAGTCTAATTTAGTCTCACATAAGGGGAGGGAAAGTAGGAATGGATTAGCACTTGTGTTTGCTTTGCTTAAGTTGCTTCCGGGGGGCTGGTGCTTTTCTTTCCATTTTCCATCCATCTAGCGTACAGGCTGTATGAGAAATGTATTAGTTGTAAGATTTCACACTTTTTTAGTAGAGTGCGGATGTATAACATCATTCTGTGTTCTTGGTGGTGGTGATGGTGGTCGTGGAATTTGGAGTTGAGTTTAATTTTGGGAGAATATAAAATTAATTTTATAAATTAAAAAGATAACTTTAGATCCTTGTAACTGAAAAGTATTAAATAAAATTTAAGGAATTTGTTATATAGATTTAAAATATTGCTTTGGGGCCTTTAATCTAAATATAAAACATAACCACAGTTTTAGTTAATGTTTCACATGGTAAGGCCAGGAAATACTTCATTCAACTCCCCCACCCCCATCCCCAAACCAGAAGAAAAAAAAAACCATAATAAAGAAGGGATTTTCCCCTCTTAATTGCCACTGCCTTTCAGGTTGAGTTCTTCATTGATTTTCTCCCAAGCAGATTCATGGTTCGTAGTATTAAATTTGGTTTTTGAGGCCACCTCTCAACACTCAAGCATATCTGCCTTCATTTATTTACTTAATTTAAGTGTCCCCCAAGTTTTGGGCTCCTAATTGCCGTCGCTATCTTCCCTTCAGATTTCATATCCACAGCTTCACTGTCTATGCAGCATTATAGTCTATTCATAATAGTTCGAATGATATATCAAAAGATTAAAAAAAAATATTTTTATTAATTAGTTATTAATTAATTATATTTTACAATATGATTTAGTAATTTTAATAATTTAATTAACAATTAAGTTAGCGTATAGTCTTTTCAACAAAATATAAAAGAGGTTTAGTGCTTGTTAGATTAAAGCTCTCTTTCCAATCAAAAAAGAGATTAAAGCTCTCGCATCAAGGCCATCATTACATTATGAATTTTCATCATTATAAAAAATTTTACTTAGTTAACTCACATATAGTTGCTCTTTGATTGGATTCTGTATATATCAATTTATAATTTCGTACCGGACTATCATGGTATTATAGCTTTCGATGCTGTAAAAAAAAAAATTTGATTAATTCAATTACAATGATATATTCAAATATATCATATAAAATTAACACACTCAAAATGAGTAAAATGGAATAATCAAAGATGTTGGCCAGTGTGAAATCAATTATTTCATTGCTTAAAAGTTTGGCCTTTTCTTTTAGTAAGGAGGATTGTTGTAGTCACATCTTGATAGTAATTATAGTTTAATCTTAACATTAGATTTTTGTGTGCATATCCTAAGGGAAAAAATAAAAAATTGTTGAGTAAGGAGGTTTGTTGTAGTCACATCTTGATAGTAATTTTAGTTTAATCTGAACATTAGATTTTTGTGTGCATATCCTGAAGGAAAAAATCAAAAATTGTTGAGACGTTGTTAACATGAAGAGAAGCGATTTTATGGGCTTTTTATATTTCCCATTTATAGCAAACTACCACTAGGTGAGTTAAAAGGTGCCGCCACAGCCTGCTTGTTTCTTTGAAATTAAATAAAATAACCTTTGAGTTAAGATTGCTATGGTCTATAATTCAAGCAAGTTGAAGCATACTTTATGTTGGCAGCTGGGAACTTTAAAAGCAATATGGCAGTTATTCATTTATTAGAAGCTTTTTGTTTGGACAGAAATTTCTTTTCATAGATTAATGGAATCCATAGGCCATGCTAAAAATGCTCCTCAAATTATATTCCACCTTAAGTTATAGTTGGACCCCAATGGTTTCTTTTAATTGGACACTTTAGTTATTGATCTTAGTGCTCTAATGACCTATGAGCCTAAGGGACGAAGAATTTTATTACTTATAAGTAAAAATTTTAAACACTTCGTTATTTTCATTTTTCTTAATTAATTGATTTGATCACATTGCCCGGACAATCTTGATCCCCTGACCAAACTATCTCACCTTTTTATATAGTATATTATCAGTCAAATATCATAACTTAATAAATATTTTCCATTTACTCATTTACTTTTTTGATTTATTTTACTACTTTACATTTTCTTTAACTTTCTCAATACGGAATGTATCATTAATTTGAACATTTTAGAAGTTTTCAATGGGTCAACTCCATTGATCGTAATTTTTATACATACTTTTAGGAATAGGCCTTACTTTGAATCGAATTATATCAAGGAAAATCTATCCAACCCTGGTGTTATCAACTTCATCAAAGAAGAACTTTGCAAACTCAAATTACTAAAACATTCGAGCCCGACATTCTTGACCCTCAATTCAAACGACAAGCAACATGTCCTAAATTGTGCTACCTCCATGATATATCATTTTGCCAAATACCTTGACTCTATAAAATATTTCTATCTACTTATTTACGCAATTTAATTCACCTGAACTCTTTTTCTTATTTAAATTGCTCAATTTTGAACTCAAAATTTGAATGACGCAAAGCGTTTGTTGAGTCAATCTCAGCTATCGTAACTCTTGTTTGTACTTTTAGAAATTGAGTTTTGCTCTATGTCAAATTGACCTCTGAAAAATGCGCCCGATATTGATCTCATCAACTCAATCATAAACTTTATAATCAAGTATTTCAAAGATAAATCACTATACTACTATTTCAATTAGTTCAGGGATACTTAGTTTACCATGCAACTAAAAACATGATTATATAATCAAGTTTGAAGTTTTAGGTCAGATGGCTAAGTTTGATTAGTTACATTACAAGCATGATTAATTTGTTATGATCGCTTATTTCGAATTGTAAATTAATAATATAGTGAGTGTCAATTACTTTAACTAGATTAAAAGTCTTTTACTTAGGATTTTAATATGTACAGTTAAAAGTCTTTTACTTAGGATTTTAATATGTGTACATGTATCCAGGCATAGCATTGAGAATGTGTTGCCATACTAAACAGCTCCACTACCACAAAAACTAAACATTTGTCATGAAAAAAATTACCATAAAATTAATTTCATAGCTATAGTTGTAATTATAACTATGAGATTTCATATCAAATGTAATTTTTTAAAATTATAATCAACAAAAATTATTAGTTATCAATTTGTAGCATTGTACATTTGAAGCTTAATGGATTAGTTATGCATTATTTGTAAGAAAATTAATATATATAAAGAAAAGAATGATTATTAGCTATGGATTGGTTGTAGCGAGGGTTAATTACAAGAGCATCAACTTCAAACTTAGTTAAGATAACTTTGTAACCAAAGTTACAAATTCACAGCATCAACTATGGATTAACCGTAGTTGATGCCCTAACTTTTTGTAATGCCTTACCATTGGATTAAGTAGCATAGTGGGTGAAAGATATTCAAATAACTATTTATAAGCAATAATGGATATATACATATGTGTATAGCTATAAAGTAATAATAATCAAATTTAAATTAATCATATTTTGAAAAAAATAGTTTGTTGTGTTTTGTTTTGTTTTCTTTCTCTAACTTTTTTCCTCTTCAATTGTTTATTCTTTTTCTTTTTCCTCCTATTATTTAGTTTCAGTTAAAATTTTTCCATTTATTTATTTTAAAGATTCAAATAAATGTGTTGAAAATAATAAAACCTATAGTAGTGTACAAAAAATTAAATTTTTGCAAATACACAGAAAGTATCAAAATCACTAGTTTATATGATCATTGAAGAGTATAAAATATTAGTTCTATTTATTTATTTATTTTTATTTTGGTTTCCCACTTCTTTCCAAAACTATATGTTACTTTTCGCGAATCGTGGGTAAAATTGATATATTTTGTGGGCGATTGAATAACGTTCCACCAAAGTATGAAATTTCTTTCATTTGATTGTTGTTTTATATGGAAAAATAACTCAGTTATATATATATATATATATATATCTTATGAAGATGATATTTTGTCAATATGTGTTGGATTTACGGGTGTTTTGGTTAGTAATAAATTTTTATTATAATATTTGATCAAATAATGTCATGTCTTTCCTAAAAGAAGAATCATAAGGAAAACTTTACTATTAAAAGTTAAAAACTTTAATCTGAAGGAAAATGGAGACAAATAATTCTAAAAGAAGAATGATATTCAATATTTAATATTAAATAAAAATATATGCTCGATGTACATTCATTTAACAAATCTTACTATACCAATAAAAATTTTTAATAGCTAGCGCTAATTTTTTTTTAATTAAAAAATTAAGTAGCACTCAGTTTCAACACTATTGCATTGGTAGTAAGTTCATTCAGAAGTTCTCGAAAGTTGGTATGGTTGTTCAAGCATTCCTATCATTGCATCATAAGAATTAGGTAATCCAACTTGGAATCTGGACTGGATTCCTTTCTTTGGACCACATTATTATCTTCTTCCCACTACTCTGGAGAGCTGGTTTACTTTTTCCGCTGTGAAAGGTAGATATGGGTATAGTTACAATTCATATTATATAGTATCAAGAAACAAAAGTAGGAAAATTCTTCAATTGATGTTTACTTAACTAACATTTTGATTTAGCTCATGAGGTTTGGAATCTTTTTCCGGTCAAGAACTATGGAATTATAACTAATAAGAGCATATTTCTCGAACTTCCAATACACACGATTTGTTTTTGAATGAACTCAAGCACTCTTGATTTGGGCTCGTAATGTGCTCATGTCATATTATTCAAGTATTACATACGTATTCAATTATTATGTTATACGTCATGATATTAATGTTTCATTTTATGATACTGTTATAGTACAATGCAAGTATTTTAATTTATGATATTATCATATTATTATCCGTGATTCCATGTATCTAAATGAACAATATAAAGAATGTTGGTTATTGATATTATCAAAGAGTAAGTATAATTGGGAACTATTGAAATTAGAAGCATGGAAAGAAACATTATGGTAAATCATTTGGGATTCTCTTGAAGAAATAAAGGGAACACGTTCATTTAACATGAAATATGTGAAGCGACGTGTGGTCTCATTCTTTAATATATATTAGTTGTTTTAAGACAATTTGAACTTGTGAATCTGGGAACTAGGAAATGAGGTTGCCCGAGCACTTCCCCACATCACCACAAATAGAAATAAGTTTGCACTCCCATAGTTTTGAAGCATAAGAAACTACAAATGTCAAAATTGTGAGAAGAATTATAATTACGTCCCTCAGATTATGCTATGCTATTGGAGCTTGGAAGCCTTTTCTAGAAGTTTAAACTTTGGGTTGACTAGAGGTTTTTAATCTTCTTGTTTGGAATCTCACTTTAACATCCCAACTTCAACCCACTATCCCTTAGCTACCAGATAACTGTAGCTTCCTTAATATGTTTGTGGGACTATGATGATGAATTTGTCATTCGACACATTATAATTTGAATGGGATGTTTTACAAATAATGGATGACTTTTATAGGATTGAATTTCTAAGTCGATCATTCCTCTCCTACTTTGATTAGTTATATAGCATAAAATTGGACACGAGATTTTTTTTGAAAATTGTTAGATACCGGGTACAAATAGTTCTCGAGTTAAAAAATGAGCAATTGGATGCGTTTTTGGCCGCGAAAGTTGGTATTCATGTTCGTGAGTCCTTGATGGATTTTAGCTTATTAGACAGACTTAGGGAGCTCATGTTAAGTGTGCTTAATAGATTATTTTGAATAATTATATTAGACCTTTTATTGAACTTTTTATTTATATGCCCTTAGAGGCTTAATGGAATATACCAAATGAGTTAAAAAAAAATAAATTCATATAATAAAGAATGAAAATAAAGGGCAGAAATGACAAGTGAAATGTTCTACTAATGTGAGGAGAAGGGCCTGACTTGTGTGGTTCCAAACTTGCAACAAGTCTTTGTTGGAAATATCAGTATGTTAGTCTAAAATGAAGTTGTGATTCACGGAAATTATGCGGTCCAAATCTTACAACAATTATAGCAATTTATCGCTGTCATACATTAGTTGAATGGTTTTGTTTTCTTTCATGGCATGAGTTTTGAATGATTAAAATCTTTTCCACTAAAGACTCAACTGTGCAATGTGGAGGGCCATGTTTTGAACTCAAGTTACTCTAAAAAGGCTATTCATGAGAGAATATATCTAATGAGGGGATACTTTGGAAAACGATTGCATGAAAGCAAAGGAAAATGGGAAGCCAAAAAATAATCTATTGTACACTCAGAAGAGTTATCTAATCAAGGGTAATCTTGAAATATTGTTGCCACCCAAAAAAAGAAAAGAAAAGAAAAGGAATGGAAAATGGGAACAAAAAATAAGCAGCTTTCTAAATATATATTATTACTTCTTTCCCAATAGAATGACCTGATTTGGTATTTAGTTGTAAAAAGTTGTACGGACATTGCCTTCAGCCTAAACCATAAATGGCATAAGAATAATTCCTCAAGCTCCTAATTAAAAAGAGTGACACAGAAAATATTTATTTACCCTTAATTAAGGAGAGGTGTTCCTCTTTATAAGAAAGAATGAGATGCAGAAGCAACAGAATAATAGACTAACGGGAAAGAAAGGGGAAGAACGTGATTGGTGAGACACCACAACTCAAGACCAGACTTAAATCTATTTGTACTTTCTTTCTTCTCTCATAAAAGTTAAACAAAAAAAATAGAAGAAGAAGAAGAAAAAGAAAAAGACTGAAAGTCACATACACCCTGTCCCTTTCTTTGCCACTCATTTTATATGGGGTCTATCTCTCTTTTTACCCAAATAATATCTTTGATAGCTTAATTTTTTAATTTTGATCCTGTGATTTTTTTAATCACTTGTTACGGGGCTACTAACCCAAAAAGGAAGGTGGGGGTTTTGGTGAAATTAGTAAACTTCTTCTTTATGTCTAGTGTGTATAGGAGGCCCACAATTTTTTTATTTTTATTTTCTTTCTTTCTTTTTTTGTAGAAAAACCTAATTTTCTGCCTTCCCTCCGGGCTTCTTGCTTTCTTTCGGCTTTTTAGTCCTTACTCACGTATGGATAGGTAAAGTTTTTATTTGTATGTTTTTGTATTGCTGACAATCAAATATGTTTTCGGTTATAAAGTTTAATTATTTTGAAGCATATGATGAGAGTTTTGCCTCAAAAAAATATTTTAAAATATGAAAAAGAGAAATAAAATTTGAATTATCTCAAGTCCTGAAACTTTAGGTATCGTCGTAGGTGCATATGAGGGCTTAAGATTAGAAAGAGGCACATTTTTCAGCACGAGGATGATCAAATCTAGTTTTAAAAACAAAGACCTAATAAAGTATTATCCCGTCCACAAAATATGATAAGATATGTTATCCTAAGAAATCGTATAAAAGTGTGGAAAACAGAAAATAATTTATAAATTATTTGGAATCCTCAACTGTTTTTTATGTAGCACTAAATATCATCATATATATATATATATGTATAGTTTAGCCCCTGCTGGTGAATACATTACGTTATTACGGATTGCTTGGTCGAATGTGGCCAATGGTGGTGGGTTTTGTTTTTTTTTCTTCCGTCTTCCAATAATTCCGATATGTAAAGTGTAAACATCTTAAAGCCTCTTTTTGCTCTCTTATTGCGCGTATCTTCTTGTTCATTTATACTCTACAGCCTTTTTTTCCAACACACCCCCACACCCCTACTCTACTGCTACAATTACTAATACTAGTCTGGTCTACTTCCTCTCTCTCTTTCACACACACTGTTCTTATCCAGCTTTTGGTGGTTGCCACTTTACCGATCCATTTATAATGGAGTCATTGTCAGAGAATGAATGGCTGAGAAGACTAAGTCAGTCTTCTCCTTTTGCACTTGTCTGTAAGTCTTGTTACACTCTTCATTTTAATTACTCCTTGTTACTGTTTATTGTGTTGTATTGCTCAGTATATATATGCCTATCTATTATTTCACTTTCTTGCTCAGAGCTTTCAATATATATGCATTCTGGCCTCTGCTTTTCCTATTTCACTTTCTTGGGTACTTGGCATGTTTTAAGTTTTTGGCAGACTCTTGGTTTGATTTCTGAGGTACAACTCCAACTCTCTCTCCCCTTTGGGGTCCCTATAAACTTCCCCAATTTTCCATCTTTATCACAAACCCCCGCCATGGAAAGAAAAGAATGCTTGAACTCCATCAGACTATTTATTGGGCGTCTGTACAGTAGTAGCAAATTGCGGTTAAAACTTTTTATCTTGTGCTAACTCCTTAGTTACCTTTTTTTCTGATATGGTTGTTACTGGTTTTCTACTGCTTCTGGTATTCAAGTTGTGAGACCAAAAAACTGT